>JACEGR010000144.1:0-381313 GCA_014170235.1 Listronotus bonariensis
CTTGTGATGCTTTTGGTTCGGTTACACGTATTTATTGCTATTTAACATTTAATGTCAAAATTTTCAGAATCTCCTAAAGAAAAGCTAAAAATTTTAAAATTCTAAACCTAAATAATAGTGAATTTTTAAATTTTTTATTTTTATTCAATTTATCTTGACAACGGTGGCAGACTTGCCACCAAAACGTCGATTTTTAGTTCTCTATTTACTTGCTTTATTTTTTTGGTACTTTTAATTTATTTTTTGGCGTGTACCCAAATAACTACCATTAATTAAACGAACCGCCGAACCAATATAGAACATATTATTATCTTCATCTGAAATAAAGCCGTGCACTAATGTATGTACAAAAAATTACCAACTTTGTTTTCAAAATAACTCAATGAAAAAAAAAACGTTTCCCGTAAAACTGACGAATGTCGCTTACGATGTTTTGTCAAAAACCCATCGATATATCCTATTCTGAAATCATAAATTTAATAATCTTATGGATACTACCATTTATCGGGGATTTATTTTTATTAAATTTTGCGTATATCCTTACATTAACTGATCGGGCCGACGCCGACGGCTCGTCAGCGACTGCTATCAATTTCTGATGGTAATCGTATTAGCAAAGCGACATCGTACTACTTTCGCCATCTGTTGGTCGCGGTAGGTACTAAAAATGTTTAGGGTACGCTGAAATCTTACTTGTGGGGTGGGGTTCTATGGATTGGTATTCTTTGACCTGACCGAGTATATCTAACGAAAAATGTTCTTCAGTGACTTTTGTGCTAGTTTTATATTTTCTTTTAATAAAATACAGCTTTTTGTTTTCTTACCTTTTTTTCGCATTTTGCTTTAGTTTGAAAAATTTTTGAGAAAAATAAAATTTTAATATATCCTGTCTTACTTACGCTTGACTTTGTATTTTTGTAAGTTTGCTAAAATATTAGGTAACTAATCACCTTCATTAAAATGTTTTAATAGAAATTATATATGCTGTCCAGAACCTACCTAATATTTAATATTATATTAATTTCTGGACACCCTGTACAATTTTAAGTGAAAAATTTAAATGTATGTAGGTAATGATACAGGTAATATTCTAGTAATCTTACCTGAATAATATACAAAGTCCTGCGTTAGTAAGGTGAGATATATAAAAATTTTATTTTTGTCAAGAACTTTTAAAAATCCTAAATATCTTAAAAACCTTATATTTTTGGTTTAGGTATCGCTGATAAAATTAACGTTTTTTTATTTCTACCATCCAAAACTAAACTTATATACAGGGTGTTCCATTTAAAAAAACACAAATGTAATATGGATCTTTTCTTTGGAGTATCCTGTATAATTCCGCCATCGTCGCCGCAACTGACGCTCACACAATTTATGTACAACCCTTTTAAAGCATTTTACGAGTTATAGACTGAGAGGAATTTGGTCACGAAAATCTGCCGCTGGCTCATGGACCAATAAGATTTTATAATCATTATATATAATAAAACTAAGTTGATAAAATGTGCGTGCCGATAAAACTTGAAATATAGTGTGATAGCCCTTTATCCCCCTCGAAGAAGAAAGTTCCCGTTTTACCCTAAAGGGCGTATTTTTAAAGATATAAGGACTCTTCCAACCCTTCAACTTGTGTTGCGAAAACTCTCTATTTTCTTACAAAGTTGCAAATTATTCAAATTTACTTCCTTAAAAACATCAAATAATCTTTTTACTGACTTCTAAGAATATTCATCTATTTTTAAATTCTTTGTTTATTTAACCCCGGTTCATGTCTCCTTTCGGCGAAATACCGCTAACAGAAAAAAGCTTTTCCCGCTTTATCACAAACGCGGCCGCGCTTTTGGCGGCTTGCGCCACAGCGATATAGGCATGCTTTGTCGAGGCTTTGACTAGTTCCGAGAATAACTTTTAATAATTTCACCCTAGATATTGGTTCTTTTAGTTGACCAATAGGATTTCTAAATTATGGAAGCCATATTTGGTTTAATTTGTTTCTGTATTTTTATTGGTTTAACCATTTCCTTTTTATTTGGACCCACCTCTATTTTAACTTCTCTCTCCCAAATTACTTTTGACAATTTAGTGTAGATTAAGATTTCACTCATGTAACAAGAGGTTACTTTTTTCACGTTAGTTTACGAGAACGTAAGGTTTTCTCTTAAATTTTCACCCCCAAAAGTGTATTGGGGCTCCCTTAAGTAACATAAGGTTACAAAGATTACGTAATAGACTTGTCAAAAGGACAACTATTACAAAAGAACGTTAAGGTTCTTTTAACTAAGTACTTATCAAAAAGTTTTTCTTTTTGCTATTCCCAGCTGTTTTGTGCAAACTGTTTGTACAAATTGTCTTAGAAAAGACATTCCGTGAAAACGCTAAGGTTTTCTCAACTTTTCATTTTTAACCCGTTCCCGAGCATTACAACATAAAATAACACCGCAGACAAAATGTCTTGAGACTTTCAACAGATATACTGTACAATAATTGTAATAGTGATTTAAAGTGAATGTGCTGTGCAGACTGGACAAATTTACTGACAATAAACTGTAAGGTAATTTAGAAATAAGATCTAAAAGACTATTCGTTTTTCAAGCCTTTATTTAGTTAAACTCACCATTATTTATCAATTTATTTTTTGTTTTAAATAAAATTTAATTGTTTTAATAGTAGTTTTTCTGTAACAAATTTAGCTTAGAAAGTTCCTACTTTAAATAATAAATCATACTAAAATATAGAACCACCCTGTGGACAAGCCACATCGAAATTAGAAGTGGTTAGTTTAAAGAAACTGCCACCCCTGAGAAAGTTGGATTGGTGTTTAAAGAAACCCAGTTTACATTTTTCTTCAACTTGGAAATTAAGTGTAGTGGCGCCATCTGTTGTCGAGTATTTGAACTTCATTCAGAACAACGGTTATTTGGATCTCATATCAACTCCCGAGCGAAGCCGGGAATCATAGCTAGTATATAATAAAACTAAGTTGATAAAATGTGCGTGCCGATAAAACTTGAAAAGGAGTCCCGATACGATAAAAGGACTTATATAGTGTGATAGCCCTTTATCCCCCATCGAACAAAAAAGTTCCCATTTTACCCTAAAGGGCGTATTTTTAAAGATATAAGGACTCTTCCAACCCTTCAACTTGGAAATTAAGTGTAGTGGCGCCATCCGTTGTCGAGTATTTGAACTTCATTTAGAACAACGGTTATTTGGGTCTCATATCAACTCCCGAGCGAAGCCGGGAATCATAGCTAGTATATAATAAAACTAAGTTGATAAAATGTGCGTGCCGATAAAACTTGAAAAGGAGTCCCGATACGATAAAGGGACTTATATAGTGTGATAGCCCTTTATCCCCCATCGAACAAGAAAGTTCCCATTTTACCCTAAAGGGCGTATTTTTAAAGATACAAGGACTCTTCCAACCCTTCAACTTGGAAATTAAGTGTAGTGGCGCCATCCGTTGTCGAGTATTTGAACTTCATTCAGAACAACGGTTATTTGGGTCTCATATCAACTCCCGAGCGAAGCCGGGAATCATAACTAGTATATAATAAAACTAAGTTGATAAAATGTGCTTGCCGATAAAACTTGAAAAGGAGTCCCGATACGATAAAGGGACTTATATAGTGTGATAGCCCTTTATCCCCCCTCGAACAAGAAAGTTCCCGTTTTACCCTGAAGGGCGTATTTTTAAAGATATAAGGACTCTTCTAACCCTTCAACTTGGAAATTAAGTGTAGTGGCGCCATCTGTTGTCGAGTATTCGAACTTCAATCAGAACAACGGTTATTTGGGTCTCATAATCATTCCCGAGCGAAGCCGGGAATCATAGCTAGTTAAAAATAAAGTTCTTTTGTTTCTTTTATTGGTACCTACAAAATCGTAAGGGTCAATTGACTGTGTTGTTGTATAGGTGCACAGTGCATAGGTCTATACGCTATTTTTTTTTGCCAATGCTTTGTTTTTGTTAAACTTACTTGCTGGATCACACGGGTTTTTCTTAGCAGCAGAACATTTAACGGTTGATTGTCTTCTTAATCCATCATATTCAAGTTCTGTTAATGGTGTGTAACTAACTCTTTTGAATAACTTTTCCTGCAGGGCTGTCGTAAACTGCTGACGTGTTGTACTGCTGCTCATCTATGTCTTCCATGACGATATGTCCATAGTATTCGTTGTAGGTGCCATTTAGACTGGTTCCTAAAATAATAAATATTAACAAGCTGTAAGACGTATCCCTGGGTCAGTACTGAAATTCACTTTATGATAATAACACTTTTTAACACACATACAATTAGTCATTTAGGGTCTTTAAACCTTACATTATTTTATATTATGTTACGTCTAAAATACTACAACTGGTACAAAATAACATTTTCTTTAATTATGTGTGTGAATGCCAGACATGACGTTAAAACAAATTCAATGATTATGTCAAAAAATTTCCACTATAATTCGCTCCAGGGTACCCCAGGCAGGAGTAAATATTTACGATAAATACTTGTGTTGGCATGGTAATGCAACCAAAACTACACATTTGATTTGTCAAAAACAGTGTTGTGGAATTTTATTGAAAATTCCACACCACTGTTTTTTGTGGATTTGTTTTAACGTCATGTCTGTCATTCACATACATAAATTAAAGAAAATGTCATTTTGTACCAGTTGTAGTATTTCAGACATAACATAATATAAAATAATGCAAGGTTTTAAGACCCTAAATGACAATTTTATACAACTACAGTTAGTAAAATAATATCATAAGACTAAAGTACTAGACATAAGTAAAAAGCAAACGAAAGCAAGGTATGGGTAATAACTATTTTTACCAACTGTAGTAATATAAGGTATATATATAATATAAAAAGAATAAACAATGATAAGCTCTAAAATTACATATATTTGCAACTACAATTGGTAAAATGGAAAATATTTATTTTATAGTAAAATTTTAAAGCTCGTGTCAAAGTTACATATATTAATTTAAAAGAATATTATTTAACACAAACTTGTTGTGAAATTTTCTTACCGAATACCACACGTGCTTAAATTATTCCGGGAAATTTTTTTCGGCCACGAATATTTTAAGAAAATTCTATAAATTTAGCACTAGTGGAATTACAAGTGAAAATCCATATTCTTAATGCAAGAATTTAATTTTTATGTGATATTTAGTGACCTTTAAACAAACACTTTTGTCAGCCTTCACCATTTCGTTTAAACAAAAATGTCTTGTATTTAATTAATATTTCTTACCGAACTATACCGGGTGTTGCTCCGTCGAGCGGGACATAGGGAATCCCATATAAATTTTGAAGTGGTCCAATATTGGCTCCCGTAATTATTTTAGAAAAAAATATAATAAGGATTTTTAAAGAGCACGAAAAGTTGTACCCAGTGTACAAATTTCAGCTCTTCTCAGTCCGCGAGCTAAGAGATAAATGCTAAAATAAGTTACGAATCTCTTATCTTCTTACCCGCCTTGTATTATTAGAAGTTTATAATAAAATACTAGAATAGTTATTTATTAGATAAGTGAGTTATATTACATATAAGTCACGCAAGAAAAGTTTAACTCTCGAGCCCGAAGGGCGAGAGAGGTAATTTTCTTAAGTGACTTATATGTAATAACTCACGTGTCTAATACAAAATTTTATCCAACACTTTCGTATAAATCGTTTTTAATATCGAAAATAATTTGAAAACGTCATCCATTATTTGTTACTTGTCATTGTCAACACCAGCAACAAAATTTTGTATTTTTTGAAAGCAAGCTTGTTTGGTTGTAATGCATTTTGTTGGTAACTACGGGTTTGTTTAGTAAACAACTTTGTAGACAAACATAAAAATGCTTTGCGAAATGGAAAATTGTGAAGTTCCTGCGGAAATTTTGGAAGAAGCTGCGGTAGCGACATGCAGTTTAATTCCAGAGAAGTCAAAACTAACGTACAATAAAGAATTTGAAGATTTTGAAGCATGGAGGAAAAGGCGAGGAGTTGGTACTATAAATGAAGATGTTATTATGGCTTACTTTCTGTTTTTATCGAAAAAGTTGCTCCCTCATCAATGTGGACCAAGTATTCAATGATGAAAACGACCTTAAAAGTATATAAGAACGTGGATATAGGGAGGTATGGAAAAGTTGTCGCTTATTTGAAGAGCAATTCAAGAAATTTCAAACCGAAAAACGCAAAAATTCTGGAGAGGCAATACATCGAAAAATTTTTGGCTGAGGCACCTGACGACGAGCACTTAATGTCAAAGGTATGAATTTACTTTAGTTTCTGGTATTAAATATTTATCCGTTCGGATTTTTATAGGTTGCATTGATCTTGGGAATCGCTGGTGCATGCCATTGTGAAGAACTAACTCGCTTAAGTATTGAAGATATAGTAGATAAAGGCCAGTACATATATGTTTCTATACCTGATACCAAGACGAACAAATCGAGAAGCTTTACAATTTTAAAAGAAGGATTTTTGGTAAATGTGCTTGAATTATTTAGAAAATATGTGTCCCTAAGGCCAGAGAACACGCCTCACAAAGATTTTTTGTCAACTTTCAAAAAGGCAAATGCACTAGGCAATGCGTGGGAATAAATAAAATTTCGAAAATTCCGAGAGTAGTTGCTCATTATTTGCAACTACCTGATGAAATCTTATATAGTGGTCATAGCATGCGGCGTTCTTCAGCGACACTTCTTTCTTCAACGCTGATATCACCAACCTTAAACGCCATGGCGGGTGGAAGTCTTCTACCGTGGCAGAAGGATATTTAGAAGATTGCATCTCTAACAAGTTTGAGATTGCAAGACGAATACAGGGTGAAGAGCGCACCAAGGCAAGTACTAGTGCTGAAAGACTTTCTGAAGAACACTCCGCACAATGTAACGTTGTCCAAGATAAATCTAATATAACAATTACTGTTAATATAAACACGAATAAATTGTAGTATAATATATTAGTTGTTTTATGTTATTTTTTTAATTGTAAAATGTTGGAAGTAATAAAGAATTAGTATAAGTCACTAGTGAGCTAAAGTCTATAATTCACTAGTGAGCTAAAGGGTACTTTAGCTCACTAGTGACTTATAGTATACTTTATATCCTCAAAATCTGATCAATTATGTAGATATTATATGTAAGTGTTGGATAAAAATTATTTAACCTCTTACTCTCAAGTTGTCAGATCAATGTCACATCATTCTTAAATAATGAACTACTTAAATCAAGAAAAAATCACTATTATAAAATGGTTTTACCAGGGAAATAGTTATCGAAGAGGAGCGGACATGTTTGCAGCCTATTTTCCCAATAGGCCAATACTAAGTAAATCGACAATAGAACGGACGATAAAAAATTTGAAACTACAGGCACAGTAATCAATAATTGCAAATGTGAAGAAAATCGACGTGATCTTTCGCCAAACGATTTTTTCTATGGGGACATTTAAAAACTAAGCCACCATAAAAAATATGAAAATTGAGTCCAGCTAAGGAATGCTATTTCCGCTGAATGTGCCAGAATATCGATGTACCAACTAGCCAACGTAAGAAATGAGTTTTATAATCGTTTGGGTTATTGTCTGGCAGTTAATGGAGGAATATTTGAGCATTTGATTAAATCCTGATATTTTCGTCATAAGTTGACTTCTAAATGTAGAAAAATTTGTTTTATTGTCTGTACTGTCGTAACTGTGAGTGCATGCGTTGGAATTAGCTGTAAACTAAAATAAAATGCGAGGATTCTTTTTGAAATTTCCGTATAAAATTGTTCAGTTTTGGCAATGACATTATAAATTAATGATCTAAATTGTCACTAATAAATCGATATGATATTTTTATTGTTGATTTCTAGAGTACAGGGTGCATAATGAGATACTACGTTGCAGAAGTATTAAGCAGTTTACTCTTTACTGGTTGGTTGAAAATTCTCAAATTTTCATTTTGGGTGGAACTTACTGTGTTCTTCAATAAATCCTAATATCATTTTTTCTAAAATAATTAGGGAGCCAATATTTGACTACTTCAAAATTTACATGGAATTCCCTATGTCCCGCTCGACGGAGCAACACCCGGAATAAAATTATGAACCCTTTTATGAAAACTATTAATTAGCTTCCATTTAAAGGGAAAATTAGCCAGTATATTAGACTTACCGACAATCAATTTCCAGTTGTAGAACCTCAGCCCCGCGTTCCTCGTTTTCTCGTCGATATTAATTAAAATGTCGTTTCTCGGAGAAGGTAAATCGTAAACCTAATTGGAAGAAAGAAAAGTGTTATTACCGTTTAAAATGATACATACCCGTTAAGTTAAGTGAAAAGGTATTGCGGAGGGCATTTTTCTGTTCCCTATATTGCTCATTTTCTAAAATACTGACACAAGTCAACATTTTTCATTTTCAGGGTTATTGTACAAATGCATTTCTAAAGGTCCGTAGTTTTCTTATTTATAAAAAATTAAGGTAATTTTCTAGAAACCTGCGGCAACTCAATTTTGACGAAATTTGGTATACGGGGTTTTGGGGCGCTGATCACGAATCTGATAGAATTTTTGGCGGAAACGTTTCGTTCTTGAGATATTCATCCTCAGACTTGAAATTTAAACTAATCCTATTTTTACAATATTCCCTTCTTTTTGCACACAATTCTTGATTTAAAGCTAAAGTGGCACACAATATTTGATTTTCACCTTTTAAACCCCCGTTTTTACGTATTTTGCATTAAATTGCATAGCTATACTTTGAATCATTTCAATCCCAGTGTGCCATGAAGCCCTATGTTGCCGCATATATGGTTGTGCATTATCAAAGAAAAGCTACGCAATTTAATGCAAAAATAATATTAAAAACGTAGAAAAACGGGGTTTTAAAAGGTGAAAATCAAATATTTTGTGACACTTTAGCTTTAAATCAGGAATTGTGTGCAAAAAGAAGGGGGAATATAGGGAAAATAAGCTTAGTTCAAATTTGAACTTTGATGATGAATATCTCGAGAACGAAACGTTTCAGCCAAAAAATCTTTCGGATTCGTGATCAGCGCCCCAAAAACCTCCGTATACAAAATTTCGTTAAAATCGGAGTTGCCGCAGGTTTCTAGAAAATTACCAAAATTAAATAGGGCTTGAAAATAAAATAAATAAAATGTCAAAATGTTAAATTGCCATTACTCAAAACTATACTATTTTGAGTTATGCCACTGTTTTAGCAAGTGAGCGATATGGTTTTCACTACATGGTGCGTTAATCGCATAGAAATTGCTAAATCATATCTGACACTGCGTTCCCTAATTGAAAAATAAAATTAGCGACTTGGCAACGTTGCAGTTGCAAATTTAGAACATAATGACATTTCATAATCAAGTTTTGCTTTCTGTTGTTGCAGTTAATATTCTATTTTTAAAGAATTTTTATGATTTATGAAATGAATGTAAAAAAATAAGAAAATAGTTAGTCTACAACTAGGGTTAAGCTTTTAAGTGGTTGTCATTATGGATTTCGTTAAAAATTCAACAATGAAGCAAAACGTCCGAAGTCAGATTTGTTTATCTGCAGTTCAAGTCTAAATAACAAAGAACTTACGCTTTATGGCTATATATAAAGTTTCTCGAAACGCTGACTATTAGTCTGCTTTGTGTTATTTAGGTTGTCAGACAATGATGCCTAATATTTTTCGTGAAAACTAATCAGGTAATTTATGTAAATATTCTTTGCCAAATTGAATCTAGATACCTATTTTTATCAGCTGTTTGACCGAATTGCAACACTGTGCTCCTTAATTTGAAATCCCAATTAGGTTAGCAAACACTCTGGGCGTTGTTTTGTTCGACCAGAAAATTTAAATTAGGTAAATTGGGGATTCAAATTAAGGAGCACAGTGTTGCAATTCGGTGAGCTGATAAAATGGGTATCTAGATTCAATTTGGCGAAGAATATTTACAGAAATCACCAATTTCACGAAAAATATTAGGCATCATTGTCTGACAACCTAAATAACACAGAGCAGCATAATAGTCATTGTTTCGACAAAGTTTATATATCGCCAAAAGGCGTAAGTTTTTCGTTATTTAGACTTGAACTCCAGACAAACTAAAACTGGCTTCGCACTGAATTTTTAAAGAAATCCATGATAGCAACCACTTAAACGCTTAACACTAGTTGTAGACTAACTATTTTCTTATTTTTTATTACATTCATCCCATAAATCATAAAAATTATTTAAAAATAGAATATTAACTGCAACAACAGAAAGCACAACTTGATTATGAAATGTCATTTTGTTCTAAATTTGTAACTGCAACGTTGCCAAGTCGCTAATTTTAGTTTTCATAATACTGTAACAGTGCAGTTTGCGAATTTAATTTCAACGACTTTCCCAGCATGTATTATATTTTGTTTGGTACCCCTAGCGCCGTCTAGTGCGCAGTGACTTGATTATCGCAAACTAAGCTAAAAGGTTCCTGTGACCTAGAACCTCCCGTGAGCACGACAAGCGTTTCATTAAAGTGACGGTACTCTGTAAAAGGTGTACCAGCAAATTAGGAAATATCCCATAAATGTCTTTAAGTGTTTATGGCAATAGCATATGTTAGTCGGTTTCCCTAAGTCACTAAAGATTATTTTTAATAGGTTTAAGAAATACAAAACGAAGGGGCCTATTTATGGTTTTCTGTAAATATTATCGTCCAGATGACAAATATATTACCGTCAGATAAATACACCCTAAAATGTTTATGGAATCTAGACAAGGGTTCTCAAACTAGAGAAGACCCATATTATGTTACCATAAACATTTGTTATGATTAAAACAGAATTGTCAAATAAAAGGAAACAAAGAAAAGAATTTTTAATATAATATGTACTGTTTATAATATTTTTAATGGTATAAACAATAATTATAATGCAGAAAGACATAGAAAAGAGACTACAAACATTAAATACACCTGTAACTACAAATCAAAGACCAAGCTCATTTTTGTTTATATTTTTATGTTGATATCGTAAGTTTTGAAGATTAAGGTCGGACTGACCAGTTGTTTTATTAAAAGTTTTGTTTATTGGGAATTAAAAGGAAAATTCTTATTTTATTTTAAAACCAGGAAGGTAACGCCATCTAGAGCTTTAAACTTAAACTATAGAAAAGACTACCCGGTAACACCCTAGCCAATAGAATTAAGGTAATGTTTATTAAAGGGATGCTGCCTAGACCGTAATACAAACCCTAATTGGTCTTGTGTTTTTATGTTACAGTGGGTTCAATATTTTATTGGAACCTTTGAGAATTTTAAGTAATTTTATGACAATATTGGGGGTGGCTTTTGAAGGACAGCCCTTGTCCAGAAGCCACAATAGAAGTTTCATGTAATTGAAAAGTCAGTCTGCCTATAATGTTAGTGAGTAGAAAGTCTGCCTATAATGTTAGTGAGTAGAAAGTCTGCCTATAATGTTAGTGAGTAGAAAGTCTGCCTATAACGTTCGTTAGTTAATAGTATGTCTCTACTTTTCTATAGTTTTAAAAGTCTGTCTATAATGTTGGTTAGTTAAAAATCTGCCTCTAATTTTCTTTACTTTTAAGTCTGTCTATAGTTTTCAATAGAGTAAGTTATGTTAATAAGTTAAATAATAGTCTCACTATGTCTTTCTTTGATTTCGGATAAGTCTTGCTTTAACCTTTTTTTTAAGTGAAAATTTAAGCCTTCTTATAGTTTTTATGCTTTTCTTTAGAGTTTGGTTAATTTTCTAAGTTTTCATTTTAACTATTTTTATTTTATATCATTTTCATATTTTTATACATTTTTTTTAGTTATTTTTCTTTATTAAAATTCTAGTTAATTTTGTTTAAACATTTCTTTTAATTTAACATTCATCTCCTATTACTAACCTTGAAAAGACAGCTTTTGTGTAAATTGTGTGGCAAAACGTTAAAAGAAGCAGTACAAGTTAGCAACAGAGAAATTAGGTAAGTGTAACTTGGAATAAGCTAACATGTACTAACTAAGTATTGTTCTACAAGATCTTCATGCTACCAGAGTGTCTTCATCAAATTATATTTTTTGTTCTTCTTAATTTTGTTGTATCGTGACTTGGACACTGTTTGCTAGTTGCCGCGCTACCACTTATTTTATAGGACTAGCTCACTGTCTAAGTAATATATTAGTAACAGGGAATAAGTCATTCTGTTACAAAGGTAACCTGATTTTTGTTCTTCGAGCATATATCTACTAGAGGGTTCGCTAGCTGTTAGTGTTAACCTTTACAAATGAGATTTTTGTGACCGGTTGATATTTTTGTGGTTTATAAACCTTTCTCGAGTCCATGGTTTAGATGGAAGCAGCGACATTTCACATGTGTCTTTAAATCTTTGGCCTGTGGCAACCTTCAGATTTCGAGGACCTTTCAGAGTTTTACCCCCGAAGTGGTTCGACAAAGTGTCAAATTTTGGTCAGACATTTGGTGTATTCCTTTTATGCTCTAGAACCGCCCGGAACGACACCAAGGGTGTTCCTTTTACAATTTTTTGACATTTTTTTCATATTGTAGAACCGTTCTTGGCACTATTGACAGTTCAGAGAACGGTTCTACAAGGTAAAAGAAATACACTAATTTAGAGACTTCAAATGACACTTTCTGTCTAACCGGAGCGACGAGTGGAGGGCAATTTTGTGATTTGATAAAAATTTCGAATTATCTCTGTTAAAAATCACGAATCCTTGTCCATCTTTAGCCTAAAAGGTATGTCTTTTTCTATACTTATATTTTGCGTTAGTATTTTTGCATTATTCACCTTTTTCTTGGAATGTCGAAACTTAACCTCAAAAACACGTTGTCTTTGAATTGATTTTAATAATTTGATCTTGTTTTAGATAAGCTCGGTTCATTCTTCCTTTCATTCTTCAGTTTTTCATTCTTCTTCTTTCTTTTATGTTCCATTTTCTATCTGTTCCCTACGCTTAAGGAAGCCAGATTTTAAGTGCCTGCTTATTGTGAGGCATGCCATAACCTACCGTACGAGCTGCCCCCTCTTTATGATCTACCAGTGAATGCCACTTATCTGAATCCCGAGTTGTAGGCCCCAGCCTGTAACCAGTGAGAATCCCACACCAACATCCAGTGGACCTTTTAAAGAGGATTTCAGATAAGTTGACTACACGTTTAAAACCTTTTAAGAGTACACCGTTTAATATTTATTTGTCTAGAACAACATATTGCATCCTGAACAAAAAAACAAAGTAGTAAATTAACATCAATTTAGATACTTAAATTTTAATTTTGAATTGGTTATATTTGTTAAAGCGGTGTAATTAATGTTTGCAAACGTTAAGCGCTAGAGTCTCTTATGTTTTTGTTTACCACCACTATTTTATAACTTTAGGTGGCGCCCATATATAAGTACCCGAGTAAGTACCTTTTTTGTGGTAAACTAAAATAGGAGGGCTAACAAATTATCTATTTAATAATTTCTGATACCGATACAAGAGTTAAAGAAATGTTTAGGTTACTCAATCCACGACCCACGTGCCCTGACTGACATTGAGCTAGTTAAAAGGTATTTTGCCTTAAAACAAAGGCTAATTAAACATCTTTAATTAGGCAATCTTAAAATGAGCTTTTAGCCCAATTAAGCTACATTATAATACAGAAAGCAATACTTTAATATTGTTATATATTTAACACATTACCTTTACCTATTACACATATACATTTAAGGTATTTTATGCTTTATTTGTTTTCTGGGAGAAGTTAAGAGAGTTATTATTACTTTAAAAGAAATAAAATAATAAAATATTTAATAATAAGTTACTTACAATAGAAAGGTTTCAATCTATAAACAAAGGTTCATTAGCACTCGGTTGAAATTATTTTAAGATTTTATTTTATTAGATTAAAATAATTTTAATCGAGTGCTAATGAACCTATGTTTATAGATTGAAACCTTTGTATTGTAAGTAACTTAATATTAAATATTTTATTATTTTATTTCTTTTAAAGTAATAATAACTTTTATTATATTGTGTAAGAGCAGAATAGTTCTACATAATGTATAAAAGTTTTAATTTTCATAAAATGTTAAATAAACTTTTTAATTTTATTGGAGAAAAGCCAAATAATATTTTGTTTTACATTTAAGTTGTTATAAAAATAATCATTTTTTGTTTACTGCCTGTGAACATTTTCACTTAGCTCATACGGTATACCTTTCAGCAATTAATTTTTAGATGATTGCCAAGTTATTCTATAATATTTTTTTCTTATTTAGGGTGTTATAAAAATTGTTTAATTAAATAAAGTATAGCGTGTCTTCGAAAGTCCTTACCAAATGAGAAACTTTTAATAATTACTTATTCTACCAAAAAGTTTTTCTTTCAAAAACTCCTGCTTTGTTGCTGCGTTAATTGCCCCAAGAACCTTTTAAAGTAAGTGAACATGTACAGGGTGTCCCATTTTGGTTGTCCCTTATGGGAAACTTGGAAACCATAAGAGATTTTAAAAATCCGATACCCCATCCTCGAGCTCTTTTTGGAGAAAGCATTTATGGTAAAAACAGATCATCGCTATCGCGAAGCGTTTCAGAGATACAGGGTGATTCTCGATTTTTTCACTTTTGAAAAGGTCCTGTAGCTTTGTTGTTATTACAGATACGAGAAAACTAATTGCACATTATACAGACACTTTTTTCCGTAGAATCCAGTGGCGTAGCCAAAAATTTTTTGAGCTGTCATTTTTGACTTATGACCCAAACATGTTTTTTTATTAGGGACACCCTATAAATGATTAGGTAATTAAATTTCTTGTTTTTTCTGATTAAAATAATATATCATAGTAGGTGGTTTAGTAAAATTTTTATGTCAAATATTGGAAAAATTATGATTTTAAAGACGCATTGCGGCTTCTATCTGTTTTTTAAATTGTTTTATATTTTTGTTTTAAAAGGAATCTGCCATCCCTTAGCTCAGGAGACATTTCCGTATAAAAAAAAAAAACAAAAAATTAGTTTACAACAACAACAACAATAATAAACAAGTTATATTAATTAAACTTAAAAATTTATCAAGTTTTTTTTAATCTTTTTATTTATTTTTATTTTTTATGAATTCTCCATGTAAACTTTACCAACAGAGCAAAAAAAAATTTAAAGTCCAAAAAAAAAAATCGAAAAATTTTTGACACAGCCTGTATAACTTTGATTTTTATTTTTTATACAACATTATCATACTAATACAGTACCAAATTTTTTTATTAATACTAAATAGAAAAAATTGCTTTTTAATGTTTCAAAAATTATTAGAGCATTACTCTACAATTGTTTCGCCTTTCTAGGGCTTCATCAAGAGTACTTCGTATACTCACTGCGGATACAATTCAGTGTATCAAAATTTTTTTGCTTCAAATTCATAAATAAGGACGCTATGAATGGAGGTGTTATGTGCTCGATTTTGGAAAAACTAAAAATGGCGTGGTTAGAATTTTAATAAAATTATTTATTGAAGAGATACGAGGGGAAATTAAAAAATTGACGTTTTTGATTTTACCCTATATATCATTTAATTCAAGAAATAGCAAAAAACATAAGGGCACTTTTTGAAGAACTTTTACGTAGAATATATAAAAATTATTCGATTTTTATACAGGGTTGCGTTTAAAAGTTACGATGCCAAAAACTTGTTGGTTCTCTTATGGAACACCCTGTATATTTTTTCACTAATAAATAGCCCTTTTCACTACGTTAACAAATATGTATAACATTGTATCATTATGTCTTGCAGTTTTTTAAATATTTTAATATATTATTGGTTTTTAGGCGCGTAACTCGTATAAACACCTTTTAAAATAATATTTGAAAATAAAATGTAGAGTCCGCCCGTTTAGTAAAGAAGCCACCGACGTCATCATTATTTGCGCGAAATCTCCTGTTACTCCCTCGACCTGTTGCTAAAATGGGATGATTTATTTTAAATCAAAACTCTAAAATGCCTAGTTTTATGGTTACGATACGAAGCCCACGCGATTGAAAAAGAGATAAAGGAGATTTTGCGCAGATAATGATGACGTTAGTGGGTTCTTTACTAAACGGGCGGACCCTAATAAACAAGACATTTTTTGTGATCTGTACGTCTATACTAACCTGTGTTTATACTTTTGAAATTATAAACATACTAAAAAATGTGTGATTTTGTGAAAGAGTCAAGTTCTTTTAAATTGTCTTTTAACTTTTTAAATTCAGTTATAGGGGGATGTTGCTAATAGGTTATCAGGTATAATATCATTGTTTGTTTTCTTTTTTTAGTTTTTAAACCCTTTTAGTCTGTGGCATATTTTTAAAAGAGGTAATATTCTTTTGTATTTATAGCGTTTTTTAAACATATTTTAAGTTTAGTATGAATTAATTTAAAAAAGTATATTTTTGTTAGAGTAGGTTACTGAACATGATTTTAATAAGTTAGTGAACGGAAACCTGTGTTATGTTGGCAACAATGTTTTTTTTTTTTTTTTGACAGTGTAGTAGGCTATGAAAATAATGGCGTGACTTGCTAGTTGTAAAGTTGTATTTTTGTATCGCTTTCAATAATTAATAAATATAATTAAAACACAAATTCCTTGTGCCTTCCTTTATTTCAAATACCTAACATTGGTTATGGGCCCAGGCATCCTAATGAGGAGGATGTGTTAGTGTGTTCGGTGTAAAGCTTGGAGAAGAAAAAGTATCCGTTTGTTAAAAGTAAATTTGAAAGCGTGAGAAGTTGTGAGAAAAATGGCAACCTTGGAAAATAGACACGGAATAATTTCTTTCAATGGTAATGGGTTTGATAATTGGAAATTTAGGCTGTATTCAGTATTGAAAGTGGTGCCTGCAAGTGCCAGAGATGAAAATTGGACTAAGAAAAATCAAAAAGCCTGTATGGTTATTATTCAAAGTGTGGCCGACTCAGACTTGGAGTATGTGAAAGAAACTGAGGGTGCAGTTGAAATGATAGATAAACTAGAAGCAATTTTTAGCAAGAAAGGTACCTGTTCTAAGTTTTATTTGCTAAAGGAATTAATAAATTTAAAATATATATGTGGTGCTGATTTGCAAGAGCATTTTGCAAGATGTGACAGAATTTTTAGAGAACTAGAGAGGAATCAGATATTTCATGCTTTCTGTTGCTGCCTATGCCAAGTGAATTTGAGCGTGTAGTTACAGCTATAAGGACTTTATCTGAGACAAACTTAAAGGTTGAATTTGTAAAAGCAGGTTGCTAGAATTTAACACAAATAAAAAGTGTAAAACAATAGTTAAAGATGTACCTTCGTCATTCAATGCACAAAAGAATGTAAAGTGTTTTAAGTGTGGCAAAAACGGTCATATAGTGTAGGTATATAAGTGTATTTAAATTTTTTGGTTTTTTGAAAGTTTTAACACCTTGTATCTCAAAAGTTAAGACGTTTAGGACATATATTTATATGAACTTTTCTTCCTAAAATTAGCTAAGGAATTATACCCAGTTTTTTCACCCATCAATTAAATAACACCCCGTATATTATTATTAATATATTATTAATTAATTGTAATTGATTTTTGAAATTTAAATCACGACGGCTGTTAATTAGAGGTACATTAAAAGACACCTAATTATAAAAAAACTCTTGCTTTGACCTCAAAAATACACCCTTAAAATAGTTGTGGGTAATTTTAAAACACCCCATATTCATAGAAAAACACTTACCAAGCTAGACCACACATCAATTCCATCCATATCTGGATCCAATACTCCAATATCACCCCCAGCAGCGGTAAACAGGGTTGGAAGCCAATCGGTCACATGGACTAGATCCATAGAAATGCGGGCACTTTGCACCAATAAAGGGCTCCATACAAAAGCAACAGTGCGAATGCCGCCCTCAAAGAGAGTGTCTTTAATGCCTCGGAGTGGAAAGTTACTGCCCCAGTTTTGAAAATTACCTGATAAATTATAAAAAGCATGTTTATTATTGTTATTTCTAAAAGTTCTTCAAATTCTAACTTAGGTTATACAGGGTTAGTAAAAAACCGGAACGGTGGAATATATCAGAAACCGTTAACTGGGGTATACACGGTCATGCAAAACTATCACATCTGTCAAAAAAGCCAATGCTGGCGAGCAAATTTGACCGTGTGTATTGAAAAACTGACACATGTTGGCATGCGACTCGATGCCAGAGTTTGATTTTTCGTGGCGCGCGTCGTGCAAACTTGTGCATGTGTAGGACACACGTTTTAGTTTAGAAACGTCGTTTACGGGGTTATTTTGTTGGTTTTGCGTTAACAAAATGGCTCTTTGGCGCCAGGAAGATGTAATGCGTGAATTTATTAATATGTATCAAGGGTATTTACGCTTTTGAAAAGTTAAAAGTAATGAATACATTGACAAAAATAAAAATCTTTTCGCTGAATCACGCTTATGTTCAAGTTGATCACACTACCAGCTGCCAAAACTGACGCAGAACTGACAGGTACATCTGAATCGTGTGTATCAAAAGCGTTATTTGACATTTGCTTGCATGCAAGTGCGTTTCAGGTTTAAATGACCGTGTATAAATATGGTTTAAATATTAAAAAAAAACAAAAATTGTACTTTTAAATGAAACACCTTTCAACAGATCTATCAAAGGGCTTTAAAAAAGTCAACATCCTCAAGAATTTTATAGAATACTGGCATTTTTTGAATAAAACACCTGGTATATTGCATCACCAATAAATAGATATTTTAAAGATTTTTAAGAAAATGCCACATTTAATATGTCTATCTCTTATATATATAGTTTTGGAAATATGGTCATCCAAATCGGAAAATTATGATAAATTTCCATTATATCTACAGGTTATACGTCAAAGATAAAATTAATAGACATTAAATTTACCATTTTTTAGATTTAAATGGCTATGTCTTCAAAACTATAAGAGATAAACATGCGTGGTATTTTCTTAAAGGTCTTTAAAATATCAATTTAATGCTGATGCAATATACGGGATATTTTATTTTAAAAATGCCAGTTCACTATTTAATTTCCGAGGATGGTAATATCTTCAAAATTATTAAAAATTGGATGTATCACATGTAGACTTTTTTAATGCTACTTGATGGATCTTTCGAACGGTGATATAATATACAGAATATTCCATTTAAAAAAGTAAATTTTTGGTTATAAATCGAAAACCCGATGTTCAATTGTTTTTTCGGTTGACACTACGGTAATCAGCAAACAACATATTAAAGCTTAACTAATTTAACCGACTTTGTATCTTCAATAATAAAGAAGTTAGCAATAGTCCCGACTTAAGTTTGATCAGCCTGTATAAGAAGGCGGCGCTTTAACCCAGCCTGTTAATTTTGACATGTTTCGGGTGTTGGACGAACGTGTCACTTTTTTGACGTGACAACGTCTTTTAATTTGATGGACCCGGCTGTACGCACCAAAAACATGACTCATATGCCGTTACCTCGCGCGTTCCATTTAAGGCTTGAAGTGCAAGAGAAAGCGCGGAACGAGCGACAAAGAGGCACAACCTCCGCATCGTTCGACATCTGTTTCTCTCCTTCTTGAGTGAGCTTGCAGTGAAAAGTGAATGTGGTGTCAATTGTTTATAGTAACGATAATTGCGGCGATAAAGATAATGATTCTTTCAACGTTGCCACGCAGACAACCAATTTTTTTATCGGACAAGTTTACCACAATGTTTTACATGAAATTTTTAAACATTGTATCAAAAATGGTAAGGGTGACAGTCATGAAACCCACCCAGTCCCACACCCGAAAAATGTCAATTTTGAGCCTTATGGTTTGGTGAATGACTTTTTACCTATTATAAATGTTTTTTAATATTTAAAATAAAATAAAGTTTTATTTAACAAAATAAATTGAAGGCTATTGAATTTTATATGATAATAATATTTTTACCAATTCTTAGAATAAACCTTCATTACTTATCTAAAGAATAAACTAACAAATGAATTAGATGAAAAATACTATTTTTAAAAGCCGATGTCCACTTAGAGGTGTTCACCCGTGACGCACGAGTCGACACCTATCAGCTGATTGTCGGGGTATTTTCAAGGACACGGGTAAAATCATATCTATTTCTATTTTTTTCTTGGTTTTGGTTCCTTCAGGTCCAATCCACCACTCTCTCCCTTCCGGACTATGCTTTCCAGGGCTTTGTCGGCGGAAAATCTGGATAATCGAGCTCGTAGCTCCCAGAAATTCCAAAAAGAAAACAAATAATTCAACAATCGATGCAATGCATAAATTGTCGGCTATCAAACCAAGATCTGCTACTGGTGTTACGTATAACCTTCACTTTCACTACTGACAATTCCCATGGCACGCCCATCTATTTCCCGCCATTTGAGAAATACCTCGTGTTCACCACCAAACAGGATACCATCAGCTTATAGGAATCTTCGCTCACAGCGCTTAGATCCAGAAGAAAGATGCTGTAAATTTAGCGTAAATCTTTCCTTGATCCCCGATGGTAAAAACGTTCGTACGACACCTCTAGCCGCCACTCTGGGAAGAACTTTGTAGTCCTCTACGCACGTCCGCACTGTCCGGAGGTCAAACAAAGAGTCCTAAAATCATATCTATGCACATTTGAATCGAATCACAACTTTTGGTAGTACCAACCGTTAATTTATCTAGGGAATTAGGTCAAAAATTCGTCACCCATTGGGGAAAATTAGAACCAGTCCTAATTTGGCGGGTGAAAACGCACGAGTTTTAATCCCTTACCCATGACTCGCAGGTGTGAATCGTCAGGAGTCAAATATTTTTTACCCTGGGTGAAAACCCCGGGTTAAAACTCCCAGGTGGGAATCGGCTGTTTGTATTGAAAAAAATCTTCATGTTTTGCCAATGCAAGAAATTATTTTGTTCTAGAAAATATAATATGACTTCGTATATTTAAAAAAAAATATAGGTAGTATAAATGATAGTGTATACCTATTGTGGGTGCTCCATTGTCACTTATAAATATTAATATTGTATTTGATAACATATTTTTTGTTCTAAGGCTTGCATTATTGTCCCCAAGCTATCATCTAGTTTTGAAACCATAGCTGAAATAAAAATAAAAATGTCTACGTAAGTTGGCGTCATATGGAAAACTTTTTATTATTAATTTTAGGAAAAAGTGTTATTTTTTATAAAACGTTTTGTATGGTTCAAAACTTAAAAAGCAACCATCGGATATTAAATTTTATCAGTCATCTACGAGGTTTGGTCAAAAATGTAATTTTTGCTTAAAAGTAAAGTACCTGTATTTTTGCTAATTACAAAAATTGTTATGAAGAAAAGATGTTTACAATTAAAAATTACTTTTAAATATGCAATTTTGTTATAATAAAAATAAAATAAAAATTCTGCAATAATGGAACCGAACGGCTGCCGACCACAAAATCGAAAAGATTTTAGAAGTAAAAAATACTTAAAAACCTTGATTTTTTAAATGTATTTCTGTAATTGTGTTATAAAAACACTAAAAAAAAACAATAAAGAAAAACAACTATTTTTTCCTTTTTTAGGTTAATGGTACTGTCAACATGATTTGCAATAACTTTAAATTATGGGTACAAGCACAATTTAAATAAGGCCGGCATTAATAATACCCGAGCTTAATAAGGCAACTGCCATAGTTCTCTAATCTTACTTTTTTATCTTTGGACAAACCACGAAGACTAAAAGCCTAAATACTAACGTACCGTGGGTGTCTTAAGCGAGGTAAGAGGGAGTTTGTTGACACGGGACTTAAATACTTGAAGATTTGGGGGAAAGGAAAGACCTCCGCGGGCAGCAGGTTCCACCTTCTAGAAACTCTAGGGATAAAAGAACGACAAAGTGGGAAGTTTGGGGCCTGTCCAGTTGGACCGTATAGAGATGCATACGCGCGGAACCACGAGTTTCTCTGTTGGGAACCGTGAGTGGAGGAACTATACTGGACAATTCTTTAGAGCAGAAGCCATAAAAGTACCTATAAAAAGCGATAGATCCCTCACAGCCCGACTATGGGCAAGAGAGGGAAACCTTTCTGTAAGTGAAGGATCATTAATGAGACGAATAGCTCTTCTTTGAATAGAATCCAGAATGCTTAGGGTTATGGCGGAAGCCATGCCCCAGATATCAAAACAATACTCCAAAGGAGGTCGGATTTGGGACACATATAAAGTGTATAAATTAGAAGGGGAAAAATACTTTTTGGCTCGATAGAGAAATCCAAGCTTTTTGAAGCTGCCGTGGCTATAGATACAATGTGTTTATGCCAGTTAAGGTTATTTTCAAATGTGACGCCCACAAGATTGAAGGTGTCTTTGCTCTGTAAAACTTGGCCACTCATAAGTAGAGGATGAGTAACTTGGTGAAAGCTTGAAGAATGGCAGTCCACAATACCTGATATACGTCTATCAGATAGATAACTAGAGAGCCAAGTACAGAGTTTAGTTGAAAGACCATAGAGGTAAGTTTATTAAGAAGTGCGGCATGCCAGACCTGGTCAAATGCTTTGGATATATCAAGAGGTCTGGGACTCACCTAGAAACTCAAGAGACTTATTCCAACAGTGTAATACGAAGGAAAGAAGATCTGCTGTAGATCTTTTGTGGCGAAATCCATACTGCCTGTCGTGCAAAATTTTGTGTTTTTCTAAATACTTTGTGAAGAATTTGTGAATTAATGAATTTTTCCATTACTTTACAAAGAACTGAGAGAATTGAAATTGGTCTATAGTTAGCTGGAAGATATTTTGATCCTTTCTTGGGAATAGGTTGAACACGTGCAGCTTTCCAACTCGCCGGAAAGATACCTGTCTCGGAAGAAATTCGAAAGAGCCGAGTTAAGATTGGTGCAAGTTCTGGAGCACATTTTTTAAAACGACCGCTGGTATGCCATCCAGCCCAGACGATTTCTTGGTGTTAAGGGAAGAAAGGATACGCCTAATGTGTTTTACCTTAAAAATAATATCGGGCATTTTACTAAATTCATATTATGTGAAGAAATTTAAAATAAGTATTTATACAGGGTGTTTCCTAATTGGGGTAAGAAAATCTAAACGCAAATTTCTGAGCTAATTTTATAAAAAAGGTTTATATAGACAATAAAAATGCTTTTTTTCTAAGATGCAGGGTGTTAAACTTTAAAAAAAAATCGTATTTTTATAAATATCTTAAATATGCCGTATTCCATTTAAATCAAATTTGGCTGTGGTATTTGTTAAAACAGAAAGTTAATTTTCCTTTAAGCTAATTTTAATTTGTGGGACCAGTGGCGGCGTGAGACGCATCTTAGGTAATATTATTGACAAAAATGTACGCCACTGACTTTTTGCAGCTTATATTTTTCCGGATGAAACAATAAAAAATATAACTTTTTTGTGTCTTCATATTTTTAAGTAGCTTGCCTAGTTTTCCAAAAAAAAAAAAAAAATAAAATCCGCTAAACTGCACTGCGTATTTCTGGGTCATACAAGAAACATTGGGGCATTTTTTTCTTTTAAAAATTAAGTGTTATAACTTCTTAATAGCATTTATGGAACAACAACAAAAACTGCCTATTTAAATAAAGTTTATTTTTAGTCTAACGAATTTCACCAAAAACAGTGTTTTAGGAATTTTAAGGTTTCTTAAAAAGTTTAACAACCTGTATCTTGAGAACAAAAAATTTTAGGCCCCATGTTAATATGAATTTTAATATAAAATTAAATATTTTGTTCCATATTGTAAATCGGGACTTTTTCCATGAAATCGGGACGTCGCGTCGGGACATAGGGCCTAATAACAGTGACAGTCCCGATATGTCGGGAAGGATGGCAGCCCTACTTACGTAGAAGGTCAGGTAATAAAAGATAAAATAAAACATTAAAATTTTAAATAAAATAGACCGACTTTTGGTTTTAGACATGTAAAACTTGAAATTACCTGCATATGTCCTTCTATTTGCATCGACAATATGTCTAAATTTATTTATTGTTTCTTGTGGGGCCTCCAAAGGTTTTCCTTTATTTGCAGCATGGACGCCTAAATGGGCTAACATCAGAAATAAGGGTTTCGAAACATCATGGTCACTTATGGTGTTTACTGTGTAGTCAGTAAAAAGATCTGTGGCATATTTGCCAGCTTCTTCAAAAACCGGAAGACCATCTTTGCGAAGATCAAATCCTGTGTAGTCGTGATCGTTATACTAAAATATAAAAATAATAATAACACAGAACCACCAAAAATAATAATAACAGCCCCACCAAAAAAAAAAAATTAAAAAATGATGGTCCGAAAGACTAGACCATGGTAGTGGTCAAATTGACTTAATGAGGTTAAAATCAAAGTCATATGAAGGTCAAATCATCAGAAGTAATCGTAAATGGACCAAAATCATTATACAGGGTGGCCCTTAGGAAATTTTCCCAAATTCAACTGCAGAATTGAGACGCTAAAATATTGATATTTAACTAACGTTAGTACAAAACTTGATATTACCTGAGATACAGGGTGTCAATGTTCATATAATATTTTCAAATCATTTTGATAATATTTAATACATTTTGAATATTGTAATAAAACTCGGTTCTAAGGAGTTTTTTCATGAGCCATTCATATCTGATGTTAATTTTTAGCTGGTAACTAGAGAACGCTACCTACAATACTTTGAAATTCTTTAAAACGTCCCAACTTTTTTGTGCTACATTGTATGTAGTTAACCAGTAAGTTTTCCTATGTTTTCTAAACAAAAAAGGTGTACTTTGTAAGGATGACCCTGAGCCACCGTTTTCAAGATATTTGCATTTAAGTGGTTTAGTGCAACCAAAAGTATACGGAAAATTATATTAAATCATTTGTTTATGATGAGGCACTGATAAGGAAGTTGTAGAGTTAAGGCTAATACGCTGTTTTTAAAGCCATTTTTGGGTTGCACTAAATCACTTAATTTATGGCGGATATCTAAACGGTGGTTCTCGTTAGCAAGTATTTTACTTGAATGGTACGTACAGGGAAGTGCAAAAAGTTGCGACGTTATAGACAAATTAAAAGTAGTGTAGGTGGCGTCCTCTAGTTAACACCCAAAAATTAACCTCGAATTTGAATAGCTTATATCAAAAAATCCCTAGATACCGAGTTTTATGATAATATTTAAAACGTATCAAATATTTTTTGAACTTGGACACCCTACATCTCAGTTAATATCAACTTTTGACTAAGGTAAGTTTAATCGCAATATTTTAACGTCGCAATTCTGAAGTTAAATTTTAGCCCATTACTTAGGGACCACCCTGTATATTTAGGTTTTTAGGTCGCTGAATCCGAATCCGTAGTTGAATTGAACCCCCACGGTGGAGGTAGGTATATGGAATGTGGTATTTTTTTAAAGGTTTTTAAAATATCTTTTTAATAGTGTAATAATATATACGGTGTTCCATTTAAAAAAATCATACTTTTTGACCTACCCTGCATATTTTAAAAGATATTTAAAATATAATTATTGATTCAGAAACTACAGATTTTATCCAAAAACTTATACATATAATTATTTATTTTGTGCGATAAAAAATAAAAAAGTTAAAGGGGTGTAAATTTATGGCTTGAGACCCAATATATAACTTTTGTAGAAAAGTGTTTTCGTTAAAAATACTATTAAAAACTTTACATTTAACTTACTGTCCACGTTGAAAGATAATCATAATAACTAGTATATGAGTTAAAATAACCAAAGTGATGGTCAAATCCTCTGGCTGTTGGAGTTTCATTCCATCTGCTGTAGCCCAGATGCCATTTTCCTACTAGGTATGTTACATAACCCACCTCCTAAAAAGAAAAAATAATATATATATTTATATATATATATATATATATATATATATATATATATATATATAACAAAATTTGTATGTATTTTCGACCGTACGATATAAATTATTGGGGAAATTTTTCGGGTTTGCGGTCTGTGGATTAATCAAAAGAAACTCCTTTTTCTTAAATACCTCTATATTTCGCCATTGCTCAATAGCTTTCTCCTAGCTACAAAGAATGCTTATACCGTATAAGCATTAGATTACTACATATCGGCTAGCAATGTGATAATAAAACAAGCGCTATTAATCACTCATTGTTACATGCGCGTTCGCGTTAGATTATCTCTTTTCCACACATTGCCAGTATGTATAAATGATCGGCTGATTCTGTATATTAATTTAACTCGTACAAAAAATATTGTTTGCACCTCTGGCGTAAAGCACTTTGAGGCCCACAGCTGATTGTTGCCCTCGCAAAGCTCGGGCAACAACTTTCAGCCGCGGGCGTAAAAGTGCTATTTTATGCTCTTGTTACAAAAATAACTATCTGTTACTTGATATCTAGGCATTACTTTTGAGTTTAAAAGAAATTTTATTTTTTACTTAGTCTGTATCAAGGTTAGTTTATATTTATAAGGTTGCGACATATCCTCAACTTTTAGGCGGTTTGAGGTCGGGGACACAAGAAAGGGCACTCCACGGATAAAAGTTGGCAAGACTGGGTAAAATCAAAGCTGATGATCAATCCAGTGGCGTCTGGAATTTGTGCATTTCATTTTGCATTGTTTTGAAAGTGATATTTGTTGAAAGATGTAATTCGAATTTGTTTTTTATTTAAAGTAAAAGAATTTACAACTTAATAATAATTAAAAACTGTTGTGTAAACGGTTGTTCTACTAATACAATAAACTGTATATCTCCGGCACTGAACAACATGGCCGAAAAATGGGAGATGTGATGTCATAACACGTCAAAGCAATATGGCCGAATGTCGTGACCTTATATAGACCGACTTTGGTCTGTATATTCTTTGACTTTTACCAAAGACAATTATAGTTTCACTAACTATAATAATTGTCTTTGCCCCCATATGCTAAGCATTAAATTGCTCTATTTAGTATTTTATTATATTGTATTTTGTATTATTAACAACAGACACATTTCAACATATGAGCAAAATACTTTTATTATTTGCTTTTCAAATCTGGATTATACATGAATTTTCCGTTCTGATTTGTGGTAAATATTATTCTTTTATCTGGTAATATCATTTCACGCATTGTTTTAACATTTTTATGAAAAATGAGTGTTAATGAATAATTGTTCACATACTGAAATTTAATTGGCAAAAATAAAGTATGAATGTAAATTGTTTAAATTTTTTGGATGAATAAATTTTAATAAATTGTAAGGATTATGGTTGTATGTTAACAACAGCTTTTAAGGGGTAAAAATTAACTAAAAAACACAGGGTGTTTCTAAACAAATGAAAAAAATTAAGAGGTGATTTTCCACAAAAAAAAATAAAAAAGGCTTTATATGAACATACGTCTTAAATGTCTTAGTTTTTAAGCTACGGGCGTTAAAATTAAAAAAATAGTTATTTATCCAACACTTACATATAATATCTACATAATTGATCAGATTTTGAGGATATAAAGTGTACTATAAGTCACTAGTGAGCTAAAGTACCCTTTAGCTCACTAGTGAATTATAGACAATACAAAATTTTGTTGCTGGTGTTGACAATGACAAGTAACAAATAATGGATGACGTTTTCAAATTATTTTCGATATTAAAAACGATTTATACGAAAGCGTTGGATAAAATTTTGTATTAGACACGTGAGTTATTACATATAAGTCACTTAAGAAAATTACCTCTCTCGCCCTTCGGGCTCGAGAGTTAAACTTTCTTGCTTGACTTATATGTAATATAACTCACTTATCTAATAAATAACTATTATTAGATAAGTGAGTTATATTACATATAAGTCACGCAAGAAAAGTTTAACTCTCGAGCCCGAAGGGCGAGAGAGGTAATTTTCTTAAGTGACTTATATGTAATAACTCACGTGTCTAATACAAAATTTTATCCAACACTTTCGTATAAATCGTTTTTAATATCGAAAATAATTTGAAAACGTCATCCATTATTTGTTACTTGTCATTGTCAACACCAGCAACACAATTTTGTATTGTCTATAATTCACTAGTGAGCTAAAGGGTACTTTAGCTCACTAGTGACTTATAGTACACTTTATATCCTCAAAATCTGATCAATTATGTAGATATTATATGTAAGTGTTGGATAAAAATGATTTTTATAATAACTTTTATACTTATTCAGATATTTTTCTAAAAATTTGGGAAACGCACTTTTAGCACCAGAAGACATTTTTTGGCATACAAGAAAAAAATTCCCAGTGTCGTTCATGGGGAGTTTGGGGTGAATATTTTTAAGAAAAAAATGGTACGCCACTGCATTTTTCTAAAATATTTTTTTAATCCACGTTTAATTTAGAAAAATTTGATCTCTTGACTTATTTTTGTTTGATGTACGGTTTTCCCGTAAAAAAATAGAAACCATTTCTCAGCATTGTCAAATTCCCATCTAATTAAAGAAAAAGAACAAATAACGTAGGTTAATTTTTAAAGTAATATGTATTTAGATTAGGAATACATACTTAGCATGCCAAAAAATGGTTTTTATTGATTTATGCGAAAACCGTACAACAAACAAAAAAATGTCAAGAGAATAAATTAGTTCCAAACTAATTGGGGATTTAAACAAAATTTTCTTAATTTTGGAAAAATACAGTGGTGTACCTTCTTTTCTCAAAAAATATTTACCTTCAACCCCTCATGGACGATACTGGTAAAAATTATTTTTTTTGTATGCCAAAAAATGTCTTCTGATGCAAATGGTGCGTCAACCAAATTTTTTAAAAATATCTAAATAGGTATAAAGCTAAAATAAAAAACAATATTTTTTTGAAAATCTTTACCAGCACATGGTTTGAAAACTAAGACGTTTGGGACATATTTATGTTCATATAAAGTTTTTTTCTTATTTTTTTTTGTGAAAAATCACCACCTAAAATTTTTCGCAATTGTTAGAAACACCCTGTATAAACTAACTTTAACTATAGACCCATTTATTCAAAAAGTTTGTTTGTTTAAAATTGATGGTATTTACGTTTTTTTATCTTTGGACAAACCACGAAGGCTAAAAGCCTAAATACTAACGTACCGTGGGTGTCTTAAGCGAGGTAAGAGGGAGTTTGTTGACACGGGACTTAAATACTTGAAGATTTGGGGGAATGAGAGACCTCTGCGGGCAGCGCAGGTTCCACATTCTAGAAACTCTAGGGATAAAAGAACGAACAAGTTCGGGGCGTGTTCAGTTGGACCGTATAGGGATGCATAAGCGCGGCACCGCGAGTTTCTCTGGTGGGAGCTGTGAGTGGAGAGATTAAAATGGACAATTCTTGAGAGCAGATTTTTTTAAATATTAATCATATTGCATATTTAAAAGCTATTTTTAATCCTAAACGTCTTATCCCAATAATAATAATTTTCGGTATTATGAAAAAAAAGAAGTACTTTCCTCCTAAACACAATTTATATTTTTTGACATACTTCGTATACCACTGTAAAAGATTATACAGCGTGTCTTCGGAAGTTCTTAACAAATGGGAAACTTTTTCATTATTAATTTTACGAAAAAAACTTTTTTCGTAAAATTAATAATTAAAAAGTTTCTCATTTGTTGAGAACTTCCGAAGACACGCTGTATTAGATGACTACAAAGGTTTGTTCCAGCAGGCTGTCAGAAATGTTTGCAACCGTTCGGATTCTGCGCACGTCAAATTTGTCGTTCCAGCAGTGCCATGTTTGTAACATTATACAATTGTTTGTTGTTCCAGCAGTAGTTTTAAGAGGTTGGAAACATGTTGGAAACTGTTTGAAAAGTTTGCAAATTTTCTTCAAACATTACTGACAATTTTTAACATAACCTTTTTGTATTAACGTATAAGCAGTATGAACGCCAAGGTTAGTTTATATTTATAAGGTTGCGACATATCCTCAACTTTTAGGCGGTTTGAGGTCGGGGACGCAAGGAAGGGCACTCCACGGAGAAAAGTTGGCAAGACTGGGTAAAATCA
Source organism: Listronotus bonariensis (assembly GCA_014170235.1). Taxonomy (NCBI): domain Eukaryota; kingdom Metazoa; phylum Arthropoda; class Insecta; order Coleoptera; family Curculionidae; genus Listronotus; species Listronotus bonariensis. The sequence goes on from JACEGR010000144.1 coordinate 29,961, forward strand.
AAGCTGATAATCATTCCAGTGGCGTCTAGAATTTGCGCATTTCATTTTACATTGTTTTGGAAGTGATATTTGTCAAAAGATGTAATTCCAAATGTTTTTTATTTAAAGTAAAAGAATTTACAACTTAATGACAATTAAAAACTGTTGTGTAAACGGTTGTTCTACTAATACAATAAACTGTATATCTCCGGCACTGAACAACATGGCCGAAAAATGGGAGATGTGACGTCATAACACGTCAAAGCAATATGGCCGAATGTCGTGACCTTATATAGACCGATTTTGATGCACGCCTTGTTTATTTTTCGTTCCAGCAGAAAACTGTTGCCAACTTTTCTGACTAATGTTTGTAATAATTTCTGCGTTTTACGATTGTTGCGAACATGTTTCCAACATTTTGCTGGAACAAACCTATTATAGGTTTTATAGTTTTCGTTTATATATAAAATTTGCCAAAGCTTACTTTTCTAGAAATCGCTGGCAGCAGTTTCCGGTTGGACATTCTGTATATAAAGGTTTTCATAAAAATTTGGCCTGACTGATATGTTTTCGAAAATTTGGGATTTCTTTGTGCTAATTTATTAAACCTAGTGGCATAGCTAGATCACCATAAATAATCTTCATTAAAAATTTAAAAAGCTCAATACCGTTAAAACTAATACATTAAACTAGCAAAGCTTTAGTATTAATATTTAAAAGCGTTTTGCTGTCAAAGGGAATTAAAAGGGAAATGAAACAGTGTAATTCACCGGTTAAAAAAAAAAAATGGCGATCCGGTTTCAGCTAAAAATTTAGCATATATAGGAAATGTGTTTTAAACTTTAGCACTTAAAACACGCTATCTAAAAAGTCATATAATGACCTTAAATTCAAAAGTTAAATCAAACAGTTTAATTTATGCGTATTTAAAAAGGTTTGGGAGATGGGATTTCACCTAAAATTTTTAATACCTGCAAAATTCGTTCTGTATTTCTGCCGTTGGAAGCACGTAAATTACGGGGTTATTTTGTTTAGTAATTTGATTTTTATCATCGGTATTTATAAAAAAAATGGTTTTTATTGGGGGAAGAAAATTGTTTTTTATTTTAAAAATAAACCAAAAAAAAAAACATTTTTTTTTAAATCGTATAAGTAAAATGCGTTTCTCTGATAATTAAAAAATGTCTCAATATATTTAAAAACAACGGTTTAATTGGCGAGTATAACATTCACCAATCATCTTTAAGCCGCGTTCAGAATTGCAACAATTCGCCGCGCCAAATAGCGCGCCACATAGCCCCGCATAGCGCGAACCGAACGTGGACTGAATTCACGTCGTTTCAAGGGCTTGGGGAATGATTCCGCAGTGATTCAGAGCTTGTCGGTTTTTGCATTAGAGAAGCGCGCAAATAGGTTGGTCTGATTGGACCAGTGTTAGGAAAGTTATGTTAAAAAGTCATTTTTTCCCATAATTTTCATTTAATACCCTGTATTTTGAAAACGAAGCAATTTCGAACATAATTTTATTTGAAAAATGTTCCTATTATCTTGCATTTTATATTGTCTTAAGAGGAATATATCAACTTAAAAATAACACTGCATATTTACGACAGTAAGGAATTACTATATTATATCTAATCACTGGCGGCCGGTAATAAGGGGCCCAGAGGAACGTGCCCACCCTTCAAATAAATAAAAAAACAATTTTGGTAAACATAATTTAATTTCAGATATTCCTATTGAAACACTTTTAACTACTCCACTCAAAACTTACTTCTAAATTATTCACGCGGCACGTATGTTGAGAGTAATGTGATGTGATATGTGATAATTTAGAAATGAATCCACAACTGAAAAGAAATGCTCTTTCCACTACAGAATACCAGTTTGTCTTTTGAACAGAAACTATTAATTAAACAAAAAGAAAGTCCTACTCTCGATTCCCAAATTAATTAATTATGTATCCAAAACAAGAACATACAACAGAGTTTTTAATGAAAACATTTATGGAAAATATGACTGGATGTGTAAGTGTTCGATTACAAATAAATTATTTTATTTCGTATGCTTATGGTTTAATAAAGAAATAACAGCGTGGACTAAACATGGGTTCAGACGCTTCAAAACATATAGAAGAATCTATCGAAAAACATTATATATGTACACAGCATTCCTGATTTCGATAACAAAGTGTTCAAAGTATCAATAGGAATGAATAGTGATGTTTATTTATCGGACACCAGGCCGCTTGCTTGTGTCCTCCCACTGAAAAATGTCACGAGCTGCCCCTGTATCTAACTTGCCGATTCACTGAATGATGCTTTTCTGTACGGTATCAACGGTGAGATTATATCCTACCGTCGAACAGCGAAGCTGTTTGTATAAGATACTATTGCTTTTCATATTATTCACCGTGAACCCGATACAGCTGGCAAAGTCCTATGAGGTAGGCGAAACGCGGCACTGGATAGGGTACCGGTGAATGACATAAAAAGCAGAAGCTTTTCTTTTGACTGTCGAAAAGGAAAAATTCTCTTTATGTCAAAAACCAAAAGCTCTTATTCTTTATAATTGAACGGATAAAAAATCACAATAATAAAAATAATATGTTTGGTTCATATCTCAAAAAATGTAAAATTGTAAAAAACAACAACATACCACTGGATTTAACGTAAAAACATTTACTAATATCAGTTCTTACTTTTGTTATAAATTAAAAAACAACTGAAATACAAGAGGGGTCCAAAAATTAAAAAATGTAAATTTTGCCCTATAAGTCAAAAACTAAGAGAGCCATGAAAAAACTTTTAGTGTCATCTTTCGTTTCATTAAAAAAGAGCAACAGTTCATAAAAATTGCCAATCTCTATCTCTAATAATTACCAAGATATCCTGCAATTGAACGAAATCCTTACACCTTGTACAAGGTGGTGCCTTTTCCTTGACTTTGCTGGATCGAGCAAAAACCAACAGAGATAGAATAAATCTGATTGCATAACCTCGGTTTTGATATTTTAAACAGATTTGATTTAAGAAAATAAGCGGAAATAATTCCTTACTGTCGTAAATATATACAAACATGAAAAATCTGAATATTGCACTGTATGTCAAAAACTAAGAGAATCAACAGAAATCTGTTATGTAATCCTTCGTTTCATAAAAAAAAGCAGCAGTTCGCAAAAGATCTACAGCAGATCTTCTTTCCTTCGTATCACACTGCTGGAATAAGTCTCTAGGTGAGTCCCAGATCGTTGCTCTTGATATATCCAAAACTTTTGACCAGGTCTGGCATGCCACACTTCTTAATAAACTTCCCTCCTATGGTCTTTCAACTAAACTCTGTACTTGGCTCTCTAGTTATCTATCTGATAGATGTATATCAGTTATTGTGGACGGCCATTCTTCAAGCTTTCACCAAGTAAATGCCAGAGCCCAGTTCTGGCACCAACATTGTTTCTTCTTCACATCAACGACCTTCTCTCGTCCACAACTAATTCCATTCATAGTTTCGCCGACGATAGTACCCTTCACTCCAGTTTTCAGGTTCCTAATCCCATCACTAAACCTGATTTGGAAAACAAACGCAGAGCGATGCAGATATCTTTTTCGCAGGATCTTAATTTAATATTGGATTGGTGCGCCAAAAATCTCGTCTACTTTAATTCATCAAAACACAATCATGTTCCTTGTCGCGAAAAGAGTCACCTAATACTCATCCTCTACTTATGAGCGGCCAAGTTTTACAGAGCAAAGACGGCACGGCAGCTTCAAAAAAGCTTGGATTTCTCTTTCGAGCCAAAAGTATTTTTCCCCTTCTAATTTATACACTTTATATGTGTCTTAAATCCGACCTCCCTTGGAGTATTGTTCTCATATCTGGTGCATGGCGTCCCCCACAACCCTAAGCATTCTGGATTCTATTCAAAGAAGAGCTATTCGTCTCATTATTGATCTTTCACTTACAGAAAGGCTTCCCTCTCTTGCCCATCGTCGGGCTGTGGGGGATCTATCGCTTTTTTATAGGTACTTCCATGGCTTCTGCTCTGAAGAATTGTCCAGTCCACTCACGGTTCCCAACAGAGAAACTCGTGGCTCCGCGCGTATGCATCCCTATACGGTGCAACTAGACAGACCCCGAACTTCTCACTTTGTTCGTTTATCCCTAGAGTTTCTAGATTGTGGAACCTACTGCTCGCGGAGGTCTTTCCTTCCCCCAAATTTTCAAGTATTTAAGTCCCGTGTCAACAAACCCCTCTTACCTCGCTTAAGACACTCACGGTACGTTAGTATTTAGGCTTTTAGTCTTCGTAGTTTGTCCAAAGATTAAAAAAAAAACCGCAAGTTTTTATTTCCAATAATAAGCAAGAAACCAAGATACCCTGCAATTGCAAGGAAATCCGGACACCCTGTAAAAACGCTTAGTATAAAAAAGATCCATTCTTTAGTTACATTATAACATCAGCTCAAACATCATTTGTTTGATTTTTTTAAACCAGACAAATTTTGCACATGCCGCTAAAAATACGATGATTTAATCAGTTTTGCCAATCATGCTCACTCATTCATGACAGTTGAATGCGGCGAATTTTAATATTTTGTTCGCTTAACCTCATTCCACACATACTGCGAAAATTGCTGAAATATTGAAGTGTAAGAACTACGAATAAATAAAATTTTATTATTTGATTTCCCGCGAATATTTAAGCTTTTTAAATAATTAAACATTAACGTTTTTTTAGTAGACAAGGGGGTATTCTAGCCTAGAGACCCGAATTTTAAGCATTTTTTGTCAAGGAATAAAAAAACCACAATTAACATTTTTACTATCAATTTTTCTCTAGTAACATATAAAGAGTACACAAAATTAATTTCAACAAAAAAAATACTCATGAAGGTATGCGTCCTTGATGTGGAGGGAAAAAAAACACGCCATATCCTGCCTACCCTCATGGTGATTTGAAAAATAAAAAAATTGACAGATTTTTAAATAATACAAATGTCGTTATGGCCTGAACCACGGAAAAAAAATCATAAAATGGCGGCTTTGCAAAAATAAAGATCGTTTTTTCACTAATTTAGAGAGATATTTAGAAAATATTCATGCTAAATTTTAGGTAAATTGGTTGATTACTCATACAAACCAAAGTCGGTCTATATAAGGTCATGGCATTCGGCCATATTGCTTTGACGTGTTATGACGTCACATCTCCCAGTTTTCGGCCATGTTGGTCAGTGCCGGAGATATACAGTTTATTGTATTAGTAGAACAACCTTTTATACAACAGTTTTTAATTATTATTAAGTTGTAAATTCTTTTACTTTGAATAAATAACATTTGGAATTACATCTTTCAACAAATATCACTTCCAAAACCATGCAAAATGAAATGCGCAAATTCTAGACGCCACTGGATTGATCATCAGCTTTGATTTTACCCAGTCTTCCCAACCTTTCTCCGTGAAGTGCCCTTCCTTGCGTCCCCGACCTCGAACCGCCTAAAAGTTGAGGATATGTCACAACCTTATAAATATAAACTAACCTTGATACAAACAATCTTTAATACACACAAAAATATTGGTCAATGCTTGAGATCGGCAAAAGATAAAATCCAATTACAAACCAAGGAGTGTACAAAATTTTCTCTTCATGTGGTGAACTGTTTATAAAAAAACTGCACGGTCCATTTCTACTAAAATTAAGGAGCATGACCGATGTATACAAATAATTCAGTCAGCAGTTGCTGAACATCAACATTGTATCGGTAACAATTTTAATGTAAAGGAAACTAATGTTCTTGCGTCCGTTCAAACTTTCTATAAAAAAAGTTCGGGAATCTATTAAAATACACAAACACCCTAATAATTTTAATAGAGACAATGGCTACGGCTTACATCACACGTGGAGAGCAATCATAAAAAGGGACACGCCTCGGTGAATAGGACAAAGCTATAGTAAGAACATTTTAAAAGCGCAAATTCGGTACCTTTGAACATAATACAAGAAAACATAAAAAGTCTGCAATCGGACTATTTTATACAAAGGCGCCGCTATCCTTTACAGCGACGCGCCGATACACTATGGGATAGAAATCCATTATTTTGGCCAAAAAGCAACTTTGAAATTTTAATGGCTCATGCTGTGTATTTCAAAGTAAATACTCCAAACTACATATACACAAAATTATAAAAGGATATGACGACTTCTATTGGGGTAATAAGAAACTTAAAAATGTATTTTAAGTAAACATAAATATATAAAATTTAATCTACTTAGTTTATTATTAGCCTTGTTTACTAAGAAAGTAAAAGAGTTTAAATAATAAGAGCTATTGTTGTGTTTCCGATGCAGTCTTGCGAAGTCTCGCTACTTTGGTCAAAGATTTTTTTACCTTTTTCTTTATCAGTTTTTGTACTTACAATTGCCTTCCTACTTTTTGCTACTTCTGAGTGTAAGGACAGATACAAGATATTTTTATAATTTACAAGGTTTACAATTTTAAATTTAATATGTTTTGTCCTACACTGTATATCCTAAAAGATAAAAGAATTCTGATGAAAGATATGGATTCTACAGAATCTACTCAACAAAACAGTGTTTTTGATTTACTTTATACGTTAAAAAATAAAAAAGTTGGGAAGATGTATCTCTATTACGCTTCTAAGAATAATTTAAAATTATTTTTCCGATTTGGATGGTCATATTTCCGAAATTAATTGAGATAGACACATCAAATGTAGTATTTTTTAAAGCATTTTAAAAGATTTTTTTGGTGGTGATATAATATTTAGGGTATTCCATTTAAAAAAATCATACCTATTGTACGCTGTGTCTCATATGAGAAAATAATCATCGGATTACTGATTAGAATACTACCGAATTAACCAAACAAGCTGACATTTTAGATTATAATGTACAATAAAATATAATAATGTTAAGGGGGTGTAAATTTATAATAACATATAATAAGTTTCAGGTTTCCAAAAAGCATTTATAGTAATTTATAATATTTTTCCAGTAAAAAGCACCTCATTTTAAATTAGATTGGTAAGTTTCAGAATTTTGACCAAAAAATTAATTTCTATCCCATTGTGCGATGACCAGCTGCATCAACCGGCATATCATAAAAGAAATATAGCAAAGGCGGCCGCGAAGACAAGCATACCGATTTATTTACTTTAAACTTTTTTGAGATTTTTTTTCTTATCAAAAACACCGAATTTACATTTTTAAACTGTTCCTTCTATATATAATATAAACTCTCGCCTTGGGATCTAGAGCTCCTTCAGTGTTCCATTCTCGCAAAGTACATATCTCTAAAGATGCCTCCTGCAATCGATGGTCAAAACGTCGGTAAACGATTTTAATTTGACGCTGTCCAAACCCAAGAACAGATATTCCTCAGTTGACCAAGGCCGTGAAAGCTTCCTTCTATGTTAAAACTAACTACTGCCATACAGTTTCAGACCATGCACCAACTTTAATATAAGGAATAAATTTTTCCGATAAATCGCAAATAAAAAATGTGTCCAGGGGACCAAACCAGAAAAAAAGGGTCACGTCAGGTAAAATTTTATTCAGTGCCCAAACGAGAAGTCCTCAAACGGGAAAACACCGCTTTATTAGTGACACTGCCTTTTAATTCTGGTGTTGTAGGTTTGAATTATGTCTACATGAGACATACCTAATGTGGATTTTTCTGGTTATATTGCTGAAAATGTTTAAAGTGCTCTGCTAGTTGCAAATAGCAATTAAGCAAGAAACTACCTATTAATGGATGGTATTTATTTGGGTACACGCCAAAATAAAATTAAAAGTACTAAAAACAAAAAAATTAGGACATTCTGAAAATAGCTTAACATTTTTACACAAATGTAGGGACAATAATATCATTCCAAAAGGTTTAAGACTTAAAGCACCATACACTAATCACAGAGATAACAATATTTTAGAAAGAGCAAGTTTAGCTTTATTACGGGAAAGATTGCAATTTCATAGACATAATAAAATTAATTTATTAAAAGAAATTGATAATTTAAAATCTATTTTGAAAAATCAAATTCATATTTTTGATTTTAATCATATATGTAATTGTGTTTATAATAGCTATTTAATACATTTTGAAATTCAAAAAACACACATAAAAATAAATTTAATATTTTAATTCAAGAAAAATTAAACTCTAAAGTATCTAGCATAAATAATAATGAAATGATTAATAAAACTGTACTTAACTTAACTTAAAAAGAACTAACAAATGCTAAAAAACTTGTTCTTTCTAAAGGGCTAAATTTTGCAATTACACCCAAAACAATTCCCAAGCTTGACATTATTTCTTGCATTGAAGAAACATGTCAAAACTTCCCAATAGAACATCAAGATGAATTTAGAATTAGAACAAAAATCGCGTTAAAAAACCATTTCAAATTAAACAAAATTTAACACAAATTGAACAAAAAATTCTAAACATTTCTTAGAGAAATTATCAAACATAGATATTGATCCAAATAATACATTGGTAAGTTTTGATGTTGTTAGTTTATTCACAAATGTCCCAGTGGATAAAACATTAAATATTGTTAGAAATAAATTCGAACATGATGTCGATCTTGGCGAAAGAACAAAATTAAGCATAAACACTATTCTTGAGCTTTTAACTTTTTGTGTCAAAACAACATATTTTCAATATAACATTGATTTTTATAAACAAACCTCTGGCATGGCTATGGGTTCACCTTTATCACCTTTAAGTAATATTTTTATTGAAAATTGAAATCAAATTTTGTAGAAAATTATCAATATAAACCTTTAGTTTGGTGGAGATATATAGATGACATTTTTTCTATATACCAACATGACGAACACTGTTTAAATAATTTTTTAACACACATTAATACACAAGAACCAACAATTAAGTTTACGTTAGAAAAAGAAAACAACTCACAACTACCATTTCTTGACATTTTAATAAAAAAGATTTAAACAATTTTGAAACAAAAATCCACATAAGCCTACACATACAAATAGTTACTTAAATTTTAACTCAAATCACCCAATAATGGTTAAAAAGGGAGTTGTAAAAAGTCTATTTGATAGAATTAAAGTCATTTGTTCTAATCAAAATATAAATATTGAAAAGATTATTTAAAAAATATTTTAATTCAAAATAATTATCCTCTTGATTTTATAAATAATTGTTTCCTTGAATTTAAAACTCCAGTTATAAGACAAAATCAAAATAGACCTGTTACAAATTTATTTTTACCATACATTCCCGGAGTATCAAATAAAATTCAATTTAATATTCGCACAGTCTTTAAAACACAAAACACAATCAGATCTCAATTAACAAAAACAAAACCATACAACTTAAATGAAAATACAAAATATGTCATTTATAAAATACCTTGCGAATGCAATAAGTTTTATATAGGTGAAACTTGTAGACCATTAGCCAAACGCATAAAAGAACACAGAATTTCATAAATCAAAAATCTGCCAACACGCATTTGATAACAATCATAGAATAAACTGGGAACACTTGGTTGCCTTTGCTTGATACTGAAGTATTTTCAGGAACACTAAAAATTAACTAACTATTCACCTTTTCTGTAAAATAAACAATCAATACACCAGCAACCATTTATCTATGTCACTATGACACTATAACCAAACAAACATATTTTGAAATTTAATGTCAAAGTTTTCAGAATATCCTAAAAAACATAAAAATTTTAAATTTTAAAACATAAATAATAGTAAATTTTTATTTTTATTCCATTTATCTTGACAACCGTGGCAGATTTGCCAAAAAACGTCGATTTTTAATTATCTTTTTACATGTTTAAATTTTTTTGATTTTTAGTACTTTTAATTTTATTTTGGCGTGTACCCAAATAAATACCATCCATTAAATGAATCCGCCAAACTACAGAACATATCTTCAATTTAACTACCTATTATTTAAAAAAATAAATAAAATAATAGAAGCTCATAAAAAAAGAAATTTTTTAAACCGGGACAAAAAAAGTTGATTACATTATAAAATACATTTTTTACCTTTAAATATTCGGGAAGTAATTTCTGTTCGGGCAAAGCTTTTTTTCGGCTGCCATGAAGCTCGGTCCCTGCATCCCTAAAACAAAATTCAATTTACTTATTTGTTCTTAAATGAAGAACTGAGTATGGAAAAGATTTACCAACCTTTTAACTATGCCAAGCTTTTAAAATGTTTTTTTCAACTCCGTATAATACACTACTCAAAAGAATTATCGCATATGCTCGATTTCTTCCATAAGCTGCAATACAAAAATGCTTTCATTAAAATGGCCATATCTCTTTTAATTATTAAGATATCAAGACAATTAAAAAAATAAAATGTTAAGAAAACGTGAAGCTATAACTTTATATTAACCATTGTTTTTACTGTTAGCAATAAATCCTACGGGGTGATAAAAAAAAATGAAAAAATGGATAATTTTTAATCGCCCTATATAATGTGCTGTTAAAAGGGAGAAATCTCATTTGTTAATAATAATTTATACCCTTACCCATTTCTGATATTTTATAATCACAAATTTGACTACTCCCTTTCAACAGCACATTATATAGGGCGATTAAAAATTATCCATTTATTCAATTTTTTTTATCACCCCGTAGGATTTATTGCTAACAGTAAAAAACAATGGTTAATATAAAGTTATAGCTTCACGTTTTCTTAACATTTTATTTTTTAATTGTCTTTATATCTTAATAATTAAAAGATATATGGCCATTTTAATGAAAGCATTTTGTATTGAAGCTTATGGAAGAAATCGAGCATATGCAATAATTCTTTTGAGTAGTGTATATAAAGAAGCCTAATATAATAAGAAAAGAATTCATTAATAAAATTTAATACAGGATTTTTAAAAACTAAATAGCCGGAATAAAATGGAGAAGATATTATATACAAGATGTTCTATAAATTCGGGCCAAATTAGTAAAAAATTCGTTGTGTACAAGATGATTTTAAAATTTTGACTTTTTAAGTAGAAAAGGGCGACTCTAGTGCCTGGGTAAGTTTTATGTACAGGGTATTTATGGAAATCTGGTCAAAACCAGATATTATACTTTTTTGCTTTTTATCAATACATTTTGTACAGTGCGTCTAAAAAGTAAAGAAATTTATTTCCCATATTTTATACTGAGTGTTTCAAAACCTGTTACCATGACTACAATATACAGGGTATAGCCAAAACCTATAGGTAAAAGAACATTTTTATACGTACAAGGTTTTTCAAAAATAGGTATTAAAGAAAACCAAGAATGTTATAGTGTTTTGTGAGTCTTATATACAGGATGTTTATGTATTTCTGGCGAAAATATGTAGGATAGTAAAAACCAGTAATAACTAAAAATTCGGTTATGGTCAGGGGTTTTTAAAATTTGACTTTCATAGCAAAAAATATGAGGACTTTAGTGCTTCGGAAAGTTTTACGTACAGGGTGCTTACGTATATCTGGCCACAGTTAGGAAGCATAGTGCTTTACATTTGGGTTTTGCCATATATGGTTCATTTTTCACCTCAGGTCTTTAAATTATAAGTATTTATTTATTTTTTATGTGCTGCGACAATTTTTTTCCACATTGTTATTGAAAGGATTTTGAAAAAATGGATATACAGCTATATGGATGATCCCAAAAAAAATAAAAAATGCCAAAAAACGCAAACAAAACGACATGTAAAAAATATTTTTATCTCATTTTATAGGTCATCTAAAATAATATAAGAAAATGTGTAAAAAACAGTTTTCCGCACTTTCTACATAGCGTGCGGAAAGTAAAATAAAAATAATCAAAATTTAAAAGGCTGTAGCATCTGTGCTATTTGAGATAATTGAATAACAATTTGGTAGTAGATACGTGGTATGGGTAAGTTTATAACAGCATATAAAAAATATATACAGAGTGTTTCAAAAAATAGTAATCCCAAATTTAAAAAAATATATTTAAAATTTGATATTGACATTACTATTGCAATTGAAAAAAAGTGTTTATAGGAATTGTGCATAGTTATTTGTAGTTTTTAAAAAAATATGAAACGGGTATACAGGGTGGGTCAAAAAGATGTTATATTGAAAAAGCCCTAAAACTAAAATTCATTAAAACTACGTTAGTTTACCATCTAAAGATTTACAAAATTCTTTAAATATAGAGAATTGCAAATCAAATAATAATATTTAAAAATATATTATACAGGATATACCAAAAAGTTCTTATTAAGATTTTTATGTTAAATGTTTAAAACTATCTGATGATTTTATTTTTTAAGAGATTATAACAAAAATTTGGTGAGAGGTGTATATACTGGTATAAATAATAAAATAAATATGATAATAATACAGGGTGAGCCAAAAAATTATTATAACCCCTCATTCACACTGTATAAATCGATTTTGAAAAATAAAAACACTTTTAAAAAACCATTGTATTTCATTTAAAAGATTTTTCGGAATGACTTAAAAACAGTATAAAGACAGCTTTCCGCACTTCTTTCGTAGCGTGTGGAAAGTAAAATAAAAATAATCAAAATTTTAGATGGCTCTAAAATCGTTTGCTATTTTGAATATTTAAATAAAATTTTGGTACTAGAGACGTGGTACGGGTGAGTTTATAATAGCATTTTAAAAATATATACAAAGTGTCTCAAAAATATTTAACCTAAATTAAAAAAATATATATATTTAAAATTCAATATTGACATTAGTACTGCCACATACAAAATAACTATAATTTTTTCTGTGGTACTGCAATTGAAAACAAAAGTGTTAGTATATAGAAATTGTTTGTGTATTTATAGTTTATAAAAAAAAATATAGAACCGCTATACAGGGTGGGCCAAAAATATGTTATACTGAAAAAATTCTAAAATTTATTTTACTTTTTTAATATATCATCTAGAGATTTACAAAATCCTGAAAATTAGGTTTGTTTAATATTATTTCTAAAAATGTTGGTTTTAATAAAAATAAATACCCTTTATTAATGACATTGTAAAAATAAGTTCTTTTTGTGTATTTTTTTGTATCCCAAACTGTGTTTCTTAAATCATGATAGTTAGAGAAGAGAACTCTTTTCAATGTAAACCAACGACTAAACAGGTAGTTTTTAGGCATTTGGTCCTACACACCCTGTAAATGATACAATACAATAGGGCCATTACATTGGTTACAATGGTTTAGTTGAATATTTTTAGAAAATAAACTACCCAGTGTCTGAGCATGTTGGGTGCAAGTTTTACGATATTATAATGGGAATAATGATATTAGATAGTGGTATTATAATAAGTTATTTGTAACCTGTAGTCCAGAAGTTTTAAAGTTAAAGAAAATAAAACAAATAAGGATAAAAATAAAAAAATAAAAAAGATATAGGGAAAATATATTAACCAAATTTGATCGATAAAGATCGCGTTAAATTTTCAGTTTTAAATATTCTTGGTTGGTTATTTCTTCTTGGCTCTGGTCCCTTTTGATCCAATTTGGATCTTCATGACATTTTTATGTAAATTTACAATAAAACGTTTACCAATAAGAAGTTACAAGTTCATATTCATGCATTCAATTAAATGTTGACCATTTTATTTGTAAATAATTGGCGATGTTTCTTAATGAAGCATTCAGATAAATAGGTGAAATTAATTAAAATTAGGTAACAGACTTGCTACCGAAACGTCAATTTTAAGTGAGACATTTATGCCGGTGCCGGTGACGGTTCCCGCATTTTACGCTTTTTACACGGGACCAAAGAATACCAATCCATAGAACCCCACAAGTGAGATTTCAGCGTACCCTAAAAATTTTTAGTACCTACCGCGACCAACAGATGGCGAAAGTAGTACGATGTCGCTTTGCTAATTCGATTACCATCAGAAATTGATAGCAGTCGCTGACGAGCATTCGGCCCGATCAGTTAGAGTGAGGATATACGCAAAATTTAATAAAAATAAAATCCCCGATAAATGGACCTAGTATCCATAGGATTATTATATTTATTATTTCAGAATAGGATATATTGATGCGTTTTTACAAAACATCGTAAGCGACATTCGCCAATTTTACGGGAAACGATTTTTTATTCCCATCCCGTTATTTTTAAAGAAAAACCGAGATCTGAATGTTTTTATTTTAGATTTCTTCTTAATTTGAATTACAAAACAAACATATTTAACATTTAATGTCAAAATTTTCAGAATCTCCCAAAAAAAGCTAAAAATTTTAAAATTCTAAACCTAAATAATAGTTAGTTATTAATTTTTTTATTTTTATTTAATTTATTTTGACAACGGTGGCAGACTTGCCACCAAAACGTCGATTTTTAGTTCTCTATTTACTTACTTTATTTTTTTTTGGTTTTTGGTACTTTTAATTTATTTTTTGGCGTGTACCCAAATAACTACCATTAATTAAATGAACCGCCGAACCAATATAGAACATATCTTCATCTGAAATAAAGCCAATGAACTGACGAATGTCGCTTACGATGTTTTGTCAAAAACCCATCGATATATCCTATTCTGAAATCATAAATTTAATAATCTTATGGATACTACCACTTATCGGGGATTTTATTTTTATTAAATTTTCCGTATATCCTCACTCTAACTGATCGGGCCGACTGCTCGTCAGCGACTGCTATCAATTTCTGATGGTAATCGTATTAGCAAAGCGACATCGTACTACTTTCGCCATCTGTTGGTCGCGGTAGGTACTAAAACTTTTAGGGTACGCTGAAATCTCACTTGTGGGGTTCTATGGATTGGTATTCTTTGACGGGACCGGCAAATAAGTCGGGCCGGGGTTTATTACCGTTTGGGAACTTCTCGTTTGGGCACCTAATAAAATATACCTGACCTGCCCCTTTTTTTCTGGTGTGGTCACCTCGACAAAAATGTATAATTATTTCTTCTTGTTTGGTACCCTAAAGGTGAGAGTAGAATTTTTAAGTAGAGTTATAAAGTGTGTATTAGTCGTGGGTTTAATTAAAGAAAAAAAAGGATTGCTTACCAGAACCATGTTCCCCCTATACTCTGTAATAATAACAAAACTATAGGAATGAAATAAGACTGACACCGATTTAAGAGTCTTTACTGGCTAAACATTTATAGTTTCTAGTAGAACCTGTTTTTTTAGGTGGACGTTTATTCTCTTTGCCTATCTAACACACATATAGCTTGCGAAATGTTTAACAAACATATTTAATAAACTCTTTTCTTCCTATATCCAATTAGTGTCAGTATTGCCAGAAAGGTCTTTTGTAAAATTTTTACATTATTTCTAATTAGTATTTGCCTTAGGTAATTTGCACTGATATTTAGTTGGCAATATCTCTTGATTTTTCTTCTTAAATTGAAGAGAGTGAAAGTTACTTCCTACTATATTACATATTACTTTTTTAAAAATTTTCGGAAAACAAATACATTAAAACAATACAATAAAGAGAAAACCCTAAAACTCACAGCGTAAGGCAATAAAACATTGTAAAGACATTACTTGCCGATTTCCCTTGAAAATAGTTGCGACGCGAAGACTGAAACGGGATGGCCTTTGTAAAAGAAAATGGCGCAAAAATATAGTTACAACCCAGCAAACACTATTTGCCGGCAATATACATTTTTCATATTGGCATTGATGGTAAAGCATTGGCAATTGGTGGCAATATTATGCCAACATCTAATACGCATTAAAAGTTAACCCTAAATAAACACTCAATTGCCAATAAATTTTACATGCAGGCGAATTGCCGATAAGCATACAAAAATGGCGACATACCAATCCTGATTAAATAAAGCAAGCCTTTTTGTTGCAGGCAAATAAATATTGGATTTTTGAGGGCAAACCTTCAATGCATATTTATACTTTTCAAACCATATTATTAACGTTGGTATTTAACTAACATTCGAGCAATTATTTTAATCAGTTTTATTTATAATGGCGGCTAAACAACATTATTTTATGTTTTTTTACATAATTTAAAGGAAATTAAATCAAACAAAATGTTTATTATGTATTTTTGAGAGAATAAAAATAAAATGATGGTAAAATTAGCTAGGTTAATTTCGACGATTTCGACCGAAGGTGATAAATTCAAATTTCCCGCTTAGCCGAAATACAAGATTTGACAATTTGACAGAGGCAGAGGTAACCTTGCTTTTGTTTGGCCGCTTTGTGCAATTAGTTTCTACGTGGTTTTCTAGCTTTTTAGTTTCTTTTTTAAAGAAAGGAGTTTTTAGTAGACATAATTAAGTGTATTCATTAACTAATTAGTGTGTGTTGTGTAATTAATTGGTGATGGCTAGTCAAGAAGGCGGGTTATTCAAGTAGACTGTTAGGAGCTGTAAACATTTCGTTTAAAACCATTTAAATTTGTAGTTACCTAAAAAATTATATGATATCAGGAAGTTGCCTTGAATACTTACTATTTAATGGATAAAGTTTTCCTGCCTTTTTTTCTCATTTTTTCGATTACAAAATTCTAAATATGTTATTTAACTTTTGGGACATTTAACTTATAAAACTTGCGATACTTATTTAATGATAAATGCCATTATCCTAAACGCATTTTTTTGCCAATAACTTATTAATGATGGATTCCATCATCCTAAAGGCATTTTTTGGCATAACTTATTAATGATGGATGCCACCACATTATCTGCAACACGTGGCATAATAACGGCCACTTGCCCACTTTCGCGTCTTTTAATACCTTTTTGCCAATGCCTTGCCATTAAAGAGTGTTGGCAATGCCAGTAAATTAAATGTACAACGCCGGCAAAAATTGTTATATGGGAAATGCTATATCAGTATGGTTAATTTTGGAACTAAAATAGGGTGGACTTTGTAACTGTTTATTGCAAACCAAGACTACTCGAGTTCAGTCACCGTTCTGACTGAACTCGTATAGGTTTTGTAAATTCGCACCCCGCCCAGTCTAATTCGTAAAAACCTATATAAGCAATAACCATTTAATAAATACTACATCTAAAACATGACTATTCTTTCTTAAAATTGAGTTTTAAGTATTTCAGCTCTCCGAATATGTGAATTTTAGGTATTAAGAAACGATGGTTGATGGCTAGTTTGTGATCCGTTTAGGATGAGCGTACCATTTTCTAGCTATCATGAAATAAGAAATGAAGTATAATTTTTGTTTGTTGATCAATAATTAAAATAATATTAAACAATTAAACAAATAATTAGTAAAGTAAGGTTAGCTTTAAGTATAATTCGGCGGTTCTTAATAGTTTTAATAAGCAAAACCGCCGGCGGTCGTTTAGCTAGTGCCATTTTTCAAACACCAAATATTTTTTATTTATAATGACATTCCCAGAAAACAAAATGAACGATAAAAATGTACATTACAAAAACATTTTATTTTTTCCTAAAATTTTTATTTAAGCCTTTCAGTTATTATCGATTTGTAAAAGTAATTATATTTATTGGGGGTACCTTTTACATAAACGAGCGTTTTAATAAAGATAATTGCAGAAATTTAAGGCTGGTTAATTCGTTGAAATTTATCGAGTATGAATGGGATTTTTTAAAGTTAACAGGGTTGCAGACTATTTATCCTTTTGTTGGCACAGGCTAAAAGGCCGCCGGCGGCATTGGTCAATTATAAGAAGAAAATCGCCCGTTTGGCGGTTTTTATCTATTTACGGATATGAAAACCACCAAAATTCTAAATTATTTTGATATTATCGGCGGTTTTTAGTTATTTTATCGGTAGATGCCGTCGTTCGAAGGCAATGTTTACATAACCTTTGAAAACTGCCAAAAAATAGTAAAGAAGTAGTAATAACTATTTTATCTAAACTTGGTGTATTTCTTTTGTGACTTATTTTTCGTAGTTTAATTTTCTGGTATGTTTTTTATTTATGAGTAAAATTTTGTAAATTGCGTTTTTGTATTAACATTATTTTTATTATTTTTTCCGTCTTTAGCTCTATTAGTTGTCTAATGATTAGTGTGTGAAAATAGTTAAAAATAAAGATAATGGGAGTCCAAAATTCCTTTAGTAAAAATATCAGTTTGTTTAGTTAAGTTTTAGGCTTTAAAATCGGTTATCAGAACAGACAGTGTGTCCCAGGATAGGTGTTAAAAAAGGACAAATGGACCAAATATTTTTTAAAATTTTAAAGTTATTTTGACAAAGGTGGTCTCTTGGTCCAAAACTAAGAGATATCAAGTATTTTTCCGATTGGTACAGAGCGAGTTATAACTAAAAGTATAAAGAATGACCGAAAGTAAAATATATATATTTTTAATTGTATGAAAACAAGTAGTTATACTCTCGAAAGTGGGAGCAACTCCAATATTAGCCAAATTTGGTATACGTGGGTTTTTTGGGGCGTTGATCACGAATCTGAAAGAACTTTTAGTCAAAAACGGAAAATTTAATTTTTCCACTCTAAACTTACTAACCACAAGTAGTTGTTGGATAAGCCTCTATATTAAAGAATTTTGTAATATAACTTTTTAAATGAACAATACATATATTTTTATCATTTTTAGATATCATAATAAAAAAATATGTTCAAATATTATAAGTTATAATCTATTTAAAAAAAGGAAAATTCTAAAAATACGTGATTATTTGTTCATTCCTGCAACGCCGCCGCCCAGGGAATTTTACTCCATCGTAAATAAAACATGAATGAACTTTTCCTAAACGCTTGTGGGTGCTTGCTTTGTCAATTCTGTTGGTTTCTGTCATTTGACAATTTGGAAAGCCAAAAGTGATCAAATAAAGCTTATAATGCTGTTTTTGGGGTATTTTCTGGTGTTTGTTGGTGATTAGGTAAATAGAGACCAACGTCGTTGGGTGCATACTATCGAAAAAGGTCAAAAGTAAGTCCGCCATTTTCATTTCTCGCTTGCCTCACCCCCTTTGCCTATTAGGATGTAAAAAATCGCCCGTAAATTTAAAATCGTCATCTTAGGAACGGTCATTCAGGGATTGTTCCCAAACATGATAACATGTTTTTAAATCAACAATCACGTTAACAAGTAGGAAGCAGAAAAAGTTATGATTATGGATGAGACGTTCATTTTGCGGTTCCCTGTATACCCGTGATATAATACCAATCTAAAGATTATAATGTACACAGCCACCCCACATTTAAACGAATTCTCTATTCTCATTTTTTGTCAGTTATTTTTGAATGAGAATTGAACTTAACATTTTAAAAACAAGATAAAATATTTTTTCGAATCGATTTCTTGCGTTTTTTGTACTTTACTCCTCCAAATGGTTTTCGACTAAAAAAATAAGAAGCATTTCTCTGCATAATTATATGTTTACAACATGAAAATTGATGTTTTTTTGCTGATTTAAAGACCCTCTTATAAAAAGTGTTTTGAATGTAAGATAAAAGATTTAAGTGTCCTTACGATAAAAGATTTTATTTTTACGCATTATTTCTTATTATTTTTTTAAATATATTATAGAAAAAAATTCTGAAATTCTACCGATAAACTTAGGGAGGTAATTCTTAAAAAAAAAAAATAAAAAAACAACTTAATATCAAGGTTAGTTTATATTTATAAAGTTGCGACATATCCTCAACTTTTAGGCGGTTCGAGGTGGGGGACGCAAGGAAGGGCACTCCACGGAGAAAGTTGGCAAGACTGGGTAAAATCAAAGCTGATGATCAATCCAGTGGCGTCTAGAATTTGCACATTTCATTTTGCATTGTTTTGAAAGTGATATTTGTTGAAAGATGTAATTCCAAATGTTTTTATTTAAAGTAAAAGAATTTACAACTTAATAATAATTAAAAATTGTTGTGTAAACGGTTGTTCTACTAATAAAATAAACTGTATATCTCCGGCACTGAACAACATGGCCGAAAAATGGGAGATGTGACGTCATAATACGTCAAAGCAATATGGCCGAATGTCGCGACCCTATATAGACCGACTTTGACTTAATATATATTTTTTTATCTTTGTGACAGTCCTCGAAGGCGTTAAACCTAAGTACCTCATGTACGATGTGCAATGTACAGTGTACCGTAAGTGTTGGGTTATTAGATGTTTAACTTATCCTTTTCCCTATTCCGTCAATATTGTCCAAGCACTGAAACATGCAGTTTTTGCATTTCACAGCACCTTTTTAGACAACGCGGTAGTGCCACCACGGACGTTATTTTCTAAAATAACTACTACCTAATGTACTATACAGTGGTTTGACATTGTCAACTAAGCGATTTAAAATGGAGGATGCCGAGATTCGAACTCGGCTCTCTTCGGTGAGAGGCTAGTACGTTAGCCTCCACACCAAGCTCGCCACATTCATATAAATATATGTCTAACTTTTTAATATAATAATGATATATTTTTCAAATAAGTTTTTTTAAATTTATTTTTAAATTAAAAAAATTGGGAGACATTAAACTACATGTTCGTCAAACAAGAAAAAAATACCACAGTTGTCCGTGTGAGATGTAAAAAAAAATGGTATGCCACTGCATTTTTCTAAAATTAAAATACGTTTCCGGATTTACGTTTAGTTTAAAATGAAGGTAATCTTTTAATTTTTTAAATCCGTAAAAATAGCTTTGTTCGCGGGTTCGATTCTGAACCGGTTCTGGGACTATTCGCATGCGCAGTGAAAAAGCAGCGTTCGCGGTTAGTAAAATCCTGAATTTTTAGTAACAGTTCTGTGTTCGCGGGTTACCATGGAATCAGTTCGTTACCGGTTCGTAACCTGATTAGCAGTCCGGGAATTTTGTCGGAACTAAAAGTTTAGTTCGGAATTTCATGCGCATTGTCGATATGGTCAGCTGTTTTCTGTTTTTGTGGTACAGAAATAAACCGTTGTATTACAGTTTATTTGTTTCAGTCACTTTTTATGCGGGTTAATATTCCTGTTGAATATTTTTTTTATATTTTTGTGATTCTGAGCGTATATAAACAAGGAATTTTTAATTGTATTCTGTATGAATGTATATATGCAATAAAATAAATAAAGATTTAATTAAAAAATATAGACAATATTACAAGATTCTACCATTTCTTGCTGTCTGAATTTTATCTTTAGTTAAAAACGAGAGGAGGCAGGGAATCCCTCGTCTTCCGCCGAGAGACCTCGAGTGGCTTTCGACAGTATAACAATTTACCTTTTTGTTTGAATTAATTTTTTTTATGTAGTATCCAATTTAACCATGAAAAATCCTAACCAAAAGGCTAGGTTAGAATACATCCTCAGCTGTATAGAAAATCGTTCGCGGTAAATAAAAATTCCGAACTAATAAATATCTAGACATGCGCTTTAAAACAATTCTAAACCAGTTCGGTTCTGGTTCAGAATCAGTTCATTACTAGACCCGCGAACAAAGCTATATTTTTATTTTGGGTTAATGCAGTGGCGTAACATTTTGTTTTAAATATTTTTAGTAAAAGCCTTAAGAATGACATTGATGACATTTTTTTGTACGTTAAAAAATGTGCTTTGACACATTAAAAAAATCGTTATTTTTGTACCAAGGGCGTAAAATAGCTCTTTACGCCCACAGCTAAAAGTTGTTGCCAAAGCTCCGCGTGGGCAACAATCAGCTGTGGGCGTAAATGTGCTTTACGCAATAGCTGCAAAAATATTTTTGTACGGCTGACGTTAATATACAATCATTCTCTGTAGTTAAAAGAAAATTTACCAGCCTTTAATGTTTCAAATTGTAATAAGTATACTTTTAACTTATGTTTAATTAAATAAATTGTTGTTTTTCCAAAAAAATGGGGCTTTATTTAACGCCCTCATTTATATATGCGGGCGTTTTTGTTACTTTTACGCTCTCAAAAGGGGGCGTAAAATTGTATTTTATGCCCGGTCGTACAAAAACGTATTTTTGAATAATTTTTCCCTTCTATAATGTCAAAAGTAAGATGTTTATGGCATCTATACGGGGTGGTTTTATTTCCACTTTTTTTTGGTCACATCAGAAATATTTGTTGAAAATTCCACACCGCTGTTTTTTGACCAATCAAATGTGTAGTTTTGGTTGCATTACTATGACAACACAAGTATTTAGAATTTTTTTCTCCCGCCTGGGTTACCCTGGAGCGAATTATAGTGGAAATTTTTTGACATAATCCTTGAATTTGTTTTAACGTCATGTCTGTCATTCACATACATAATTAAAGAAAATGATATTTTGTACCAGTTGTAGTATTTCAGACATAACATAATATAAAATAATGTAAGGTTTTAAGACCCTAATTGACAATTTTATACAACTACAGTTAGTAAAATAATATCATAAGACTGAAGTACTAGACATAAGTGAAGAGCAAACGAAAGCAAGGTATGGATCTAAAAAAATTAAAATAAACTATTTTTACCAATTGTAGTATTATATATAATATAAAAGAATAAACAATGATAAGCTCTAAAATTACATATATTTGCAACTACAATTGGTAAAATGAAAAATATTTATTTTATAGTAAAATTTTAAAGCTCATGTCAAGGTTCTAAATATTAATTTAAAAGAATATTATTTAACACAAACTTGGTGTGAAATTTTCTTACCGAATACCACACGTGCTTAAATTATTCCGGGAAATTTTTCTCGGCCACGAATATCTTAAAAAATTCTCCCGCGCCTGCGGCTCGAGATAATTTTCAAAATAGTCGGGGCCTTGAAAAATTTCCGCTAATAAATTTAGCACTAGTGGTACTACAAGTGAAAATTTCTTCAAAAAAATCTTTTAGCCCTTAATATTAATTACTGGACTAAAATACTTGGGAACTTTGTATTTTTTTATAGCTTAAAGTTTTTGTTTATTTTAAATTTTATTTTTAATTTTCAGGCCCTGTGGCCGAGTACTTAATATTTTAAGATAAAGGGCTAAGACTTTTAGGAAGTTTTTCTTTTTTAGTATTTCCAACAAAACTTCAGGGTGGAAGCAAAAAAATATTAGCAAAAAAACACCCTACTAAACATACCTACAGGTCGGGTGGATTAAAACATATTTATAGATAGGCCCATATTTAATTCATTCTGAAAGCGATGCCGCCAAGCACACAAAAATGATAAAGTAAACAAACCTTTTCGAATGCACATAGCCTCGGACAGAGCCTGATTACATATTTTTAGATAAATAATAAAAAATACATTGCTAAAACACGTATTACCTACTTACAAAACATTCTCTTATTTCGCCTATGCCTACTATAAAACCAGTGGCACGTGGCGTTGTACTAGAAACTCGTCGGGTTAAATATGTTTTGCTGCGATAAATCATTGTTCACAAAAGGGTTTGTTTACTTTATCATTTTTTGTGTACTTGGCGGCATCGCTTTCAGAATGAATTAAATTTGGACCCATCTTTACTTAATATTCAGAGGATACTTTTTTAAAAAATGCGCGGACACGAGACTACAGTAAAAAGCACCGGAGCCGGTAATTTAATTGGTTTGAAGCGTCACAGACGGTCATGCCGTCTCCTTAGTCATGCCAAACCGACACATTGGGGGAAGGGGTCATGTTAAGTTCCGGTTAGTTAAATCTTTTTTTTTTTTATTTTAAATAAAGCAAATTAAAAAAAAACTAACCATGACCCCACCAATGTGACAGTTTTGCATGACCGTCTAAACCAAACAAATTACCGGTTCCCGTGTTTTTTACTGCAGTCTGTGGTGGTAAATTTATTTATACAGCGTGGCACACGACGAACCCCCATCGCTTTTGATACACGATAGTAGGGATTTTCCCGAGAATCTCTGTCCTTGTACCTGTATTAGAATGAACATCCCATAAACACAGATTTTGTTCATAAACCTCGTTATTTAAAATCAACAACTCGGCAAATTTTAAATATGAAGTTTTCCGAAAACTGTCTTAATATTACCGAATTGCTTCGCAAGTTTATGTTTACACGTTGCAATGAATAGAGAATAGAGAGTTATTGCAAGTTGCCTTATTAAACTCGGGAATTATTAATACCGGCCTTATTTAAATAGTGCTTGTACCCATAATTTAGAGTTTTTGCAAATCATGTTGACAGTACCATTAACCTAAAAAAAGGGCAATAATTTTAGTGGATTTTCTTCATTGTTTTGTGTTGTAGGGTTTCGTTTAACACAATTACAAAAATATATTTGAAGAAGCAAGGTTTTAAGTATTTTTATTTCTAAAAACTTTTCGATTTTGTGGTCGGCAGCCGTTCGGTTAGACGAACAGTTCCCAAGTTAAAATAAGACCAAAATAAGGCACGACCTAAAACCAACATAAATAAAGCCAGGCACTATACTTATTAAGGGAGTCCTTATCCTACCACGCATTTTCGCAAGCTCAGGGCCAGTATTCTTGAGTTTTAGGGAGTAGAAATTATAAGAGAAAGTGGTAAAAAGTGGAAGTTGCCAAGAAATCCTGTATTCTTAAAGTTAATTCTATCAAAAAGTGATAGAAATCAATTTCCCTTAGAAACAAATGATTTCTCTTGGTATTGACTGAGAAAGTCGATAAATCAGTAGAAAATAGGTTTACATAACCTATAAACTTAAGCTTTTGGCGTTGATATCGTGTGGACATTTTTATTAATGCACATATTATCTTTATTTTTTATTTTGATTGTACAAAATGAATAATATTAATCACTTAATATATTGGAACGACATTATTAACAAAAATGTAGTGGATGCAGTGGAGGAGTGGCAGTTTGGGGGAGATATTCTTGTTCAAAGAAATAGATCCCTTCACATTTTTGATAAAACATTTAAAAAATGTTTAGTTTGGCCAAAAATTTGGTGTACGAATTGGTAGAGGTACTGACTCCTTTCATGCAACTACAACCACGATGAGCTTTGGCACTTTCAATGACTACAAATGTAAGCAGATATTTACTTTTACCAAAAAAAAAATAGATTAAAATGAGGCTCACCCTTTCAACATAACATTATATACTTCCCTAATGTTGAGGCCCCCTCTTTTGTATTTTACGATCAAAAAAGGTCTTTACCTCCAAACTACGCTCCTTAACTCTAAAATGTACCTTTTTATGTATGAGGACCCCCATTTTGGGTCCCCTTCTAACTGAAGCCCGTGCCCCCCTCGATGCGCTAGTGGTTTTTAGAGATTTTTGTCTCTATGATATAGATTTAAACGTTAATAAAAAGCTAAACACCAGAAAAGTTAAATGTTTATTTACTCTACAAAATTTCGATTTCAAACTGCCAAACAAAATATCTTTGGTTGATTCTTCACTGTAAAAATATCTTTATTTTCATTGGCCCAAATTAAACATATATGCTTGGCAACGCTGCCTCATAATTTTCATTCTCCTTTCTATCAATCCCATTCAAAAATACTGTCATTCGAAAACGATAGAAAATCGGGGAGTAGAAAAGCTGAATGAGTGTGACTTTCTCTCAAAATCAAGAATACAGGCCCTGATGTCAAAATAAGGACGGAATTATTACTACCCGGCCTTATTTTACTGTGCAATAATTCTCTAATATTTATTGTGTTCGCCAGTTTCTACAGGCGATGGCGCATGGAAAAATTAGATGGCAACTAACTCTTGACATTTATGCACGCATGGATATACTGGCGCGCCAGTAGATGTTTACACTTGCAGTGATTTTTGAACTGGCGTGCAAGTAATGACTGGCGCCACTAATTCCATGCATGTGTAAACGCGCCATAAGTTCCAAGTTACAACGTTGTTTGAGGCGACGCGACGCTTTATTTAATGTTTTTATCTTATCTGACCTTACCTAATCGCATGGAAAATTTGCCAGTAAGTAGAGCAGCTCTGGTAGAAGTGCTGGCAGATTGGCCATAATGACTGTTTAAAATTACGCCATTATATGCTAAAGCGTCGATGTTGGGGTGGGAATCTGATTGCTGCCATGAAATCCAACGTCATTCCATCCCTGAAAATTCACAATTTATTACTGTAAGATAAAAAGTTCGTTAGGTAAATAAGATAGTGTAACAAGTAGTTAAAGTTATGGTGATATTTTGTAATGATAAATTTGCTTAAAGAAGCTTATATACAGTGTGAGTTTTACTATTATAATGAAACAAAAATCAAGTTGTATCCCAGTAGTATTTTTAGTCATGCTCTTTTTATAAATAAATAATGTTTTTTTTTTTTATCTTTGGACAAACCACGAAGGCTAAAAGCCTAAATACTAACGTACCGTGGGTGTCTTAAGCGAGGTAAGAGGGAGTTTGTTGACACGGGACTTAAATACTTGAAGATTTGGGGGAAGGAAAGACCTCTGCGGGCAGCAGGTTCCACATTCTAGAAACTCTAGGTAACAAAGTAAGAAGTTCGGGGCCTGTCCAGTTGGACCGTATAGGGATGCATACGCGCGGAACCACGAGTTTCTTTGTTGGTGAGTGGAGGAACTATACTGGACAATTCTTCAGAGCAGAAGCCATGGAAACTACCTATAAAAAGCGATAAATCCCCCACAGCCCGACGATGGGCAAGAGAGGGAAGCCTTTCTGTAAGTGAAGGATCATTAGTAAGACGAATAGCTCTTCTTTGAATAGAATCAAAAATGCTTAGGGTTGTGGGGGCCGCCATGCCCCAGATATGAGAACAATATCCCAAGGAAGGTCGGATTTGGGACACATATAAAGTGTATAAATTAAAAGGGAAAAAATAATTTTTGGCTCGAAAGAGAAATCCAAGCTTTTTTAAAGCTGCCGTGGCTATAGATAGCAATATGTTTATGCCAGTTAAGGTTACTTTCAAATGTGACGCCCACAAGATTAAAGATGTCTTCGCTCTGTAAAATTTGGCCGCTCATAAGTAGTGGATGAGTATTTGATGACTCTTTTCGCGACAAGGAACATGATTGTGTTTTGGATGCATTAAAATGGACGAGATTTTTGGAGCCCCAATCCAATATTAAATTAAGATCCTGTGAAAGAGATATCTGCATCGCTCTGCGTTTGTTTTCCAAGTCAGGTTTAGTAATGGGTTTAGGAACCTGAAAACTGGAGTGAAGGGTACTATCGTCGGAGAAACTATGAATGGAATTAGTTGTGCACGGAAGAAGGTCGTTGATGACGTGAAGAAGAAACAATGTTGGTGCCAGAACTGAGCCCTTGGGGACTCCAGCATTTACTTGGTAAAAGTTTGAAGAATGGCCGTCCACAATAATTCATATACGTCGATCAGATAGAAAGCTAGAGAGCCAAGTACAGAGTTTAGTTGAAAGACCATAGGAGAGAAGTTTATTAAGAAGTGCGGCATGCCAGACCTGGTCAAAAGCTTTGAATATATCAAGAGCAACGATCTGGGACTCACCTAGAAACTCAAGAGACTTATTCCAACAGTGTGATACGAATGAAAGAAGATTTGCTGTAGATCTTTTGTTTGTCTCAAATTTAAGATATAACGTTATCGTTTGCGGCCAGTGGCGTAGCTATGCCAGCAGGGTTCCTGGGGCAAACAGGCAAAAAGTAAAACAAAAAAACATTAACCTGAAAAAATTAAAGAGCGAAAAAAATGTCCTTACCTATACGGAAGCAAACCTACCAGAATAACCATACTTCTTTAGTGAATTTGCCAATGCAAATATTAAAGAGGAAAAACAAAGTCCTCAACTTTAAAAAATGTAAAACAGCAGAAAAAGACAAACCTAACCTTACAACATACATTTCTCTCCTGGGGAGAACGCCAAAAAAGGTCAATAATGCTCTATTTACACCCCCTCTTCCGTCGAAAAACCTATTGCCACCACTTCTGGGGGGGCAATTGTCCTTATTGCCCCCTGTAAATGGTTTTGCTTTTTACCCAAAAAGATAACACCATTTTATAGAACGAAAAAAGTGGAAATGACAATGTGTCATTTGTTTTAAAATTTGATACTTATTGGATTGGGGCGCCAAAAATCTCGTTCAATTTAATGCATCCAAAACACAATCATGTTCCTTGTCGCGAAAAAAATCATCAAACACTCATCATTTGCTTATGAGTGGCCAGGTTTTGCAGAGCGGGGACACATTTAATCTTGTGGGCGTCACATTTGAGAATAACCTTAACTGGCATAAACACATTGTATCTATAGCTACCGCGGCTATAAAATAGCTTAGATTTCTTTTCCGAGCCAAAAGTATTTTTCTCCTTCCAATTTATACACTTTGTATGTGTCCCAAATTCGACCCTCTCTGGAATATTGTTCTCATGTCTGGGGAATAGCATCCCCTACAACCCTCAGCATTCTTGATGCCATTCAAAGAAGGGCTGTTCGTCTTATTAATGATCCTTTACTTACTCAAAGACTTCCTTCTCTTGTCCATCGTCGAGCTATGGAAGATCTATCGCTCTTCTATAGATACTTTTACGGCTTCTGCTCCGACGAATTATCCAGTATAGTCCCTCCTCTTGCAGCCCCCAGCGTGGTGCCGCGCGTATGCATCCCTATACGGTTCAATTGGACAGGCCCCGAACTTCCCATTTCGTTCATTCTTTTATCCCTAGAGTTTCTAGACTGTGGCACCTACTGCCAGCGGAGGTCTTTCCTTTCCCCCAAATCTTCAAGTTTCCCGTGTTAACAAATTTCCTCTTACCCTGCTTAAGACACCCACGGTACGTTAGTATTTAGGCTTTCAGCCTTCGTGGATTGTCCAAAGATAAAAAAATATCTCTTTAAATAAACTGGAAAAAAATAATTACAATATTTCGCCAAATTTCGTTTTTTCCGAATAATTTCGAAACGGCTACACAAATGGATTTGGGGGGAAGGGAAAAAAGGTTCTGCTTTTTACCTAAAAAAGATTCATACATATTCAATAGGACTCAATAGCCAGGGAGGACCCCTCTATTTTAAATTTTATTGTTATGGACTATCTTGTCTAAAGTTCCTGTCGTTTCAAGGATATAAAATACCCACTAGCAAGCGTGACCATGAGGTGTTAATATTCTAATAATGTTTTTTTATAATTTTTTTTTATGTAATATTATATTCCGAAATTAATATTCAGATCAAATTAATATAAAAACGAGATTCTAATAATGAATCATACAAAGATAAATCTAAATTAACTACAAGGATGTGGGTATCATTGTACTGTCTGATGTTAGTAAGGTTTCCAATTAAAAAATATATATATTTAAAAGATATATTTAATATTTATGGTAAATTTAACAATTTTATAAATATGTTTAAGGAAAATAATGGTAAATTAGTTTTTTACCCTTATTTTCAAAATTTTTGGCATACTACCACTTTCAAAGTGAACAATCTCTAAAAGTAGATTGTTATACAAAATGCTTTTCGTTGGTCATAACAAAGTTGGGGTTAAATCAATAATACTCCCCTTAACTTTTGGAAAAATAATCTATACTAATATATAAAGTTTGTAACTTTGTGAGTGGAGTCCCTAATCTTCGAAAGTACGAAACCTATCATAAAAATTTGTTCACACTCAGAAAGCTACACTATTCAGGAGGCGATTTATGAATTCCTACTGCATGTCAGCACTTTCATGGAGTTGAAACGCAGTAGCAAATACGAACAGTATCACATTTATTTACCTCTTTAAACCCTACATGAGTTTGGTGCTACAGTCTGGAAGGAATTTAAAAGCATGCAAATGCATAAGCGTTTTGTGAATTCCTACTGCGTGTCAGCGCCTTTATGGAGTTGAAACGCAGTAGCAAATACGAACAATATCACTTTTATTTACCTCTTTAAACCCTACATGAGTTTGCTGCTGCAGTCTGGAAGGAATTTAAAAGCATGCAAATGCTTAAGCGGTTTGTGAATTCCTACTGCGTGTCAGCGCCTTCATGCAGTTGAAACGCAGTAGCAAATACGAACAGTATCACCTTTATTTACCTCTTTAAACCCTACATGAGTTTGGTGCTGCAGTCTGGAAGGAATTTAAAAGCATGCAAATGCATAAGCGGTTTGTGCATTCCTACTGCGTGTCAGCACTTTTATGGAGTTGAAACGCAGTAGCAAATACGAACAGTATCACCTCCCTTTACCACTCTAAACTATACGTAAATTTTGTGCTACAGTTTGGAAGAAATTTAAAAGCATGCAAACGCATAAGTTTATTACGAATGAAATTTAACCTGGTAACAAAAGATCTGTGTCCAAAAGCATTACAAATCAGTCAAAGTGAATCAAACAGCTCAAATACAGTGAGATAATTAATACATAACCATTTTTAGAAAAAGTCATAGTTTATTCCCTTTTGGAAATTTTGCTATTACATATTCGGTTTTATTTAAAAGACAATTTTATTTTTAAAAATATTAAAATTAAACTTTTAGTTCTGTAATTGTACATTTCTATTAACTATTATTTTTTATTTGTTTTGTCTTGTGACTATGGTTATACAGCAAGTATTTAATTAATTAATTATTTATTAAGCTAATAAATATTTAAACTTTTAATTTAAATTTGATACGAGGTATTACAAAATGATGTTAGCAAAGCCAAAATCTAACAAATCATTATACAGTGCTTGTCTAAATTCAGGACCTCATCTCCTAACTTTTGAATTGTTTGGTATTTTTTCATGAAAATTTAAAGACTTTAGTGAGACAACATAAACCAAATTTTAGACAGGAAATAACAGATATAAATGTCAAACTCACAGCTGAGCGCCATTTCAAAAAGGAAAATTAAATGGAAAAAGTCATACTGCAAACTTTTTATTTAAAAACAAACATTGACACACTACTATACTGTCCGGTATATCCTATATATACAGGGTGTTATTTAATAAGTGTCCGATATTTCAGAGGGTGATTTTTCAAGTATTTTTAAGGTAAAAAGTTCCTATGAACGTGTGGTCTAAGATGCTTCACTTTCAAGATACAGGGTGTATATTCTCACTTTCAAAGGCTCATGACTTTTGTACAACCCTGTATTTACATTTTTGTTAAAAGAAATGGATTCCTTAGTCATTTTTACGTAAAGGTACTCTTATTAGATGACGCTAGGAACAACCGTTTTCGAAATATTTTAGTTTAAAATAATCGATGCATACGCTTAGTAATAAATATGCTAAGTAAAGACCGCCGAAAATGACGGTTTTATCAAGTATCGGTCTTTACTTAGCATATTTATTACTAAGCGTATGCATCGATTATTTTAAACTAAAATATTTCGAAAACGGTTGCTCCTAGCGTCATCTAATAAGAGTACCTTTTTACGTAAAAATGATTAAGGAATCCATTTCTTTAACAAAAATGTAAATACAGGGTTGTACAAAAGTCATGAGCCTTTGAAAGTGAGAATATACATGTGGCTAGCGCCCTCTACAAGTAAGAGCTAAATTAAGAACAAATTTAAATTTCTCATGTCAAAAACCCCAGGTACCAATTTTCGTTCGGAAATCGGCATTATTTAGAAATTATGCAGAAAAAACATAAATAAAAATAAAACTTTGACACCCTGTATCTTGAAAGCGAAGCATCTTAGACCACACGTTCATAGGAACTTTTTACCTTAAAAATACTTGAAAAATCACTCTCTGAAATATCGGACACTTATTAAATAACACCCTGTATACTATAAACCGTTTAAAATTTACATAAAACTAAAAGAAGTATGATTCAATTAAATGCAATAAGGCGGTAAAGTTAAAAGATTTAGTTGCCATGCAATATGAATTCCAAATATAAAAACAAATTTGCTTGTACTTAAAACATCCCAGGTTACAACATATGTAGCAGTTATAGGGCTGATTTTTGCGTTCTACTTTATGAATTCCTACGCGATATTTGTGCTGGCGCGTAGTAGTATTTTTACAGAGTTCTAAAATAAAAACTCCCATTAAATTCTCCTGCATTTCAGCACGGTAGGGTGTTGTAGCGTAGTAGGAATTCATAAAATGCATTCAGGAGTGTTAAAGGCTATATTTTACTATGATTAAACAAATGTTCAGACATTTACGCTTAAAGAAGTGGTCGTGGTGTGGGTCGGGTATCTTGGATAAACTATAAATAAAATTCGATATTGTCGTTACTATTCTCAATGGATTTTAATGCGGTTTTTTTAATGATAGAGTGATTCAAAAGGAAGGTTTATATGTATAATAATATTCAAAAAACATATACAGAGTGTGTAAAAACGTAGTTTACATTTAAAATTTGCTATTGACGTTACCATTGCAATTGAATAAAAGAGTGTTTATAAGAATTGTGCGTAGGTTTCTATGGTTTATAAAAAAATATAGAGTTGCCACACAAGGTGGGTCAAAAAGATGTTATATAAAAAGCCCTTACAACTAAAATGCATCCTTACTATGTAATTAAACCATCTAGAGGTTTACAAAATTGCCTAAATATAAAGGTTAGAAAATAATTATAAGTATTTTAAAACATAAATTAACAGGCCATACCTATTTTTTTATCACTATTTAACGGATTTTAATGCGGGTTTTTTTAATAGATAGAGTTATTTAAGAGGTAGGTTTATATGTATATATTAATATTCAAAATCTTCATGGTATAGGAAAGGGATTTTTTTACTACAAATTTAATGCGTGCGAAGCCGCGGGCAAAAGCTAGTACTTTATATTCATAAAGAATACAAAATATGTCTAATTAAATTAACATAAAATTATTAAAAAACTATTAAATATTTAAAATAATACTTCCTTTAGAACTAGCTCGCCCTTATAGGAAGTTCTAGTTAGTTCTTTTGTACAAGCGCTCAACAACAAAGACCGGTTACTATTACTTTTTAAATTTTATTCTGGAGAAAAGCCAACTAATATTTTGTTTAAATTTAATCGCAGAAAACAAATAAAACATAAAATACTTTATTATATTGCTAATTATTTTTTCCTATTCTTTTTATCCGGTTAAGATACCTAATAGGTGTATCTTTTATCAGTAAATTTTTTCAAAAGTAATTTCAAACTCTAAAGTATCCATCAGACATTTCATTTTTTTTTCAGTTTTCTAACAAGTTTATAAGTAAGTTTTTAGGTAAACTGTTTACCATATTTTTGGTAAACTATTTACCACATTTCTGAGACGCAACCATTGGCCCAGTTCTCGTCTGGCGTCTTGTTAAGATTTTATTTTATTGCATTAAAATGATTTCAACCGAGTGCCAATGAACCTTTGTTTATAGATTGAAACCTTTGTATTGTAAGTAACTTAATATTGAATATTTCATTATTTAATTTCTTTTAAAGTAATAATAACTTTTATTATATTGTGTAAGAGCAGAATAGTTCTTCTTAATGTATAAAAGTTTTAATTTTCTTAAAATGTTAAATGAACTTTTCAATTTTATTCTGGAGAAAAACCAAATAATATT
The DNA here is from genome assembly GCA_014170235.1 of Listronotus bonariensis. Lineage (NCBI taxonomy): Eukaryota > Metazoa > Arthropoda > Insecta > Coleoptera > Curculionidae > Listronotus > Listronotus bonariensis. Next base: position 63,233 of record JACEGR010000144.1, read on the forward strand.
TTGTTTAAATTACTTTTTTTTTTAAACAAAATTCACTAACACACTAACCATAACTTTTTATGGGCTCTACAAGAAGTATTATTTTAATTAATTTTATAAAAATTCCAAAAATGTCACAAAAAGTTCTTTCATGGCCCTCTTAGTTTTTGACATACTTTTTTTCATTTTTGGACCCCATCTTATTACAGTTGTCTTGTACACAAACAAAAGTAATAGTATATTACATTACAAGTGTGGAAAATGACTAATTTCACACGAGTGGGAATATTGTAGCACGAGGCGTTAGCCGAGTGCGACAAACCCACGAGTGTAAGAAAGTCATTTTCACACGAGTACTGTACACAATTTTTCCTACGACCACAAATTATTCACCAAAAAAAAAAAATAAATTAAAGTTTGTCTGTTCAGAAAAAATAAAAACAATTGAGAACTTTGCAACACTAGGGTGATATTTACTTTGCAACCCTAGTGTGATATATACTTTTCCTCACTGCTATATTATACTGTTTTAACAATATTTTTACATCGAAAATCACCTACCTAGAAGCATTATATAACTTTTATCATTTTGGAATTTAAAAAGGCCCTCACTTAATAAAAATTGTATGGTTTTGTTAGGTAATAACGCTAATAGTTTAATACGGTTTTCTGCTATTATAAAGGTTTTTAAAAATTATCGATTCTTACATATTTTAGACACTCTTCTAAATAAAACGTAAGTGGTGCATATCCAAAATATTCCGTTTTTTAAAAAATATCAGTAAATAAACTTACGGGACCGGGGAGTGAAAAGGGGTGCTGGGTGGGGTAAAATTGGTAAAACGAGTTAATGAAACTGAACATCACATGTAAAATTAAGTAAAAATAACAGTTTTTCCTCATATTTTTAAGAAAAAATATAAAAAATATGAAAATTGTAAATGCATAACCTAAAGTCCTTAAAGTAAGGAAAAAACGACTACCAAACGTCAGTTACCATGCAAAATATGGAAAGCATTTGGCAACGTCGGAAGGGTCTGATTATATTTATGAATGGATAAAAGAAAGTGGATTCATAAAGTGTGTATTAGCCTTAGGTTTAATTAGGGATTAAAAAAAAAGATTTAACTAGTTGTTTGAGTACACGAAGAAAGAGAGGAAGGGATTTGATCTATAGGCTTTTTTTCTCTGGCGCTTTAGGTCGAACGGTCAAGCGGCAAGGCTGCCTCTATAAAGTACGTGCTCAAAGGTAGAAGGGAGATTTTAAATTTGATCTACTTACCTGACAACACTGTGCCAGTCAGTGAAAGTTGTTTTTGTGGTTATGTCTATTTCTGTTTATGTTTTTATTTTTTCGTAAATTTTAATAAATATAAAATAAGATGATTTTCGCTAATTTGGGTTCTACCGTTTAAGGTAAATAAATTTTTTTACTGTCACTACAATAAATATGTCACTTGCAAAACCAATAGCAGTTTTTAGAATGACATCATAATATGTATCACACCAGTGTTGTAAAGTACTTTGCAACACTAGTGCTGTAAAGTACTTTGCAACACTAGTGTGATATAACGCATTTTCTATGCATGAAATCAGTGTGCTATTTGCTATTTTCACAAGTGGTCGTAGGAAAAAACTGTTTGTTGAAGTCCTTAATAACAGCTCCAATTTTGATATTGTTTTTTTAACTTTTTCTTTTTTTTTTACTATTTAAAATTAGAGACCTCTCAAAGGGGAAATATTTATATACGTATTGTTTAAACAATATATATTATCTACAGGATGTGCAAAAACTCTCTCGACACATTTTAAGGGGTGATTCTTCATCAAAAATTAAAAATATCTTTATATGAACATATGACCTAAAACTCTTACTTTCGGAACTACAGGGTGTTTAAATTTAAGAAAAATAATAGTTTTTTTTTAATCATAACTTATATACCTGTATACCCTGTATAAATAATATATACAAATATTGTTTAAACAATGCAAATTATTATTTTCCCTCTATGAGAGGTTTCTGATCTTAATTAATATAAAAATAAAAATGTTTAAAATCGGAGCTGCTATTGAGGACTTTCTACGATTGCCTGTTTTAGGTGGTCATATTTCAAAAACTATTAAGGATAGATATTAGACTGGGCCAAAAAATCGACTTTTGTTTTGTTTAAACATTATATCAAAAATATTGTTTAGGGTGACAAAAAGAAAATATCGTAAAGATTTAAGCCCTTAAAATTAATAATTAGAGGTCCCTTTACTTTAATTTAGATTTTTTTGTACTCTCATTTTTGCGTCAGCTCCCTAACTATCAAAGAAAAAAATTATGCGCACATATATCTTTAGAGAATTAAATTGCCTACAAAAAATGACTTTTTGAAAATTTTCGCCAGACGAACCGTTTTCGAGTAATTAAGCTTTAAACATTGATATATTTTTTTGATATACTTTTTTAATTTGGAATTTTGTAACTAACGAAAAAATTAATATATATGTTAGACACACTTGCCAAATTCGTCAATTCGCCGAAATAAATACTCAATTCGCGATATGATCAAAGCCAAATGATCGGTTGCCGAAAAATCTTTTTTTTCGGAATCTGTTTAGACCAATTTACACATTTCGCGAACTGAGGTAACCGGAGTTGCTCAAATGGCGAATATGAATATGTTTTGGCAGATAATTATTTTTAGTTTAATATTTTGCCGATTGCACAATTTAGAAATGCACAATTGCCGATAGATTTGTTCATTATTTATACAATCGCCGTCTCTGCGAGTCTCAGCTTTGTGATTTGTAGTAAAACGAAGGAAGCAAGTGCTGTGTTTATTTGTCTTGACTCAATCTTGCAGTGAACTAGTGCATTATTTAATCGTTTTGTATTGAAATATATATCTTTAGTGCAAATTTAATGAACATGAACGAAGCAGTGAAATCATCTGTTAATAAATCCGATTTTTTTAACAAAGTGTCATTGTATATTGATAAATCGAACAATAATTTCACTTCGCCTTTATCGAATCAAAAATATAAAGAAATCTTACATGAAGTGACACAAAATAAATAATATTAAGTAGTTTCCATTTAAGTAATAAGCTGTTTCTAAGAAATAAATGTTGTTTTCCTGGATCAATAGCATTTTTTAGTTGTGTTCGAGGTCTGTTCATTTCTTAATTGCGCAATCGGCAAAATATTAAACTAAAAATGATTATCTGCCAAAACATACTTCATATTTGCCATTTGAGCAACTCCGGATAGCTCAGTTCGCGAAATGTGTAAATCGGCTTAAACAGATTCCGAATATAGAACATATTTTCGGCAACTGATCATTTAGCTTTGATCATATCGCGAATTGAATATTTATTTCGGCGAATTGACGAATTCGGCAAATGAGTCTAACATATACAAATAAATAATAGTTTAAAAAAACTAAAAAAACACGCTTTTATATGCAACCGAACTAAAAATTAGAAAATAATTTTTCATTACAAAGAGTTTGTCACTTCAGAGTAAAAAGCGTGGGGTGCATTTTACTATTTTTTCATAACTTTTCCCTCATAGATATTTGCAAATAGAATAATTATAACATTTAATATATTAAGCACCCCACGCTTTTATTCTGAAGTGACAAACTCTTTGTAATGAAAAATTATTTTCTAATTTTTAGTTCGGTTGCATATAAAAGCGTGTTTTTTAGTTTTTTTTTAACTATTATTTATTTTTCATTTTTAGTTCGATATATTAATTAGTTTTCTGCGGTCATGTGATATTGAAATGTTTTACGAACTATTTATGTATGTATGCATGTAAGACTGAAACTGCACGTATGCGCAGATCACTGGCCTAGCTCTAGCTCGCTTACCCTTTCACAGAGGGTCTGTTAAGGAATTTATTTATCCTGGCGGTCCTAATCATGATAACGGGTTACTGTTTTTAAATTATTGCATTGTCATCGGTCCTTTATACGTGTGCAAAGTTTCAAAGAAATTGAATCTCTGGGAGTTGGTAAAAATTAGGCTCAAAGATTCCGTTACATAGATAGATAGATAGATAGATAGATAGATAGATACAACCCAAGCTAATAAAAGCGTGTTAAAAAACAACATGGATTCTTAAGAGAAATTTATTGCACTACAAAAAAGGTTTATTAATGTTTTAACATAAAATTATTCCTTTAAAAGTAATTCGCAGTTTAATTTACTTTTTTAAATTAAATTCTGAATAACTTTTAAAAGAAATATTTTATTTAAAAACATAAAAATATTTTTTTTGTATATGTGACATAATATACAGGGTGTTCCATAAAAATCCTTTTATTTTTATTTTTAGTTTTTGATGTTTATTTGTTTCTCTTTTATGCTAGGAAGATAAAAGATGAAAAAGTATGGAACTTTTACACAGTACATTTTTTCTATCCTTGTTTATAATTAAAAGTGGGTGGCAAAATATAAATGAAAACCCTGTAACCCTTAAATTTTTAGAAATTAGTATTTAATCACTATTTAAAGTTCGAACCTATAAAAACACTTACCAGATCATCAGCTACAATAAAGATAATGTTTGGCTGCTCAGCACCAACTGCTTCATACACCAATGACACAAAAAGTAAAATCTGAATTTTCATTTTTTTCTTTACGTCCATATGTGGTCACGATTTTTCAAATCTAAAATAAATTAATAAAATTACAAAAAAAAAAAATTTAGTTTTTATACTGAGTGTTTTAATATTTAAAACAAATATTTTTACGACGTTTTTTTAGGCCAAAATAGGCATTTTTTTCATAAACCCCAAACACAACACAATGTGACAATTTAACACAAAATCAATTAACACCTAAATAGACATTATTAAAAGAATATAAGATAACTAGAGAGCCAAGTACAGAGTTTAGCTGAAAGATCATAGGAGGGAAGTTTATTAAGAAGTGCGGCATGCCAGACCTGGTCAAAAGCTTTGGATATATTAAGAGCAACGATCTGGGACTCACCTAGAAACTCAAGAGACTTATTCCAGCAGTGTGATACGAAGGAAAGAAGATCTGCTGTAGATCTTTTGTGGCGAAATCCATACTGCCTATCATGCAAAATTTTGTGTTTTTCTAAGTACTTAAGAATTTGTGAATTAATTATTTTTATCCATTACTTTACAAAGAACTGAGAGAATTGAAATTGGTCTATAGTTAGATGGAAGGGATATTTATTATTATATTTTTTCTTTACATTGCCTATGTGATATGTTATTTAGCTGATTCTGTATACTATTTAGGTTATATTTCTACAAAAAGCAAGTACCAATAATTATTTTAAATTTTAAATAGATAAGTGCAAAGTTCTGAAGAGAATAATAATATTTGTCTTTTAAATAAAAGAAGTCATGATTTTTTGCAAAGTATTGGTTAAGTTTAGATTAAATTAGATATTAAAAAGAGTAAAAATGTTATTTTGGAAAATATTTATATGGTCGTAAAAAAAAAAGAGTGCAACACATGCATAAAGTATCTTTTTTACTTAAGGAAGCGCTGCACTCGGTTGACAACTTGTGCTGTAAAACTCTGTTTGTAAAAAAATACTCTATTAATTGGGTTCCATACCCATATAACATTTTTTGCCGGCGTTGTACATTTAATTTACTGGCATTGCCAACACTTTTTAATGGCAAGGCATTGGCAAAAAGATATCAAAAAGACGCGAAAGTGGGCAATTAGCCGTTATTCGGCCACGTGTTGCAGATAATGTGATGGCATCCGTCATTAATAATTTATGATAAAAAAATGCGTTTAGGATGATGGCATCCATCATTAATAAGTTATTGGCAAAAAATACGTTTAGGATAATAGTATTTATCATTAAATAAGTATTGCAAGTTTTATAAGTTGAATGTCCCAAAAGTTAAATAACATATTTAGAATTTTGTAATCGAAAAAATGAGAAAAAAAGGCAGGAAAACTTTATCAATAAAAAAATTACATAATATAAATTTTTATACCGTAATAATAAACCAAAAAAAAAAAAATAAATAAAAAGTAATTAATAAAATTAAAAAAATAGATAGTAAAAAAAAACACTTTAAAATAGTAAGTATTTAAGGGACACTTACACTAAATTTTCAGATCCAAAACATAGGGAAAAATATTTTAAGGGAGTTAAATTTCAAAAAAAAAACTATTAAATATATATATATTTTTTATTAATACGTCTTTAAAACTTTTAATAAGGCAACTCGCTAATTTCATATTATTTTTTAAGTAAATACATATTTAAAAGGTTTTAAACGAAATGTTTACAGCTCCTAACAGTCTACTTGAATAACCCGCCTTCTCGACTAGTCATCACCAATTAATTACACAACACACACTAATTAGGTAATAAATACACTTAATTATGTCTACTAAAAACTCTTTTCTTTAAAAAGAAACTAAAAAGCTAGAAAACCACGTAGAAAACAATTGCACAAAGCGGCCAAACAAAAGCAAGGTTGCCTCATCTGTCAAATTATCAAATCTTGTATTTCGGCTAAGCGGGGAATTTGAATTTATCACCTTCGGTTGAAATCGTCGAAATTAACCTAGCTAATTTTACCATTATTTTATTTTTATTCTCTCAAAAATACATAATAAACATTTTGTTTGACTTAATTTTTATTTGCATGATTTGTATCAATAAAATGTTAGTTAAATTATGTAAAAAACATAAAATAATGTTGTTTAGCCGTGTAAAATAAAACAGATCAAAAAATTACTCGAATGTTAGTTAAATACCAATGTTAATAATATGGTTTGAAAAGTATATATATGCGTTGAAGGTTTGCCTTCAAAATCCAATATTTATTTGCCTGCAACCAAAAAGCGTGCTTTATTTAATCAGGATTGGTATGCCGCCATTTTTGTATGCTTGCCGGCAATTCGCCTGCATGTAAAATTTATTGGCAATTGAGTGTTTATTTAGGGTTAACTTTTTAATGCGTATTAGATGTTGGCATAATATTGCCACCAATTGCCAATGCTTTACCATCAATGCCAACATGAAAATGTATATTGCCGGCAAATAGTGTTTGCTGGGATAAATTACTATATTTGTAATAAATAAGATACATGAAAATGGAATACTTTAAAACTACGCCACTCAAATTTACAAGACTAATGGTGTTTTAATTATTCATCTGTTTTTAATATTATAAATAATACTTATAGAAATACTACAAATTGATGCTTAAATCTACCAATTTTAAAAATGTATTAAAAAATAATACCTATTTAAAAGGAGAAAGAGCTAAAATATTCGTATCCACTAGTCAAACAGATTTAAAAACTCTCGATTTTAATGAACCTAATTAAATCTGTAATTAATGTTCGCGAACCGAATGTATTCTTATTCGTTCTAACCGGTAACTAAAAGATTTTTTTTAGTGTGAGTTGTTTTATAGTTTTATCAGATGATCAATTAATCCCAGAGAAGCAAGATTTGTAACCACGGTCAAGCAGCCATTTATCGTAACCACAAAGTGTGAAGTTCGTTTGCTTTAAATGGCAAAGGACGAAATAATGCTTGTTTTGGGTTAAAAGAAATCCTATTGGATGAGAAACAAATTGAGATATAATCTGGGTTTGGTGTTGAATTTTAACTGTTTGTTTATGTGTTGCTAGAAAAAGTTAAACTTGAACAGAATATTATTTGGCTTTTCTCCAGAATAAAATTAAAAAGTTAAATTAACATTTTAAGAAAATTAAAACTTTTATACATTATGAAGAACTATTCTGCTCTTACACAATATAATAAAAGTTATTATTACTTTAAAAGAAATAAAATATATATAATATATTTTCTCTTTTTACGTGTTTAAACTTTAAAGTATTTGAACACAATATACAGGGTGGCCCACCATATTCGACACGGTCTGTAGCTTTATAACCATGGGGTTTTAAAAAAAGTAAATACTAGAACATAGACAGGTCGGATAAGACCACAGTATAAAATTATTTTAGTCTATACAGGGTGTCGCAAAAAATGTGACGTATCAAAGTTATATTTTTCTAAATGGAACACCCAATATTTTATAATGGTTTTAGATTCTACTTTAAAAAATAACTCAAGTTTGTTTATAGTATTAAGTATCTAATTTTATTCGTTTTTGTGATATTTGATTTTTTTTTAAATGTTGTGGTAAAATTAAATTGATTTTACTTTAACACTTTTAACACTTTAAACTTTAAAATGTGTAACAAGATTAAAAAAGTCTGCCATATCATACGTAGGTCAAATCAAGATCAAATATTGTACAGGGTGATCAAAAATAATTTTAATTTTTCAGAAAATCAAATAGCTATATCTCTCTTATTTTAAACGGAACACCCTGTATTTTTTACGTCACCTTATGACAAATAAAATACTCTTTCAAATGGTGTATAGGTTGCCTATACCTATCTTTTGTGCTTTTTAGTAAAACCTGTTTTTACAAATTTTTAGTCCAAATATTTATTTAAATTAAAGTTGGCTGTGACATAGCAGCCATTAATATTTTTCTTAAAAAAATAACAACGACCTTTTATTGATTACTAGTGTTTTAGTTAGTTTAAAAGAAATTTCAATTATTTTAAATAAAAACCCTTTTCTACAACAACAACAAGATAATACTGGTAGGATGTGAAAAAAATGGTTTACTTTAGTCTAGAGTTAATCCTGAAAAATATTCCAGAAGAAAACATCTGATAACCTTAATAGTTGCTTTAAAAATTTAACACAGTGATTACGGATAATGGAAGAAACGAGTTATAGGTCACAGAATGTCGTCATAACTGACCAGAGGCCTTATTAGGATTGTTTAAAAACACAAGTTTTATCATTACCACATTCAGCTGAAATAAGTGTTATTGGAAGTAGCATTATAAGCAACTAATGAATTTTTTTCTGTAAATTTTAAAAATAGTGGCAGATAATACAAAATATTTTAATTTTGTACTTTTTTCCAACAAATTTACATTTTGCAATAACAGCTTAGTAAATAGGCATAGCTATATCACAGCCTACTTACATTTAAATAGAGATTAAGATATTAAGATAGGTCTAAGCAACCTATACATCATTTAAAAGAGCATTTGGTTTGTCATCATGTGGTGTAAAAAATACAGGGTGTTCCATTTAAAATACGAAAGATATTGCAATTTGACTTTCTAAAAATTGAAACTATTTTTGATCACCCTGTATAATCTATGATCGCGATATGACCTACGTATGATAAGGCAGACTTTTCCTAATCTTGTAACAAATTTTAAAGTTTAAAGTCTTAAAAGTGTTAAAGTAAAATCAAATATCACAAAAACGAATAAAATTAGACACTTGGTACTATTAACAATATTAAATTATTTTGTTATGTAGAATCTAAAACTGTCATAAAATATAGGGTGTTCCATTTAAAAATATATAACTTTGATACGTCACACTTTTTTGAGACATCCTGTAAAGAGTAAAATAATTTTATACTGTGGCTTATCCGACCTGTATATGTTTCAGTATTTACTTTTTTAAAAACCCCATGGTTATCCAGCTACAGACCGTGCCGAATATGGTGGGCCATCCTGTATATAAATATGTAACCCAGTATTTTTCTTTGTTTTAAAATAAAAAAAATGTGTATAAATTGTTTATCAACGTTCAGCTATATAAAAATTAACATAAATATACAAAAGTCTCCTGCAGTTAATAAAAATGCACAATGCATTAATAAGGAAACCATAAAAGTTACTCACAGTATTTTATACAAAATTAAAAACGGAAAGGAATATTTTATTTGTAAATAAGGTAAAATGGGAACTTGATATAGCGTGTATGATCGCAATCTTGCCTAATCAAAAAGCCTAATGATAGTCATTTATATATTTAATTGTATATATTTAATTAGATGATTTATTTTTCCATTCAACAATGTGTCGGAAAATATAAGGAATAGTTTTTAAAGAAATTATTAATTTTGTGCAGCTTCGGATTAACGTATGAGCAAATTAAGCAGTTCCTTAGGGCATTACGTTGTGGGAGGCACCACAAAGGGGGCATCTTTTAATAACACTGGTCTGAAAAAAAGATTTTTTTGCTCCTTTAAATTATAACACACGAATTTTATAGATTTGATACTTTTCAATAAAGATGTCTAATCAAAAAACATGTAGGTATCACGTAGTTTTAGTGTTATATATTTTTTTCAAATGCAGCTTTAAAATTAAATCCTAAAATTAATCACTAAAAAATTAAAAGAAATGGTTTCTCCCAAGACCTTATAATTGGTTATACCGGAAGGTAATGTCAACTTCCTCATTTGAAATAGAACACCCTATATATTAATTATTTTTAGATTCAGCTTAAAATTCTAAACATATTTTATATATAATGTTCTATACCTAAGTCCAACCGTTTTTGACTTATTTTAAATTTTCTGTCAAAAATGACGTTTGCAAGCCATTACATAACCATCAATTTCTTCTGAACAAACGCCTTTAATATAAGTTGGGGTTGGGTTTCTCGTAGAGAAATAACTAATTTAGCAGACTGTATTGATATTTTCACAAGTAATAAATACAGAGTGGTCAAAAATAATCGTTAAAAATTATTACGACAAAAACCTTAAAAGTCAATTTTTTTAAATGGAAACCCCTATCTTTTTTACCTCATTCTATTAAGCATCAAAAATAGCGATAAGTTTGTAAAGGGATGTCTATTCCAAAATTTATAGTTTTCGAAATGTTAACAATTTAATTTTTATTTATTCTAACAATGCTTTTAAATACGGCTTAGTTTTGCTTCTAGTTGGCCTTGACAACAAAATGCGGCGTTACAGCCAACTACCCCGTACCTACCCGTACTTAAATGGTTAGAATAGATAAATAATTAATCGTTAATATTTCAAACTATTAATTTACCCTTGTTTTTAATGCCTAATAGAATAAGGTAATAAAAGATAGGGATTTCCATTAAAAAAAATGAATTTTAAGGTTTTTGCTGTGATGATTTTCAACCTTTATGTTTGACCACTCTGTATTTATTGATTGTAAAAATATCAATACAGTCTACCAAAGAAGTTCTTTCTTTACTAGGTCTCAACCCCAACTCATATTAAAGGCTTTGGTTTAAAAGAAATTGATGGTTATGTAATGGCTTGCAAACGTCATTTTTGACATAAAATTTAAAACAAGTCAAAAACGCTCGGACTTAGGTATCAAACATTATACATAAATTATGTTTAGAATTTTAAGCAGAATCTAACAAATAATTAATATACAGGGTATTCTATTTAAAATAAGGAAGTGGACATTAACTTCCGGTATAACCGGAAGTGGTAGAGCTGTCAAAATATTTTAGTTCTATGTCCCCCACTGACTATATTGTTACCAAAGTTTTAAAACTTTCCAAAGCGTACTTTTCGAGAAATTGATTGCAGCAGTTCCCGGTGGGTCACCCTGTATAGAAGAGTTTTTACTAGGGCACATAGAACGTTGTTACGCTCCACTATAGGACAAAATTGTGAGAGATTTGCGTAAAACAGTGGGGGCCTATGCGTATGGATATAAAGAACAAGTTTTTATGGAAATCAAACTTTAGACCAGCTTTAGCTTTCCACTGACGAAAAATTTTTGCGTCATGCTCCAGGGCTTGAAGCTCTTGAACTGCTCTAAAAAGTTAGTCACTGGAACGCATCCTTAGACAAGGAAAGAGAGATACTTTAAGAAATTTTAAAATTTCGTTGTTTTTAACCTTTCTTGGAGTTAAAATAATAATCTATTTTTAATATCTAATTCAATTTTAAACAAATAATTTTAAAAATCCATCCTTAACCATAAAAAACACGTTTGAAGCACAAAAACCAAAAGAGGGGTTGGTGCATGAGGGGCAAGGGGAAAGAAAAACGGAGTAGCTCAGGTGCATAACACTTTCCGTCACTGGAACGCCATAAAGTAGAACGAAATGCTCCTGAGCTACTCGGGAGCGCTCTATTTGCGTCACTGGAAAGCCACTCTGACTGTCGGTTAGAAGGTTGTTTCGGCATACCCTTTAATTATGTAAAAACACTTTTATTTTTATACCATTTACCTTTACATAATCTTATTTTGATACACTTAGCTAATACTCCAGAATTTATGACTTGTATAATTTACAGAGTTATTCCTAACTTATGGGCATAAACTTGGAAATTATTGCTAAAAATAATGACAACTAATAAAAAAAAATAGAAAAATATTTTAAGTTGTGGTGATAATCAATTATTTTAAATAAAACAAAGAACGTGAATATATTAATTATTTTTTAGATTAACACCCGGTATACCGCTGCCTTTGAGCCAGGGATAGTGGTCACCTTGTATATGGTAGTACAGATGGGTCCACATTTAATTCATTCTGAAACCAATACCGCTAAGCACACAAAAAATGATAAAGTAAACAAACCTTTTCAAAGGCACATAGCCTCTGACAGAGCCTGAATACATATTTTTTAGATAAATAAAACGAAATATTGCGAAAACACGTATCATGTACTTAAAAAAACATCCTCATATTCCGAGTCTAGCCTGCTATAAAACCGGTGGCACGTGGCGTGGAACTAGAAACTCGTCGGGTTGAATATTTTTGCTGCAATAAATCATTGTTCACAGTAGGGTTTATTATGTAAGAATATTTTAAAAGCGCAAATTCGGTACCCTTTGAAAATAATACAAAAAAACATAAAAAGGCCGCCTGCAAACAGACTATTTTATATAAAGGCGCCGCTATCCTTTACAGCGACGCACCGATACACTATGGGATAGAAATCCATTATCTTGGCTAAAAAAACTTTGAAATTTTAATGGCTCATGCTGTGTATTTTAAAGTAGATACTCCAAACTACATGTACGCAAAATTATAAAAGGATATGACGACTTCTATTGGGGTAATAAGAAACTTGAAAATTTATTTTAAGTAAACATAAATAAACAACATTTAATCTACTTAGTTTATTATTACCCTTGTTTACTAAAAAAAGTAAAAGAATTAAAATAATAAGAGCTATTGTTGTGTTTCCGATACAGTCTCGTGAAGTCTCGCTACTTTTGTCAAAGATTTTTTTACCTTTTTCTTTATCAGATTTTGTACTTACAATTGCCTTTCTACTTTTTGCTACTTCTGAGTGTAAAGACAGATATAAGATTTTTTTATAATTTACAAGGTTTTTCATTTTAAAATTTAATATGTTTTGTCCTACACTGTATATCCTAAAAGATAAAAGCATTCTGATGAAAGATATGGATTTTACAGAATCTACCCAAAAAAACAGTGTTTTTATTTATTTTATAAGTTAAAAAATAAAAAAAGTTGGGAAGATGTATTTCTATTACGCTTCTAAGAATAATTTAAAATTATTTTTCAGATTTGGATGGTCATATTTCCGAAACTAATTGAGATAGACACATCAAATGTAGTATTTTTTAAAGCATTTTAAAAGATTTTTTGGTGGTGATATGATACTTAGGGTATTCCATTTAAAAAAATCATACCTATTGTCGTACCCTGTATATCATATGAGATAATAATCATCGGGTTACTGATTAGAATACTACCGAATTAACCAAACACGCTGATAATTAAGTTTATTTTGTACAATAAGAAATAATAATGTTAAGGGAGGTGTAAATTTATAATAACATATAATGAGTTTTAGGTTTCCAAAAGCATTTGTAATAATTTATAATATTTTTTCAGCAAAAAGCACCTCATTTTAAGTTAGATTGGTAAGTTTCAGAATTTTGACCAAAAAATTAATTTCTATCCCATAGTGCGATGACCAGCTGCATCAACCGGCATATCATAAAAGAAATATAGCAAAGGCGGTCGCGAAGTCAAGCATGCCGATTTATTTGCTTTAAACTTTTTGTTTTGTTTTTCTTATCAAAGAGCACCGAATTTACATTTTTAAACTGTTCCTTCTATACCTTTATCATGTTTTGTGACCTTTGCGGTAGGTACTGCTTTTAGGATGAATTAAATGTGGATCCATCTATAAGTGAATATATTAGAAAAACAAGACTAATACAAGTCGAGCATAGCATAACTAATAATTAAAATTTAATCTACATAAAATTATAAATCTGTAAATTCTGATTAATTTATTGCGCTGACAACAACAAAATTTGTTTGTCATTTCTTTGGAATTCCACATTATTATAAATATTTATTAACGCATATGTTAAAAATAAACATATTAAAATAAATTAGTTCCAAGTTCCTTTTATCCTAATTGATAAATTAGCTATATTGTGGTTTTCTTTTGTTGCTTTGATGATTCTTAAATAACAGCTTTTGTGGGAGAACTAAATATCATCCCAGCAAACACTATTGGCCGGCAATGTACATTTTTCATATTGGCATTGATGGTAAAGCATTGGCAATGGGTAGTAATATTATGCCAACATCTTATACGCATTAAAAACTCAACCCTAAATAAACACTTAATTGCCAATAAATATTACATGCAGGCGAATTGCCGGCAAGCATGCAAATAAATGGCGGCATACCAATCCTGATTAAATAAAACACGCGTTTTTGTTGCAGGCAAATAAATATTCGATTTTTGAAGGCAAACCTTCAACGCATATTCATACTTTTTAAACCATATTATTAACATTGGTATTTAACTAACATTAAAGCAATTTTTTTGATCTGTTTTATTTATAATGGCAGCTAAACAACATTATTTTATGTTTTTTACATTATTTAAAGGAAATGGCCTTTTCATAACATTTTATTGTTAAAAATCATGAAAATAAAAATTAGGTCAAACAAAATGTTTATTATGTATTTTGGAGCGAATAAAAATAAAATGATGGTCTTTTTTAAAGAAAAGAGTTTTTTAATAGACATAATTAAATGTATTCATTACCTAATAAGTGTGTGTTGTGTGATTAATTGGTGATGGCTAGTCGAGAAGGCAAGATATTCAAGTAGACTGTTAGGAGCTGTAAACATTTTGTTTAAAACTTTATTAAAAGTTTTAAAGACGTGTTAAAAAAATATTATATATATTTAATAGTTTTTTGACATACCGATAGATGGCGTAATGGACAATAAACTACTACGTTTCTGCAATATCTTCGCTTTTTATCGTCTAAACCCATTAGACAAAAATAATTCGGGAGCGGTCTGCGGTAGGTGATCTCACTTAGCTTAGCAAGAAATATCTTCAGCTAGTGTAAAAATCTGCATCTCCAAGTTGTACAGTGTCCGAGAGATGGTACTTTGCATTGCAAGGAAATTGTATGCAGTAAGGAGTTTTTTCCTATTTTAATTTTCAAATAAAATATCGCATTATTTTAGCTTTTAAAAAAGTATATGCGACAATTTTCGTCAATATGACGTCAGCTTGCTGCTTGGGAGTATCTGCATTTGCCCACTTTCGTGTCTTTTTGTTATCTTTTTGCCAATAACTTATTAATGATGGATGCCATCATCTTAAACGCATTTTATTGCCAATAACTAATTAATGACGGATGCCATCACTTTATCTGCAACACGTGGCCTAATAACGGCCAACTGCCCACTTTCGCGTCTTTTTGATACCTTTTTGCCAATGCCTTGCCATTAAAGAGTGTTGGCAATGCCAGTAAATTAAATGTACAACGCCGGCAAAAAATGTTATATGGGATGTTTCTTGATAAGTTTAAGTTTTGGCTCCGCAACGGCCGTTGCTATACAGAAATGAAATTCTACCCAACATAAAACCAACCTTACACTATTAATATTTTAATGCCTTATTAAGCAATATATTAAATGTGTAAGGCCTTGGCTACGACAAAAAGCGGAAGCGGCAAGCGGAAAGTATCAACTGGTGGCCGGTACTGGCTACGATATTTTAAAGTAGACAGCGTTTTAAAACCAGTTTACACACATTATAGGTTTGTTCCAGCAAAATGTTGGAAACATGTTAGCAACAATCGTAAACTGCAAAAATTGTTACAAACACTAGTCAAAAAAGTTGGCAATAGTTTTCTGCTGGAACGAGAAATAAACAAGGCGTGCATACTGCGTATACGTCAATACAAGAAAGGTTATGTTAAAAATTGTCAGCAATGTTTGAAGAAAGTTTGCAAACTTTTCAAACAGTTTCCAACATGTTTCCGACATCTTAAAACTACTGCTGGAACAACAAACAATTGTATAATGTTACAAACATAGCACTGCTGGAACGACAAATTTGACGTGCGCAGAATCCGAACGGTTGCAAACATTTCTGACAGCCTGCTGGAACAAACCTTATAGAAACTCTCGGCTAATAATATTAAAATTATTCAAACGGCAGCGGAAGCTGTCAAAAAACTTAAAATAAATAAATCAATAGGACCAGATAAGATTCCTGCCTATATTGTTCGAGCACTTGTGGACTTTATTATAAAACCACTTAGATTTTTATTTAACTTAAGCCTAAAAACGGGAAAATTTCCAGATATCTGGAAAGAAGTTTGAGTTTGTTCTGTGTTAAAGAAAGATGATAGAACTAACATAAAAAATGATCGACCTATATCTATACTATCAGTCCTAGCTAAAGTTTTTGAGTCCATAATTTACAAATATATTTATGCTCCGACAAAACCAAAAATATCGCATAGGCAGCATGGGTTTGTGGATAGGCGCTCAACAATAAGCAATATGATCAATATGACACAATTTATATCTGAGGCTCTAGATAAACGAAAGCAGGTTGATGTCATATATACTGATTTTGCAAAGGCATTCGACAAGGTTTTGCATAGTGTTCTTTTGAATGTCGCTAAAAAGGAATTTGGGGTATGTGGTAAACTATTGTTGTTGCTTAAGTCTTACTTAAGCAATAGAAAACAAAGAGTTTGTGTTAGGGTTTTCAATCGAGGATTTACTTGGCAACATCCGGGATTCCGTTTCTTTGGTTTATTGATAGTCTTAAGAGTGTCAATAATTCAGAATATTTGTTTTTTTGCGGATGATCTAAAAATGTATGCATGTGTTAATGACTGCGATAAATTACAGGAAGACATAGACCATGTTATTCAATGGACAAAGGAAAAGAAACTGTATTTTAATATTGACAAATGTAAAGTACTAACGTTTTCACGCAAAAAGTCTCCTGTTATTTATAATTACAGAATGGATGGTGTGGTACTGGACAGGGTGCAAGAGGCATGTGATTTGGGTGTTACCTTTGAATCGGATCTGAGTTTTCGGAAACATATTGCAGATGTTTCCAGACGGGCTCCAGGAATGTATGGAATTATTGTTAGAAACACAAAACTGTGATATATTTTCTGTTAGTCTTAGTAAATTAAAAAACATCTTAGAGAGGTAATATTGTGAAAGTGTCTGTGATAATTGTAAAACTGTGATTGTAGATATTAGAAGATTGAATGGTAAGAAGAGAGGTATCGGGTGCCACTGGCATACTATTCATTTTTTTTTCTTGGTGGTAAGTTTTGTTTTTATGTCAACAAATGACAATTTTTTATATATAGTTTATGGGTGTTTTGCAATGTATGCCACTGTCGCCGATGCTCTGCTCTAATTATGTAAATACTGATACTGTTATAAATGAATGTTAATAACCTACTTTGTAATAGGGTTTTATCAAAAACCTGTTAAGTTTGTACAAAATAAATAAATAAATAAATAGATAAAATAAAAATCACTTTGTTGGTACATTTAATTCCATTTAGTTTTTTTTTATATATTTGGATTAAATAAATTGGTACATTCTCTGGCAGTTAATTGAAATTTTTCATTGTTTAATAAAAAATAATTAAGCAAGCAGCTAGTTAGCAGTCTTAAAAATGGTATAAGGAAGGGTTTTTAATTAAAAACTTAGGAAGTTTAATTAAACCTCAAAATGATGTTTATTTTAAATACCATTTTTTAAGAATTTTTTCTTTAAGTTTTCCCAATGAATTTGTGTGTAAAATTTGAAATTATAATTAAATAAAACAATTATTTCAAAATTATTTGCTCTTGCTTTAAAAAAATATATAAATGTTAGAATAATATTGTGTGGTCTATATTAAAATAGTAATCTAAGAACCTTTGTTATTGTTTCCTCTTATTAATTCTAAGTGTATCACGTCTGCCGTATCGGTGATGTCACCGTCGGCGACAACTGAGAGAGTCATTGATAAGCTAATGTCTTTAGGATAAACAAGTTGCCTGAATTTCATTTTTCCAAAGCAGTATTTTAAATAAACAACGGTGTTAGCCTGTTATGAAAGATAGACTGTTTTAAAGACGGACGTTGATAAAAATATTGGTTGGCGTGAATATTGTTAGCAGTTAGAGAATCGACCTGATTATCGGCGGTCGACATTGTTTGTATTGATTCTTCATATTTTTGTGAAATAAAGTGGTGTTTCAACGAAAATCGGTGTATTATTTAAACATTAGATAACATAAATATGATTTAAACATAGCATACAGGGTGTCTTTAAAAGGTCTGTACAAAATGCTGCCATAGACCAAGATCTTTTAACTAGGTAAGGTTGCCTCGTAGGCCTTGCAACATGGCGGACCATACGTCACATATGTATTTTGCTTATTGTTTAATGAAGTTTTTAACAGTGTAGTTTGTATTTTTTGTCAATATTAAAGAAATACTTTTAAATACTGTTAATTCCAGTTGTTACCGTAATTTCTGTATTTCCTATTAATAAATTATTTAACAATAATTATTCTAGCTGATTTTTAAATATTGTATATCGCGCTCTTTCGCCCTCATAGTATTATCCGTCTAGACATCCTTGTTGGCGCCAAGGAACCAGCAGTGCGGTACATATGTGACGTAATGAGGCAACCTTACCTAGTCAAACGATCTTGGCCATAGACTCCTTAGACGAAAATACAACGATCTAACCAGTGGCGTAGCGTGACTTAAAGGGGCCCCGTTTCAAAATAAAAAGTAAACATTTTTTAAAAAAGACACCAAAATGCTGGTATATATCAATGATCTGAAAAATAAATATGGATGAATGCAGCGAAAATCACAATAACCCCTACGTGGGCACTGCGCAGTACACTTGTGGGCATGCGCAATAAACATTTACTGACTAGCCGAAAACAAACAACAGGACCGGGTTTAACATTTTGTATATGATTCATTTATAAAGAAAATATACCAAGTAATTTTGGGGTATACATATTTAAATATTTTATTTTAAGTCTGTATTCGTCTTTCATAGCAGTCCCTAAAAAGTAAACCGGTTTTATATTGGGGACTATTTTTAGATTTAGCAAACGAGAGTGCTTAGAAGCACTGATCTCAATTTAAATTCCATTTTATTACTAAAACACCTTTTTGATTCATGAGGACCCACTTTTACTTAACCTCAAACCTGCACGCTATTTTATGTATTTTTATCTTCCTTGTTAACACTACCTTAACACAACAAAACTGAATAGTTGGTATTTTATTATAAAAGCAATTAGATTTGGTGTAACTTGTTTGAGGAATAAATCTCAATTCATAAACTGATATTTCGTTCCCGTTGGCGTAGCAGTTGTCGTTCAGTTAAGTTTGGCGTGTAATGTCATTGAAATTGTTTATTTTTGGGGTTAGGGCCAACCTGACCTTATATTTGTAATTGAAACCACAAAAAAAGCGAATCACAAATATTAAAATTGGTAATGTACCCAGTAAGTAATTATTGATTTAATTTGCCTACAAATGCCAACTTGAAATAAACTTGATAATGTAATAATCTTAAACTAGGCTTAAAGCGCAATGGAATCGCTTGGACTATTTAATTTTATTCAAAACATTCCACAGAAAGATACCTATGTTCCTTTTTTAACATACGAGCAATAAGCAATCTACAAGATATTATATGGTATAAATCGTCCTCAATATCACGAAGCGGCGTATCTTTGTTTAAATTTCACGAGGGTGCTTTTTAGGTATTTTTGTACTACTCTTTTTTAGTAAAATGAAATAGGCTTAGTATTATATTTCTATAACTTTTAAAGATATCAAAATCTAACATATGCCAATTTGTAATATTAAGAAGCAACTTTTTTAAGCAATTACATCAGCTCTAGTCAATTTTCCTACTTTTTGAGATACGCCACATCGTGATATTGCCGACGAAATTGCTTATGGCTAAGTGTTATAACTTGAAAATATGTCAAATTATTTTAATTAAACTGCCATATTTTATTTTGTGTGATTATAAATGCATCAGTCCAATGCTAATACAGGGTGTCCGACTATATTTTAACCCATTTTCACCGCGAATAATTTTAGAAGAAATAAAATTATCAAAATGCGGTTTTCGCGAAAAGCCTTAGATTTTTTTAAGTTTCTTTTTATATCCTTGCCATTTGGTTGTGACATTTATTTCTTACGAAAACGGCCAATTTTCGTATATAGGGCAAGTTTGTTATTTTAAATGGAACCCCATATATATTTTTCTATAATCCTTAAATACAATTTTTCCCGCTAAAAAAAAATTAACCCAAACCATGACTATTTCAAAAAATAATGGATTTATTGATCTCTAAAAAATTGACTGCATGGCAATAAAGAGTATTATTTAAAACAGGAAATTTGCTACTTACTCATTATTTAGTTTTGGTTATGCAAAACTTAAATTAAATAAAAGTTTAAAAAACACCAAGAATTACTCACAACGCACAAATAAAACACCAAATACCAAATAACTATACCTGATAACGGTCGACCGTAGATGGGAGATTGGATTTGGTCGGTCGACGGCGTCAATTTTACCTGGATTTTACGATCGGGAAATCCCAAATTATAAATTAAATTAGGATGAGTGTGACCCTGTCACCGCATAGGTAAACGTTTTCAGTGTTGCAACCACTATATTTATTAAAATACTGCTAATTTTGTCAATGTTGCCAACACTATATTGGGTTTTAAATAAAAAATGCTAACCTTTATAACAACTGCGCATGTGCAAAGGTGTACAGCAATTCTCCCAGTGTGGGGTAAAAATTCTTGCGCAGGTCTATTGAAAATATATGGGGATCATTTTCTATTAGCAATCCTTTTAATTTTTAGATCATTGGTATATATTGAATAAAAGTGATTAATCCTCCAATTTCCTCTTAGAATTTGAGCTAGCAAAACAATTTAAGTTAAATGTACACTTTTCTTGCCATTTTTTTTCGGTAAGTTGATTTATAAAATCATCTATAGCTTAAGACGATTTTAGTTTTTCTAAAATTTCTGCCTTTATAGATAATTTAATGGCCTTTTCTGCCCCATCGAAGTCCTCTGGTATTTTTTATTAATTTTAATCTTAAAATACTTCTTTTAGCTGTTGCTGTTGTAGTTGGAAGGATCATGAACAGAAAATATTCCGTGACCGCCAGAGATTTAAAGCTATTAAGGGATTATATACAGTTCGAATTAAAAAAAACGATTTTTTTTATTTAATTTTCTTAATGTACAGGGTGGTGCGATTTCGAGTGTTTTAACTGGAAACTCGTATTTCCTGACCAGATAGAAAAAAATTGACATAGGTGTCTTGGACTCGATTTTCAAAATTAGATAAATAGTAAGAAACCACATCCCAAAATTTCTATCGGAGATATAGGGCGTCTTTTATATTTTTTTTAAACCCTATTCGTCATTTTTTGTCGAAAAATTATAACTTTTTAATCGCGAATAACTTGAAAAGTATTAGTTTTACCAAAAAAACATAAAGAACATTTCCTGCTTAAAATCACTTTTTAAATCGATTTCTGTTGTTAAAATGTAATAAACATTGTTTACCCCCTCGGGGAGTGGCAACTACCCTCAGAGTTTTGGCGCTTTTCGGTTCGTTATAGGTTTTGTACCTTGGGCTATTTCTAATCTTCTGTTAAAATTTCAAGTCGATCCATGCCGGACCAAAAAATTTCAGGTGGAATGCTTTATTTCCTGTACAAATAGAAAAACATGTTTAGCCATATTATAAAGTATTTTATAGTTAACTAGCTAAGATTCCCGGCTTCGCTCGGGAGTTGATATGAGACCCAAATAACCGTTGTTCTGAATGAAGTTCAAATACTCGACAACAGATGGCGCCACTACACTTAATTTTCAAGTTGAAGGGTTGGAAGAGTCCTTATATCTTTAAAAATATGCCCTTTAGGGTAAAACGGGAACTTTCTTGTTCGATGGGGGATAAAGGGCTATCACACTATATAAGTTCCTTTATCGTATCAGGACTCCTTTTCAAGTTTTATCTGCACGCACATTTTATCAACTTAGTTTTATTATATAAATAATGATTTGTTTTCTGGGAGAACACGTTTAAACAAAATAATATTTATAATTTTTAAAGTAATCCTAAGTTTTATTATACGAGGCGTTTCACAACTTATCCGACAAACTTTAAGGGCTAATTATAAAATATGAAGAAAACTTTATGTAAAATATGTCCTAAACGGCTTAGTTTTTGATCTATAGGGTTGTAAATTTTTTCAAAATATATAAGTTGGCATAAAAGGTTTTATAAAAAACACATTTTTTTTTAAATTTTAACACCCAGTAGTACAAAAGCTAAGACGTATAGGACATATTTCTTATGAAGTTTTTTTCAAATTTCTTATTGTAAAATTAGCCCTTAAAGTTTGTCGGATAAGTTGTGAAACACCCTGTATTATGCAAGGACTGAATAGTTTTTCATAGTATACAGGGTAATTTAAAAATCGATCACGAAACTTAAGGGGGTGATTCTACTTGACAAAATAAGGGTAGAGCTTCATATAATTTTTTTCAAAATGTCATTCGTTTTCAAGTTATAAGCCGTCAAAGTTCAATTTTTATTTTGTTTTTTTCGCCATATTGCATTTATTTTTTAACCAATCCAGTTGCTTTGCAGATTCCAAAATTTTAGGACAAAAGTACTTTTTTAAATACTGCCAAAGGGCACTTTAAATGAATTTAGTCATAACTCTTGGGACGCACTGTATATGTTTTTATTGGCTGAGAATATAGTAAAATTTGACCAGTAAACGTATGCTCGTCTCTGTACGGCCACGCCGGCAAAAAATGTTATATGGGAACCCACTAAACATTTTTTCTTTATAATAATTTTCGAAATTGTCAAATATAACGGTAACTTTCTCTTGTGCAAAATACATTTTTTGGCACCTCGTACACTACTAAAAAAATCCGATGGCTGTATTTTAAGTTTATGAAACAACCCCCTTTTTTGAACAAGGAATCATCTCCTAAAATTTTTCGCATTTATTTTGATACACCCTATATGTGGTATAAAACGTTTATTTTTTCACTTAAATTTAGTGCCAAAAGTTTGGGAGTTATACTTGTGGTTACACAAAAACACAAATCTGTTTTCCTAATTTCTTTCAAGTACGAGTTCGAGTTATTGCATTATTTCTTTCAGTGAGCACTAGGTGCAATTTATAACTGTCTGTAAATCTAAATCCCAAGTTCAACACCACACAAAGTTTGCACTTGTCATATTTGAAAAAGCGAGAATATGAGTAAATGAGGAAAATAAGCAAAATCTCAGATAAAGCCGCCGATGCAGACAAAATTTATTAAAACTGATTTAAACTTTGTCAGGCGTTTTACTATGGTCACAGAAATAGACACCGTTGTCCCTACATGGACCCCACTTCGCTGTTTTAATTAAAACAAAACTTTGATGAGATACGGCACTCATCTGCATTTTTATAAAGCAATTTTAGAGTTAAAATTAGAGACATTTTGCACCTCTTAAAATAACAGACGTTTTTTGGCCTCTTTATGGTTATCGTTATTAAACATTACGATTACGGCAGCAGTTTTAGACAGAGATTTTGCAGCCTCTTTTAAGAAATTTATCTTGCGTCTGCGCTTTCGACACATAACCTTATTTTTGCCTGTGGTTCACCCATTTTAAAGTTAACGAAAAATCAGTATTTACTTTTATTCTTCATAAGATATAAATCCATATTTAAATATATGCAAACACTTCTGTTGATTTTGTTTTTTAAAGTAGATGCAAACAATACAGTATAAGCAAAGCACAAAAAGGAAGGTTAGGTTTGATAGTAGAATAAAAAGCAAGTGTGCCAGATTGTAACATCTAAATTAATTACTGATTTAGAATATCCGTAAAAGTGCAAGTCCGTTTTAATTTCTTAACACTATTTGATTTATTACTGCTATAGATTTTTGGCTAATTAGAGCCTAAGTATAAATGATATTTTTTCCGGCATTAAAATTTTAACCTTTTAAATAATAATTGATATTAAAATTTCTACAATCAGGCAACCACGCAGTTTAATAATAACGATAACGATAACGATAAGCTCTTCGGTATTCATCCGTAATTAAAGGAGTCCGGTATGGTTAATAACGATAACGGATCATGTTTGCGTTTCTGCGTAATCTCAGAATAACGTTAACCACAACGGAATTGCAAAATAAGGGGTGCAAAATGTCTCTATTGTCAAAATTTTTTAACTTTAAAGTATTTTTCTAATCAAAATAATATTTTCTCCAGAATTAAAAAGTTCATTAAACATTTAAAGAAAATTAAAACTTTTATACAGGGTGATTCAAAAATCGATCACGAAACTTAAGGGGGTGATTCTACTTGACAAAATAAGGGTAGAGCTGAGAATTTTTATAAACCGTACAAAATACCATTCATTCGTGTTTAAAAAAAAATTAAAAATACAAGGTCACCAGCCAACATTAAAAAGGACTAATAAATACTATTTTGCTCGGTTTATTAAAATTCTCAGAGATAAGGTGACCTTAAATAATATTGTTTAGCCGTGTTTTTTTCGAAAATCGTGTACTTTAGGTATAGGACATGATGCATGAAACATATGTAAAATTCCACGCGAAATTCAAAAATGAAAATAAAAAAGGTGCTTTTATTTGAAAAAATGAAGTTGATAGTCGAAACTTATTTTTGAGCAACCCTGTATATACAAACTTCACGTAGAAAAATGCGCATTTTGAAATAAAAATCGACGGCTCGGAGTGTTTTGCTAAAAACCCATCGCTTAATTTTAAATGAATTTAGACGTTACTTTTAGGACGCACTGTATGTCTATCGGAGTGCCGATGTTTCCCGAACCATACTGTAAAGGAGCAAAAACTACCACTTTGAATTATCCCACCGGGTCCAAGAGTGCCATAATTGAACCCTCTGAGACAATCAGGCAAAAGCCTAAATCCTACCGAACAGTATTTTACAGATAAAAAATAAAATAGTGTCTTACCTGACAGATTGACTTGTTTTGCTATTTCATTCCAAGCTCTTTCTGTGTAATTTTTTCGCAAATATTCTTTAAAAGTATAATTATAGAGTACAAGACGTTTTTTAACCTTATCCACAAATCTAATATTTAACAAATCTAATTTGGTGTAGGGTATCTCAAAGTATATCGCTTTGGCTTTTGACGGCAGTACTCCAATATACCTGCCGACAGCAATAAAACTGCGGATCAGTAGGTATTTAAGGGCAAAACATTAGGAACGGACTCTAATAATATAAAGATTTATAATTTATTGTTTATTTAAGTAGGTATAATCTTAAAATTACATTAAGGAATTAAATATATGCAAAGTTTTAATAATTTTAAATAAATTTATAACTATATTATCTATACGTAATTACATTTTTATTCAAATATCTAAATCTAATTTGGCTTCACTATCAGAGTCATCGTTGAGATTAATTACAATACGATTCACAAATGTTCAATGGGGTTAATCATACAGTGATACGGAGGAAGACGTAAGACAGTATGCCCAGCCTGTTCAGCCACATTGTCACATACATATTGTTTTTTAATTGCATATGAATTTACGACAAAAGTTGCGCTTTTTGGTAACTGAATTCAAAATAAATATAATTTTTTAACAAATATTCCTGGATTTCAGTTTTTGAACTTGATGAAGCTGGTGCTTTGTGTAGCAGACGGCTGTGGTAGCTTGCGTTATCCATGACAAAAACACTGTTGTTTGGAATATTTTTTAAAAGATAATTTTAAAACGAGTTTTCAAAAAGTTCCGCGCTTGTATCCTCGTGATAATCCAAGCTAGAATCCTTAATATTCTTTGCAGACAACAGCAAACAGTTTGGGACAAATCCGTCTTCTGAACCAGCTGTATTATGGTAATGCGTATTCCTTTATTTGAAGGTGCTTTCGTCTGACAGTTTTGACTGGAATCCACCCATCCTGTGTCGTGTGTATAGAACCATGTTTCATCAAGGTAAATTATGGATCTGTTTTCGAACCTATATCTTTTAATTTCTTGAAGGTAATTAAATCTCCAAGTGCGTAATCTGTTCGATTCCATTACTACTTGTCTTTTGTCTATTTTGCGATATTTAAATCCCATTTTACAAACAACTCTATAGAGGGTGGCACGGCTAATATTTATATTAGTGTCGTCTTCTTCTAGATTCGTTTTCAGTTTATCCAAGGTAGGAACAACTCCGCTTTCATAAAGACAATATATTTTCGTTCTTATTAGGTCTTGATCCCTATTGTCTATACGGTGAAATCGAAAATCACTACGCTTTTTTTTTTGTTCAATTCTTCACTATGATTTTGTAAGTAGACAGGTTGCTTTTAAAGCTTCTTGTTTAATAAGTCCCCTACTGATTAAAGTGTCATACTCATTTTTTACAAGCTGTTTTGCATCTAATGACAAATGATTTCGACGCGACATACTTATATGTATTCTCGTAAAATAACTTTTTCAAAACGCACAGTAAAAACGGTTATTCAACACTACAACTAAAATATTAGCAGAAATATTTATATAAATGGTCAAGAGATATTTATACCTGGCCCACCCCTGTCATTATGAACTCATAGCAATAGGTCATAAATCATTAAAGGTTTATTGGGGTATTGCCCGTCAAAAGCCAAAGCGATATACTTTGAGATACACTATACAACAATTTTTTGACGTAACACTATTTTTTTCTGTGTAAAAACCGGACACAATTATAATATGAATCACGCACTGTATTGGTTAGTATTGTTTATTTAAGTACGCAAATTGCTGAGATCGGACAGGCTAATATACCTATGTGCCGATGCCTTTAAAAATCGAGTCCTCGTCGCTGTTTTACCGACCCATGTGCGGAGAGCCTTAATGTAATATACTTATATCGTATTTAGCACCTTATGACGACGGTGAGTAATGGATGTGGGTAATGAGCGTGGGTAATGGCCGTGGGTAATGAGCGTGGGTAATGAGCGTGGGTAATGAGCGTGGGTAATGGCCGGGGTAATAAGCGATATTACCTGTTTAAAATCACATTAATATTGTTAACATTTTTAAACAGCCGTAAAAAAATGGTTTTATTTTTTTGGTAATAAAATTAATGAACATTGTTAATAAATAAAGAAGCTAAATATAAATATTTTATCAGCTTCTACTTAAACATATCTAATTCTGTTTTGAGTTAGCGATATAAATTTACAATAACATTTTTCAGTTATTTTTTTTATCCCCTTTAAACTCTCCTAAGGCAATTTGCAACATCTTTTTGCCTTCCACTGGTGGAAATCATTTCCTTTAAACGAGGTTTATGTAACTTTTATCGATATTTAGGTCTAGGTTAAAGAAGGCTCGTCACAGAAAACGCGACCATCAAGAAACTGGGAAAAGCGGCCACTTATGTTAAAGAGTTTTTGCACTTTAAAAGAAAAATGTAACGATAGAACCAAAGAACATTATAGCAATGGAAGTCCAGTTCAAATGGCAGAATTACGAACGATTTATCACTATGCGCTTATATATGGACAGCTCAAAGAGAATGGACAAGGGGAGAGAAACAGTTGATTTACCCCCACCAATTAAAAATGGCACACACCTGCGACTTGTGATTGTGTTCAGCGACCGAAAGAGCTCGTCAAAGTTTTATTTTATTCTTGCTTACAATTGTTAAAAACCACGTGCTTGGTCAAAAGTATGAATATATTTATAATTTTTTTGTTTCAGTACGCACTTTTTACGTAACATTTTTGTGTCTGAATCAATGCTATCAGCCAAATATCTTGCGAACTTTAACCGGTTTGATGGTTAACTTAACACAGCGGGATTACTCGTCATGCGCATGAGAGGTTTTCTTTTCGGCTTACTATTGGCTGTTATAAATGTCAAAACTTTTGACTTTCAATATGTTCAATATGGCTGATGTTTTGTGATTGTTGTGGCTATTTATTTGTTTTGTGTTTTATTTGGTTTAATTTTACGTGTGACCTGTGTTATAAATATAAATTAGTGAAACAACATTTGTGTAAATTTATTGGTTTTTTAAATAAATTATTTTTAAAATTATTTACGTTGTTTTTTTATGAATAAAAACAAATTAACACTTTATGTAAGATTTATTTTTTTAACAAAATAATATATACATTAATATTTTACATAAATACGTAAAATATATGATGAATATCTTGCTGGAGGTAAAAACACAATGAACCAATAGAGGATTTCTGTGTGCGTCATTCCACATTTAAAAAATTCCTTGAACTGTACAGACAAATGACAAGTTTAAAAAGTATTAATAGTGATAAAAATTATACTAAAGCGAAAAAATAAAAAGGCCTAAACACTAAATAACCCAGTTGAGGTACAAACCAAGATTAGAGTGTGTCTACTTAACTTCGTACCATAAAGCAAACTATTATATATTTTACGAAAAAATTCAACCATCCCATATTAATTGTTTTCGGTGGTAGGTATATGAAATATCTTAAAAATTATAAATTTTTCTTAAGAGGAAAGTACAGTTTGTCAATGTCGAAAATTTGTGGAAAAAAGATTTTTAGGATAGAGATTTTTTTCTACAATACCGAGCATTTTTGAGCTTCCTTTACAAAAGTATTTTATTTCAAAATACGTAAGTATCCAGTATTGTGGAAACTTAAATTCTCATTGTTAATTAAAACCTACAATCTTATCTGCTTCCTCATACTTAAAAAAACAAGTATGTAGATATCGAATAAAATGGACCAAGCACAGTGGCATATGGAAACTAAAATCCTACTACGCTTTTCTCAGCATAAGTAATATTAACTTATACACTATAATACCCGAGAAGAAACATAATACCTTTCAACTAAATAGGATCAAAATAAATCTATAATTTATTTGGTTGGTAATTTTAAGCGTGCTATTTTGATATATTTCTTAAAATTATACACTTCATTTACATTTTACAACCATTCTTTATGCTAAATATGTAATTTAACAATTAAAGTTTAGTTTTCAAGAAATATTTCATTTTTAGTTCTTATTTCCCTAAAATGTATATATTTTTTCCACATTAACCTATTCCAATCTAAGAAAAAAATAGACTTCTACCAAATAGATTTTAATACACCATTAGCACTAAATTACCAATATTTAGTCATTAAATTACTAATAAATTTCAGTATTAACCACATTTCACACTTTTTATTAATTTTTTATGTATATTTACTCAAGAAATCAATGTTTTTGAATATATCGCCGATTTTGACATTGGGAGTGCGTATGCGCATGCCCTGCCACCCCGCAGACCCTTTCTTCAAATGGTGCCACTTTTCGAAACGGCGATTGATCCTCTATCCTTGTGTATTCTCTTTGGGACAGCTTCGGCGTCTGTATAAGCGGGCTTATAATAAGAGGGCTTTGATTTTTGGCGCCGATTTCTTTACACGTGTCCGTAATTCTATTACGGTACTATCATATTCTCTGATAGAACCAGAATCCATCCATTAACGGGGTTATGACGGGTAGCGGTTTTTAGGGCGGCTTTAGCACAAGATTTTAATGTATCTATACCGAACAACACATATACAGGGTGTTACAAATTCGAGGGGTACTATAAGGATGTCGGGGGCGGTAGGAGATACATCAGGGTATGTACTTACACCTTTATTTACTTTCCAAAAGTTTCAACTTTTTAAATTGATCTGCTTAAAACATAAAAGAAGAAATTAGTGTGTAGTCAGTAAAAAAATTTACCGTATAATAATGCGTTTTAAGGTCTTTGGCTTTAGCTAGCAGTAATTGTACGGAATTCACGTCATTTCAAGGGCTTGGCGAATGATTTGCCGGTGATTCGGAGCTTGTTAGTTTTTTGTCGTCAAAGGAGCGCGCAAACAGGTTGGTTAGTTTGGACGAATGTTTGGCAAATTGTTGCAAGTCTGGACGCAGCTTTAGATAACTGACAAAATTTGAAATGACAAAAAGTGACTAATACTGTGACGTATAATTCTTGAATTACATATAAGGCCATTTTTACGTCACTGGGCAAATGTACCATATGGAACTATCTTCTTGGGACCATGAGACCGGTGGACCATAAAAACTAACTTTGAATTTTTTTAAAACAACAACTTAACTTATTTGACTAATTAAATTTAGTACGGGCATACCCCCACTAGGGGTAGCCCGTACGGGACTTAACTAAAACTTTAACTTTATACTTGACTTTACTTTACCTACTTCTTATCTAATCTCTTTATAACTTTTTTCTCCTCTTTAAATATAAAATTTTCCAGTGTTTGCTTTGCATTTCTACGCGACCCAGTTTGTTTAATGTTTTTATTTTATTATTATAGGAGTAACCTAGAAAATTGTTTAATTTATACTTTTAAAACCTTGACACCTCACGTATATCTTTATTTAGCAAAATTCCCAATGTTAAATAACCTAATTAAAATGTATACTTATTTTAAAATTCCCAAAAATGTATATTTTTAAAATTCCCAAAATGTATACTTTTTTATATTAGGTGTTCACAATACTCTTATTTTAGAGCAGCAATGCGAAAATGCTATGTTAAGAATACTCAAAAGTCGCTGATCGGCAGTATTCAAATTTACCGGACGATTTTCTTATTTAATTCTCGCATCTATTTTATAATCATTTTATTAATTGTAGAGGTTTCGTGACTTATTAGTAATAAGAATAATCCAAACAAAAAAATATTAATTAAAAGGCAGATTCCACTATTAAAAACATGAAAAAAGTTTATGTAAACATGGGTCCGCAATTTTTTTTATCTTTGGACAAACCACGAAGGCTAAAAGCCTAAATACTAACGTACCGTGGGTGTCTTAAGTAAGGTAAGAGGAGGGGGACTTAAAAACTTGAAGATTTGGGGAGGAAGAAAAGACCTCCGCTGGCAGCAGGTTCCACAGTCTAGAAACTCTAGCGATAAAAGAACGAACGAAATGGGAAGTTCGAGGCCTGTCCAATTGAACCGTATAGGGATGCATACGCGCGGCACCACAAGTTTCTCTGTTGGGAGCTGCAAGAGGAGGGACTATACTGGATAATTCGTCGGAGCAGAAGCCGTAAAAGTATCTATAGAAGAGCGATAGATCTCCCACAGCTCGACGATGGGCAAGAGAAGGAAGTCTTTGAGTAAGTAAAGGAACATTAATAAGACAAACAGCCCTTCTTTGAATGGCATCAAGAATGCTGAGGGTTGTAGGGTATGCCATTCCCCAGACATGAGAACAATATTCCAGAGAGGGTCAAATTTGGGACACATACAAAGTGTATAAATTGGAAGGAGAAAAATACTTTTTGGCTCGAAAAAGAAATCCAAGCTTTTTTGAAGCCGCGGTGGCTATAGATACAATGTGTTTATGCCAGTTAAGGTTACTCTCAAATGTGACGCCCACAAGGTTAAATTTGTCCCCGCTCTGCTAAACCTGGCCACTCATAAACAAAGGATGAGTGTTTGATGATTTTTTCGTGCCAAGGAACATGATTGCGTTTTGGATGCATTAAATTGAATGAGATTTTTGGCGCCCCAATCCAAGATCAAATTAAGATCATGTGAAAGAGATATCTGTATCGCCCTGCGTTTGCTTTCCAAGTTTTTAAGATGTAGGGTGGTAAACTTATATTTTTTTATACATATCTTATACAGACTGTCCACGAATGGGGTAACAAGAAGACAAATGGACTAAAATTTAATTTTTCGAAAAAAGTCCTTCTTTATAAAAATTGCTTGTTTGTAAAATATAGGATTCACGAAGAAAAAATGTTGATGTTGTATGCAGTGTTCCCAAAAACTTATAAAACATGATTTTTCTCTTGGAGTACTCTAATTGTATTTTTCATTTTTAAACAAAATGTCATTATGAATATTTATTAAGAATAATGCTTGTAGTCGATAAAGACAAAAATATAAAATTTATTGAACTCCATAATTTGGCGAAAACGCCTTGATCACATTCGTTTACAGCTGAAAATTTGTATTGAGTAGAAATTTGGAGAAAGCGGGTGTTTGAAAAGCAAAATATAGGTTTTTAGGTTATTTTATTATGATTTTATAACTTAAAAATTAGTTAAAAAAATTGATACCCATATAGAATAAATAGCTTTGTTCGCGGGTTCGATTCTGAACCGGTTCTGAGACTATTCGCATGAGCAGTGAAAAAAGTAGCGTTCGCGGTTAGTAAAATCCTGAATTTTTAGTAACAGTTCTGTGTTCGCGGGTTACAATGGAATCAGTTCGTTACCGGTTCGTAACCTGATTAGCAGTCCTGGGATGTTTGTTGGAACTAAAAGTTCAGTTCAGAATTTCATGCGCATTATCTACATGGTCAGCTGTTTTCTGTTTTTGTCATTGACGTGTAAAAGATAAATAGTCATTGGTTTTTGTGTTACAGAAATAAACCATTGTATTACAGTTTATTTGTTTCTGTCACTTTTTATGCGGGTTAATATACCTGTTGGATATTTTTTTATATTTTTGTGATTCTGAGCGTATATAAACAAAGGATTTTTAATTGTATTCCGTATGAATGTATGTATGCAATAAAATAAATAAAGATTTAATTGAAAAATATAGATAATATTACAAGATTCTACCATTTCTTGTTGTTTGAATTTTATCTTTAGTTAAATACACATACTTATGTTAAAAACGAGAGGAGGCAGGGAATCCCTCGTCTTCCGCCGAAAGACCTCGAGTAGCTTTCGACAGTATAACAATTTACCTTTTTGTTTGAATTTAATTTTTTTTTGTGTAGTATCCAATTTAACCATGAAAAATCCTAACCAAAAGGCTAGGTTAGAATACATCCTCAGCTGTATAGAAAATCGTTCGCGGTAAATAAAAATTCCGAACAAATAAATAATTAGACATGCGCATTAAAACAATTCTAAACCAGTTCGGTTCTGGTTCAGAATCAGTTCATTACTAGACCCGCAAACAAAGCTAATAAATGTATTTATTTTAAATGCTATTATAAATAATATTTTGCTTAAAAATAAAAAATAAAGGTTTATTACTTTCGGAGAAAAATTGTGTTTTTCTTAGTGTTTGTGAATCCTGTATACAAAATAAACACTTTCTCTTCATAAATCCTATATTATTACAAGAATTTTTTTTAAATTAAGAATGACTTTTTTGAAAAATAAAATTTTTGATCCATTTGTTCTCTTGCTAACCCCATCCGTGGATAGTCTGTATATCGTTTATTCACTCTTGTTTTAATTTGGAAATAATATTTATGGTATAAAGGGGGTAATTTATCTCCAACTTAATTACATTCAATAACTCCAGTGGCGTCTGGAGGGGCAACTAAAGGAAGAAACGGTACGCTACTGACTTTGTAAATGTGGGTAAAACAAAGAGAATAGACAAGGATAGAGGATCAATCGCAGTTTCGAAAAGTGGCACAATTTGAAGAAAGGGTCTGCGGGATGGCAGGGCATGCACATACGCACTCCAATATGAAAATCGGCGGTATATCCAAAAACATTGATTTATTGAGTAAATATACATAAAACATTAATAAAAAGTGTGGAATGTGGTTAATACTGAAATTTATTAATAATTTAATGACTAAATATTGGTAATTTAGTACTAATGGTGTATTAAAATCTATTTGGTAGAAGTCTATTTTTTTCTTAGATTGGAATACCTAGGTTAATGTGGAAAAATATATATAAATTTTAGGGAAATAAGAACTAAAAATGAAAATCTAAATAGAATTATTTCTTAAAAACTAAACTTTTATTGTGAAATTACATATTTAGCATAAAGAATGGTTGTAAAATGTAAAGAAGTGTATAATTTTAAGAAATATATGAAAACAGCACGCTTAAACTTACCAACCGAATAAATTATAGATTTATTTTGATCCTATTTAGTTGAAAGGTATTATAATGTATAAGTTAATATTACTTATACTGAGAAAAGCGTAGTAGGATGTCCATAGGCCACTGTGCTTGGTCCATTTTATTCGATATCTACATACTTGTTTTTTTACGTATAAAGAAGCAAATAAGATTGTAGGTTTTAATTCACAATGAAAATTTAAGTTTCCATAATACTGGATACTTACTTATTTTGAAATATACCTTCCTTTACAAAAATACTTTTGTAAAGGAAGCTCAAAAATGCTCGGTATTGCAGAAAAAAAATCTTAATCCTAAACATCTTTTTTCCACAAGTTTTCGATATTTACAAAAATAAGTGTACTTTTCTCTTAAGAAAAATTTATAATTTTTAAGATATTTTATATACCTACCACCGAAAACAATTAATATGGGATGATTGAATTTTTTTGTAAAATTAATATTGCGTTAGGGTACGAACTTAAGTAGACACACTCTAATCTTGGTTTGTACCTCAACTGGGTCAGTTATTTAGTGTTTAGGCCTTTTTATTTTTTCGCTTTAGTATAATTTTTATCACTATTTATACTTTTTAAACTGGTCATTTGTCTGTCTTACAGTTCAAGGAAATTTTTTAAATATGGAGTGACGCACACAGAAATTCTCTATTGGTTCATTGTGTTTTTACCTCCAGCAAGATATTCATTAAATATATTTTACGTATTTGTATAAAATATTAATGTATATATTTTGTTAAAAAAATAAATCTTAAATAAAGTGTTAATTTGTTTTTATTCATAAAAAAACAACGTAAATAATTTAAAAAATAATTTATATAAAAAATCGATAAATTTACACAAATGTTTCAATAATTTATATTTATAACACAGGTCACACGTAAAATTAAACCGAATAAAACACAAAACAAATAAACAGCCCCAACAATCACAAAACATCAGTCATATTGAACATATTGAAAGTCAAGAGTTTTGACATTTATAACAGCCAATAGCAAGCCGAAAAAAGAACTTCTCATGCGCATGACGAGTAATCCCGCTGTGTTAAGTTAACCATCAAACCGGTTAAAGTTCGCAAGATATTTGGCTGATATTATTGATTCAGGCACAAAAATGTTACGTAAAAAGTGCGTATTGAAACAAAAAAATTATAAATAAATCCATACTTTTAACCAAGCACGTGCTTTTTAACAACTGTAAGCAAGAATAAAATAAAACTTTGACGAGCTCTTTCGGTCGCTGAACACAATCACAAGTCGCAGGTGTGTGCCATTTTTTAATTGGTCGGGGTTAATCAACTGTTTCTCTCCCCTTGTCTTCTCTTTGGGGTAAAATGTTTGTACTTTCTTTTAATTAATCAAATATGAATACAGCTTTTATGCTTACTGCTGTTTTTTTTAATATGGTTTGGTTTCGGTTAGTTCTAGAGCTCAGAAATACAGGCTTAAAGTTATTTTTAAAGCAATCACGAATTACCCTGTATATTTTAAAAAGTTATACATATTACAAAAAACACAACAATGTGAATGTCGATATACACTTTCTGTATCATTTTATAGCTTTTATCAGCTTGCTTTTAATGCCTCGTAAAACTAAATTTTATGAATTTTATGATTTTAACAGGTTTGGGATAACAACTAAATTTATTACGGTACACCACGCTTAAATTGTTAATGGACAAGATTTATAACGAATATAATCGAAAAATCAATCCACTTGAAGCAAATGCGTAAGGCCTCGGGTACGATACTAAGCGTGAGCGTCGAGCGGCTGATTTAAATAAACAAGTTCTTTTATTCTCGCATAAAGATCAAAGACAGCTCTCTCATATTTTTCGCTTAACGCAGGCCGCTGGCGCTGACGCCTAGTATCGTGTCTGAGGCCTAAAGTTTCTGCCACGATACTAAGCGTGAGCATCTGATTTTAATAACCAAGTTCTTTTTTCCTCGCATAAAGTTTAAAGACAGCGCTCCCACATTTTTCGCTTAACGCTGGCCGCTGGCACTGACTCTTAGTATGGTGTCTGAGGCCTAAGGTTTCTGCCACGATACTAAGCGTGAGCGAGCGGCTGATTTAAATAAACAAGTTCTTTTTTCCTCGCATAAAGTTTAAAGACAGCGCTCCCACATGTTTCGCTTAATGCTGGCCACTGAAACGCGAGCAAGGAAGTTCCAAAATGCTTAAAGAGAATAATTGCAAGCATGTGCGCCGCCTGGATGAAATCCCGGGGGAGCCGTTATAGTCGCTTATTTTTATAGGCGCAATTGGGGGAAGGAGCTAGGGGTGCTTATCCCCCTGAAACGGCTACAAGCCCCTCAAAATTATTAAACATTGACATAATGAATATAAGGGTAAGTCGAGGAAAGATGGACATAGTTTTTTATGGCTAATATAAAAAAACAGAGCGATTTAAACGACCATTTAAATTTAGTCATAAACTTTAATATTAACTTTACCACAAAATTAACAGTAATCTCAGATATAATGAATAGAACATGTTATAATCATATTTAAAATAAATAATAGTTTAAAAAACTAAAAAACACGCTTTTATATGCAACCGAACTAAAAATTAGAAAATAATTTTTCATTAAAAAAGATTGTCACTTCAGAGTAAAAAGCGTGGGGTGCATTTTACTATTTTTTCATAACTTTTCCCTCATAGATATTGGCAAATATAATAATTATAACATTTAATATATTAAGCACCCCACGCTTTTTACTCTGTGACAATCTTTTTTTAATGAAAAATTATTTTCTAATTTTTAGTTCGGTTGCATATAAAAGCGTGTTTTTTAGTTTTTTTAAACTATTATTTATTTTTCATTTTTTAGTTCGATATATAAATTAGTTAAATGCTTCAGTTTATTCACTAAAAATTCCTTCGCCATTTTGTCAAGAGACACAAAATATCTTTAAAGGAATTTATTTATCCTGACATTCCTAATCAGGATAACGGGATACTGTTTGCAGATTATTGCATTGTCATGGGTCCTTGATACGTGTGCAAAGTTTCAAAGAAATCGAATCGATGGAAGTTGGTAAAAATTAGGCTCAAAGATTCCGTTACATAGATAGATGGATAGATAGATAGTGACAACCCAAGCTAATAAAAGCGTGTTAAAAAAAGACAATTGGCCATCTCTCCTAGGCCATATAGGACAGATGGCCGTACACATATAGATTGGATGGCCTGTGTACTTCTTGAGGGTTTTCTTTTCTTTTCCTTTTATTTTACTTGCGTGCTCTTTCTTTTTATTTTACCAAGTAGAGGACGCATTGTAACCAACTTTCCACTAATTTGGTTTAATAATCTTTTTTCCACAACCGTGACAAATGTCTCAGCGGGTGGTAAAAAATTCTTTCAGCATTGCAACACCCAATGAAAGTTATTAATCGTTAAGTGACAACCATTTCTTTGCATTTCTTCTATTTGACACGAAAGTTTTAATAAAATTAATATCATGGTCATCCCTCCTAGGATGAGTATAGTCATCTTTCCTAATCGCCATGTACAAAAGTTTATACCTACTTTATAAAAAACTTATAACTTTATACTGGTACTTTTAAAGTTAGAATACAATTTTTAATATAATTTAATTAATTAAAAAGCTTGGGCATAAACGTCCTAAATAAAAACCCCTGTCAAATTTTTTTAGGACGTTTATGCCCAAGATTTTTTAATAAAAGAATATTACAGAAATAAAGTCCAAAACAGAAAATAAGAATAAAAAAGTGTTTATTGTTTTTTGGGCTAATAATCTGGTAGGTTTGTGTTATAGAAAAAATATTTTTTTTTAAATGTGCGATTTTAATTTTTAAAAGTATTTTTTTTTAATCTGTCTTGGAACAAGCTAAGCAGCAAACAAAGTATAGGATTTAATATGGATTTTTCAAAATAAAGTTCTCTACTTGTAGAATGCTAAGCTAATTTTTTTGTATTAATAAGCTGCTTTGAAATTAAATGTTTAGTTATGAGAGGTCCTGAAAACCAGGAATATAGACACAATATTCTTTATGTTTCTCAGATAAAAAAGTAAAAAAATATTTGTTATATTTTTAAAATCCTAATACCGTAATAACTCTCTGATGGTTGATTTTAGACCCACCTTGTACATACAAACTAACCCTTTTTTTTATCTTTGGACAATTCACGAAGGCTGAAAGCCTAAATACTAACGTACCGTGGGTGTATTAAGCAGGGTAAGAGGAAGTTTGTTAACACGGGACTTAAAAACTTGAAGATTTGGGAGGAAAGGAAAGACCTCCGCTGGCAGTAAGTTTCACAGTCTAGAAACTCTAGGGATAAAAGAACGAACGAAATGGGAAGTTCGGGGCCCGTCCAATTGGACCGTATAGGGATAAATACGTGCGGCACCACGAGTTTTGTTGGGAGCTGCAAGAGGAGGGACTATACTGGATAATTCGTCGGAGCAGAAGCCGTAAAAGTATCTATAGAAGAGCGATAGATCTCCCACAGCTCGACGATGGGCAAGACAAGGAAGTCTTTGAGTAAGTAAAGGATCATTATTAAGACGAATAGTCCTTCTTTGAATGGCATCAAGAATGCTGAGGGTTGTAGGGGATGCCATTCCCCAGACATGAGAACAATATTCCAGAGAAGGTCGAATTTGGGACACATACAAAGTGTATAAATTGGAAGGGCAAAATACTTTTGGCTCGGAAAAGAAATCCGAGCTTTTTTGACACCGCGGTGACTATAGATACAATGTGTTTATGCCAGTTAAGGTTATTTTCAAATGTGACGCCCACAAGGTTAAACCCGCTCTGCAAAACCTGGCCACTTATAAGCAAAGGGTGAGTGTTTGATGATTTTTTTCGCGACAAGGAACATGATTTTGTCTGGATGCATTAAATTGAACGAGATTTTTGGCGCCCCAATCCAATATCAAATTGAGATCCTGTGAAAGAGATATCTGCATCGCCCTGCGTTTGCCTTCCAAGTCGGGTTGCGAGATTGGCTTGGGAACGTGGATTATAGGGTACTATCGTCAGCAAAACTATAAATGGAATTAGTTTTGGACGAGAGAAGGTTATTGATATGAAGAAGAAACAAAGCTTTATATTGTACATGGAAGTAACTCCTTAAAATTTTTGCATTTGTTTTAAAACACTCCGTATATTATTGTTATATAAATAGTAAATAAATTTGGGTAATA
This sequence comes from Listronotus bonariensis, assembly GCA_014170235.1. Lineage (NCBI taxonomy): Eukaryota > Metazoa > Arthropoda > Insecta > Coleoptera > Curculionidae > Listronotus > Listronotus bonariensis. Next base: position 102,504 of record JACEGR010000144.1, read on the forward strand.
AAATATAAATAAACTATTTATTTTAGTACTAAAATTAGACAATTTCTATTTACACCCGCCTAATTTATCGCTTACTTCATTTCCCCATTTCCCATGCTAAATAAAATACTCGAGAGTCCGAGATTACAATGCGTCGCGGAATTTGATCCAAACCAAGATTGAATTCTGAGAAATTGAAATAAAGACTAAGTAAATAAAATGGTCAGTATAAAAGAAGAAAATACTGTTAAAAGGAAATAGGAGTGTATTTCACTGAAGAGGACAATTTAACCTTCAAAGCGAATAAAATATTTATTTTTTTAAGACAGAACTTCTTAGAGGAAATCACACCTTTGTGTAAACTGTTTTTATTCAAAATTTGATTATTTTTATTATGGAAGTTTTCGTATTAGGACTCATACTTTTTAAATAAATGATTACCTGCTCTAAGTTGTTTCTTATTCGTGTGATATCAATAATTTTGTACAAAAAGAAGGGGAAATATAAAGAAAATAAGGTTAGTTTGATTTTTAACTTTAATGATGAATAACTTAAAAACAAAACGTTTCCGACAAAAAATCTTAATAAAACTCAATATTAAGAGTTTTTTGACATGAAATATTTGGATATGATATTCATTTTTATGTTTTGACCAAAGGACGCTACCTATACAGGGTGCCCAAGAATATCCCATATAACATTTTTTGCCGGCGTTGTACATTTAATTTACTGGCATTGCCAACACTCTTTAATGGCGAGGCATTGGCAAAAAGGTATCAAAAAGACGCGAAAGTGGGCAATTGGCCGTTATTAGGCCACGTGTTGCAGATAAAGTGATGGCATCCGTCATTAATAAGTTATTGGCAAAAAATGCGTTTAAGATGATGGCATTCATCATTAATAAGTTATTGGAAAAAAGATAACAAAAAGACACGAAAGTGGGCAAATGCAGATACTCCCAAGCAGCAAGCTGACGTCTTATTGACGAAAATTGTCGCATATACTTTTTTTAAAAGCTAAAATGATGCGATATTTTATTTGAAAATTAAAATAGGAAAAAACTCCTTACTGCATGCAATTTCCTTGCAATGTAAAGTACCATCTCTCGGAGCACTGTCCAACTTGGAGATGCAGATTTTTACACTAGCCGAAGATATTTCTTTCAAAGCTAAGTGAGATCACCTACCGCAGACAGCTCTCGAATTATTTTTGTCTAATGGGTACGGTTTAGACGATAAAAAGCGAAGATATTGCAGAAACGTAGTAGTTTATTGTCCATTACGCCATCTATCGGTATGTCAAAAAAACTATTAAATATATATACTATTTTTTATTAACACGTCTTTAAAACTTTTAATAAAGTTTTAAACAAAATGTTTACAGCTCCTAACAGTCTACTTGAATATCTTGCCTTCTCGACTAGCCATCACCAATTAATCACACAACACACACTTATTAGGTAATGAATACATTTAATTATGTCTATTTAAAAACTCTTTTCTTTAAAAAAGAAACTAAAAAGCTAGAAAACCACGTAGAAAACAAATGCACAAAGCGGTCACCTTCGGTCGAAATTAACGTAGCTAATTTTACCATCATTACCATATTGCCACCAATTGCCAATGCTTTACCATCAATGCCAATATGAAAATGTACATTGCCGGCAAATGGTGTTTGCTGGGATGTAGGTAATCTTTCGGATTTATATAAAACACATAAAAATAATGTGATAAGTTCACAAAAATATTTTCCTAAAGCCCCTATTTACAGATAAATGTGCCCTTAAAGGACGCCGCTGAAAATCGATGTTTCTTAAATAACTTTTATATCACTTGCTATATTAAAATCATTTTTTTATATGATAAATACCAGTTAGGACTTATTAAAATGGTTTTCTTGTAACACATTTGCCTTCATTCGTTCCCCAGGGGCCGACTAACCCTTACACAATAGTACTAATTATTTTTGCACCTTGTATAATAAAGAAATAAAAATATTGTTTTTAAATAACTAACGGTACTCCTGCTAGATATGTTAGTGAAGCGTTTTTGAGAAAAACAAAGAATATACAGAGTTCCTGCCAACATTAAAAATCAACATAAAAAAGTAATTTTTATTTGGGTCCCATCACACATCGGAATAGATTCTATCTACGTACCAAACACAGTAGCAGAAAACTTTACAAATATCATAAAAGATCAAATAACTTGGTTTTGGCAAGAAGAATGGAATAGTGCAAAAACACATTTGCGGGAGTGTAAAACAAGCGTGAAACCGTGGCAGTGAAATTTAAAGTTAAACCGAAAAGAACAAGTGTTAATTAATCGACTTCGGATAGGGCATACTAAACTAACTCATAGTTACCTTCTAACAAAAGACAACCGTCCTTTCTATGAATTGTGTACAGTGCCTCTAACCATTAAACACATTTTAGTGGAGTGTCCAAAGCACGCGCGAGAAAGACAGAAAAATATCCTTAAAGACTCCCTTCAGGACATTCTTAATAACAATTTAAGAGATACATTAAATTTCATAAAAGACTGTGAGCTAATAAACTCAATATAAATCATAGAGTAGTACAAAAACATGTGATGTGAACAAACGACTACATTTTTTGTTTACGTGCAAATAACCCTATGTGGTTGAAGCACTATCTAAACAAAAAAAAACATTTTAATTATATAGGGTTGTATTTAATAATTTTGTATCACAGTCCGACATAGGCTCCCTCTAATTTTATGCACTTTTTAGCTTTAATTATCGAAGATTATGGGACCTTTTACTATGCTGCAACAAAAGTCCTTTTTTATAAGTTTTTTTATACCATTTGCTATACCAACATAATAACCTAATGTTTTTAGATGTCAGTACTAAACAAAAACTTGTTTTTGTCGAAAACGCTTTAATTTATCTACATCTAACAGGAGTACTTTTTTTTAGCTAAGAATTTAAACTACCCACAAATACTTATTTTATGTCTATAATATATAGGGTGTAAAAAGATTTAACACTAATGTGTAACGTGTAAGTCCGCCCCTGGCAAACTACTGAAGGCAAATATTTTACAAGGATACCATTTTAAAGAGTCTTTACTGGTAATTATAATACCTATTTAAAAAATATTTTATTATACAGAGTACTATAAAAACCGATTTTCAGCGGCGTCTTTTAAGGGCACAAATCTTTGTGAAGAGGGGCTATAGGAAAAATTATAGGAACTTGTCACATTATTTTCACGTGTTCTATGTAAATCCGAGAGATTGTCCACATATTTTTGGACACCCTGTATACAATATTTTGAATTTCTAAAAACGTTGTAACATTTTTGCACTATTTTGATAAAACTTTTTTAAAAGATCTGCAACAAACTTAACACGGGTATGACCCATAGATAACCTACATTTAGATCTGTAGTGGCAAGAAGCATTTTTCGGATTTTTACGCCCTCGCGCAGTAAACAAATGAATGGGTGGACGAACTTGCGCACTTAAAAGCCGTGGCAAAATACAAATACCGGTACCCCGTGCCCTTCGACCGCGGTCTGATCGTGACGCTCATTAGCAACCGTACTTCGAACAGAAAACCAGGACGACGTCGACAAATTCTTTCCGATAATGCGGATAGTTTGTTTGGCGCCAGGTGCGTTTACCATCAACTTGTTTGTGCCCAAACCGGATTTTTCGCCCATAAAATGTAACTTTTGTTTCGCGCAGGTTATAACATTGGCAATCCATCGAGATCAGTGGTATAAACCAGAGCAGTATTATTAAAAAAAAATAAAACGATGGAACCAAATGGAATGCAATAAACGATAAACAATCGCGCAAATGCTTTTAAAACATAATAAAATTTTATTTTTTAAGCGGGCCTTTTTTTTCTTGCAGAAAACCTACAGAAAAGCTAATGTTATAGCTAAACTAAGAAATTTTAAGAAAGGTATAAGTGTTTTCGGGTTAACAGCTTTTTCCTTAGCTTATTTGAAAGGATTTTTGTAGTCTATTTGTTAAGTCCTTGATTCAGGTTTTAAGGCTAAATTTTAATTACATTTAAAAAACAAAATTTTATTGAAATAAACGCTTGCTATTTATTTCAGGTATACAAAAACATGTGTTTATACAGAGATCGCCAGTTGGATACATAGAGAGTGAACAAACTCTTATGATAGGTTTACATCTGACATTTCATTTTATAAACTACAATAGGTACCTAGATTTTATCTCTCTCTTTGTTTTAAGGCTCTGATACTAAGTCAATTCGCCAGTTCTCCCGTTCCGGTCATATAAGCTATTACTTATAAGCTTTCTCGGATTTGTCCGCGGAAAATCTGGATAATCGAGCTCGAAACTTCAAAACTTTCCTAGCATATGAATAAGAAACACTTTAAACAATCAACAACAGCAATGAACTTCTGAACATGCATAAATTGTGGCCGTCAAGCCAAGGGCTGCTACTGGTATCGCGCATAACCGTCACTTTCACCTCTGACGCTTTTCCGCAAGGCATGCGCACCTCCTCTACCATACGAAGACACTATGTGTTCAACACCAAAATGTAAAAACCTCAGGCTTTAGGAATCTTCACTCACAGCGCTTAGCCCCAGAAAAAAGAAGCCCCAATTTAGCGTGAATCTTTTCTCGATCCCCAAGGGTACAGCAACGCTCGTACGACACCTTTAGCCGCCTACCTGGGAAGTCTATGTAGACTTCTACGTAAACGTGGACCGCACTACTTGAAGACCGCGGAAAGAGTAAATTTATTTTAGATACATATTTTTTTACTTAACCTAAAAACCAGCTATAATTGGCGTTTAGTGTAATAAACATTTTTAATGTAGAATGCAATAGAGTCAAAATTTGTTAAAATATACAGGTTGTTCGATTACAAAAAAAACTTGACTTACAACAAAATGTTTACAAAGATAAATCTCCCTTTTTGACAGCTGAAAAACAAAATATTTGTTTTTAAGACACCTTGTATATTTGCTAATACTGTAAATAAAAGTACGTCCAAAGTTTCTTTTTACATCTTGTGTTAAGTCATAAATTTATACTTTCCTTAACTTTTTTATTCTTTTTTGTACGTAAGATTTTTTTGGCGGTGATAAATACACAAGGTGTTTTGTTAACCACAAAATCATACTTATGTCGTACCCTGTATATCTTTAAAAAAATGAAAATCTAATTACTGATTTAAAAACTACAGAATTTATCCAAAATAATAATATTTTTAATTATTTTGTAAAATAAAAAAAGGTGGAACTAAGGGGGTATAAACTTATAACTTAATTCCCGGAACAGCGACAAAAATATTTCGTGTATAAATAGATTTGAGACACCCTGTATAAAAACTCTTAAAGCATATGTTAGTAATCGTCACTACTGAGAAAGTTTCTGTCAACTAGCATTAAAGTCAAAGTTAAGTTTGCAAAGTTCTATCTTTAAATAATTGGGTTTTTATGTTTTAACTCCCGGAACAGCGACAAAAATATTTTGTGTATAAATAGATTTGAGACACCCTGTATAAAAACTCTTAAAGCATATGTTAGTAATCGTCACAACTGAGAAAGGTTCTGTCAACTAGAATAAAAGTCAAAGTTAAGTTTGCAAAGTTCTATCTGTCAATAATTGGGTTTTTATGTTTTAACTCCCGGAACAGCGACAAAAATATTTTGTGTATAAATAGATTTGAGACACCCTGTATAAAAAACGATTAAAGCATATGTTAGTAATCGTCACAACTGAGAAAGGTTCTGTCAACTAGAATAAAAGTCAAAAGTAAGTTTGCAAAGTTCTATCTTTAAATAATTGGGTTTTTATGTTTTAACTCCCGGAACAGCGACAAAAATATTTTGTGTATAAATAGATTTGAGACACCCTGTATAAAAACGATTAAAGCATATGTTAGTAATCGTCACAACTGAGAAAGGTTCTGTCAACTAGAATAAAAGTCAAAAGTAAGTTTGCAAAGTTCTATCTTTAAATAATTGGGTTTTTATGTTTTAACTCCCGGAACAGCGACAAAAATATTTTGTGTATAAATAGATTTGAGACACCCTGTATAAAAACGATTAAAGCATATGTTAGTAATCGTCACAACTGAGAAAGGTTCTGTCAACTAGAATAAAAGTCAAAAGTTAAGTTTGCAAAGTTCTATCTGTCAATAATTGGGTTTTTATGTTTTAACTCCCGGAACAGCGACAAAAATATTTTGTGTATAAATAGATTTGAGACACCCTGTATAAAAACGATTAAAGCATATGTTAGTAATCGTCACAACTGAGAAAGGTTCTGTCAACTAGAATAAAAGTCAAAAGTAAGTTTGCAAAGTTCTATCTTTAAATAATTGGGTTTTTATGTTTTAACTCCCGGAACAGCGACAAAAATATTTTGTGTATAAATAGATTTGAGACACCCTGTATAAAAACGATTAAAGCATATGTTAGTAATCGTCACAACTGAGAAAGGTTCTGTCAACTAGAATAAAAGTCAAAAGTTAAGTTTGCAAAGTTCTATCTGTCAATAATTGGGTTTTTATGTTTTAACTCCCGGAACAGCGACAAAAATATTTTGTGTATAAATAGATTTGAGACACCCTGTATAAAAACGATTAAAGCATATGTTAGTAATCGTCACAACTGAGAAAGGTTCTGTCAACTAGAATAAAAGTCAAAAGTAAGTTTGCAAAGTTCTATCTTTAAATAATTGGGTTTTTATGTTTTAACTCCCGGAACAGCGACAAAAATATTTTGTGTATAAATAGATTTGAGACACCCTGTATAAAAACTCTTAAAGCATATGTTAGTAATCGTCACAACTGAGAAAGGTTCTGTCAACTAGAATAAAAGTCAAAAGTAAGTTTGCAAAGTTCTATCTTTAAATAATTGGGTTTTTATGTTTTAACTCCCGGAACAGCGACAAAAATATTTTGTGTATAAATAGATTTGAGACACCCTGTATAAAAACTCTTAAAGCATATGTTAGTAATCGTCACAACTGAGAAAGGTTCTGTCAACTAGAATAAAAGTCAAAAGTAAGTTTGCAAAGTTCTATCTTTAAATAATTGGGTTTTTATGTTTTAACTCCCGGAACAGCGACAAAAATATTTTGTGTATAAATAGATTTGAGACACCCTGTATAAAAACTCTTAAAGCATATGTTAGTAATCGTCACAACTGAGAAAGGTTCTGTCAACTAGAATAAAAGTCAAAAGTAAGTTTGCAAAGTTCTATCTTTAAATAATTGGGTTTTTATGTTTTAACTCCCGGAACAGCGACAAAAATATTTTGTGTATAAATAGATTTGAGACACCCTGTATAAAAACTCTTAAAGCATATGTTAGTAATCGTCACAACTGAGAAAGGTTCTGTCAACTAGAATAAAAGTCAAAAGTAAGTTTGCAAAGTTCTATCTTTAAATAATTGGGTTTTTATGTTTTAACTCCCGGAACAGCGACAAAAATATTTTGTGTATAAATAGATTTGAGACACCCTGTATAAAAACTCTTAAAGCATATGTTAGTAATCGTCACAACTGAGAAAGGTTCTGTCAACTAGAATAAAAGTCAAAGTTAAGTTTGCAAAGTTCTATCTTTAAATAATTGGGTTTTTATGTTTTTGAATCACGGTTAATATAACTTATATAGATAGCGGAGAACTCTTTAGAAAAGGTAAGTGCTTTTCTCGATCAAGAAAAAAGTCCAAAGCTGTAGTTGCTATAAATCAACAGCAACGTAGATTCTTAAATGAGATTTAAAGTAAATAATTTTTAATTGAAGCTTTTATTTTATCATGTGTGTGTAATTTTCTAGAAACCTGCGGCAACTCCGATTTTAACGAAATTTGATAGACGGGGGTTTTATGGGGCGCTGATCCCGAACCTGGAAGATTTTTTGGCGGAAACGTTTCGTTCTCGAGATATTTATCATCAAAGTTTAAATTTGAACTAAGCTTATTTTCACTATATTCCCTTTTTCACCTTTTAAAACCCCGTTTTTCTTCGTATTTTACATTATTTTTGAATTAAATTGCGTGGCTGTTCTTTGATAATGCTGCCACCATACATACACATAGGGCTTCATGGCACACTGGTATTGAAATGATTCAAAGTATAGCTATGCAATTTAATGCAAAAATAATGTAAAATACGTAAAAAATGGGGTTTTAAACGGTAAAAATCAAATATTGTGTGCCACTTTAGCTTTAAATCAAGAATTGTGTGCAAAAAGAAGGGGGAATATTGTAAAACTAGGATTAGTTTAAAATTCAAGTCTAATGATGAATATCTTAAGAACGAAACGTTTCCGCCAAAAAATTCTTTTAGATTCGTAATCAGCGCCTCAAAAACCCCTGTATACCAAATTTCGTCAAAATCGGAGTTGCCGCAGGTTTCTAGAAAATGACCTTAAAGTGTATTTTAAAACTGTGTAGTGTATTTTTTTAAATAATAAAAGACTTTTTATACCTAGTGTATTCAATCTGGCAAATCCAGTGTTACGTACATTGCGATTATTGTATTTTTGAAATACTTTTTTAAATAGTTGGGACTGCTTCGGTCCCATTGCTTTTTGATTTCGGGACTTACACGGTATAGAGTTTAAGTATGACCAGTCCCCTTTAAACTAGAAGATTACCCGATAAAAAATATAGCAAAAAGAAGGAAACAACATCAAAGCTAAAGGTTATTTATAATATTTTATGTTTTACCCATCTATTATTGATCTGTAATACCTTAGAAAAGGAATATGTTATGGTAGCAATAATACCTGCTATCACACCTAGGGCATTATAAGCGGGCATTATGATAATGCCCGCTTATAATGCCCTAATGCGCTAATATGGAAATTTTATTGCTTATCCAATTTTATTTCTCTCACAATAAAGATCAAGTTTATACAAACATATGTATTAAAATAAAATCAATAACTTACCAGTTCCTGAAAATATGCCATTAAAACGGTTTCAGTTATTTGAAGAATTGCGTTCGCATCTTTCCAAATACCAAATATGCCATACACCCGATCATACTGTTGCCTTGATTTAACTGGCAAAAGATTTTCGGTCGCTTTTAGGATCTTTTCTCTTATATTTTGTGGAATTTCTTCCATTTTGAGCAAATCGTTAAATAAAAATGCCAAGTGACTAACTGATAGAAACATCAAAGTCAAACTTAACACCAGTCATTATGTACTTACGTATACAGGTACAGGTGCAACTTATTTTTTATATTGCGAATAAATAATGTAATTAGTCATTGAAAAACTTTTTGGGTAAAACATAAAGCATTGTATGCACCACGGGCTTTACTGGACTATAATGCCCATCAGGTCGAAATCTAGCCCTCGGACTATTTCGACCTTCAGGGCATTATAGTCCTAGCAACGCCCTTGATACATAAATAGCTATTACAAAAGGTTTTAAAAAATAATCTAGCCCTTTTAAAACTAATATTTTGTAAATAACCTTGCCCCTTTTTTGTAACCTTGTTTTTTAGCAAACTTTTATTCTAAATAATACTATTAACTACTATGTAGTATATTTTTAAAAATGAAATAAAACGATATTTTTGAAATAACCATTACTTACATTGATTTTTTTTTAATATTAAAGTAAATTTTAGAAAAATGTACAGAGAGTTTTAGTTAAAATACCCAAGTTGAATAATATCACAACCAAATGGCAAAGATCATGTATATACAGACTGTCCACTAATATGATTAACAAGAGGAGAAATAGACCAAAAATTTAATTTTTCGAAAAATAAAGACATTCTTCCTAAAAATGTTTGGTTCTTAAAAAAATAAAAAATAGGATTCACGAAGAGAAAATGTTGACTTTGTATACAGAGTTCACAAAAACTTAAAAACAATTTTTCTCTAAGAATATATACATATATACAGGATGTTTTCTAACAACGGTACGACACTTCAAGGTGTGATCCCCTATGTAATTTTATAAAAAAAGGCCTTATGAATATATGTTCGGACTTGCTTTCTTGCTGAGATACAGGGCGTTAAAATTTAAGAAAAAAACAGTTTTTTTCTAAATATTATTCATATGCCTAATCCGAAAAAAATATTTATTTACTTATTTTTGTTTTTTTACCATGTCGTCTATACTATTTTTGGAATAAATTAAAGTGGCTTTAATCTTTTTCTCAAAAACGAAGGTAGATACAAAAAAAAAACAAGACACTAAAAAAATTGTATTATTAATAATTTAATTATTAAAAAATATAAAAATGTAAAAAAGTCAGTGGCGTACTTTTTTTCAATAATATAATTTGCGGTGCCCACTGAAACGCCACTGCACCCAATAATAACAATCTGGTTAGGGCTGAATGGGCGCCTTATTACTTTAAATAAATGTATGAAATTTTATACAATCGGCATCAAGCATATTAAAAATATTTAGAAAAATCTGATTTTTTTCTTTATTTTTAACGCCCCGTATCTCAGTAAGAAAGCAACTCCAGACATATGTTTATAGGAACTTTTTTCCATAAAATAACATGAGGAATCACACCTTAAAGTTTCGTACGGTTGTTAGAAAACACCCTGATACATACATACAGGGTGGCCCAAAATATTCGACACGGTCTGTAGCTGGATAACCATGGGGTTTTTAAAAAAGTAAATATTGAAGCATATACAGGTCGGATAAAGCCATAGTATAAAATTATTTTACTCTATACAGGATGTCTCAAAAAAGTGTGACGTATCAAAGTTATATTTTTTTATATGGAACATCCTTTATTTTATGACGGTTTTAAATTCTACATAAAAAAATAATTTAGGTTTGTTAATCGTACCAAGTGTTTAATTTTATTCGTTTTTGTGATATTTGATTTTTTTTGAAATGCAGGGGTGCAATTAAATTAATTTTTTTGAACAATATAAACTCCTTAAACTTTAAAATTTGTTAAAAGATTAGGAAAAGTCTGCCTTATCATACGTAGGTCATATCGAGATTATAGATTATACAGGGTGATCAAAAAATAACCTAAATTTTTTAGAAAGTCAAACTGCAATATCTCTCTTATTTTAAATGGAACACCCTGTATTTTTTACACCACATAATGACAAACCAAATGCTCTTTCAAATGGTGTATAGGTTGCCTATACCTATCTTTTATACTTTTTAAGTAAATTCCGTTTTTACATATTTTTATTCCAAATGTCTATTTAAATGTAAGTAGGCTGTGATATAGCTATGCCTATTTACTAAGCCGTTATTGCAAAATGTAAATTTGTTAAAACAAGGCACAAAATTAAAAGATTCTGTATTAGCTGCCACTATTTTTAAAATTCACAGAAAAAAATTCATTAGTTGCTTATAATGCTACATCCAATAACACTTATTTCAGCTGAATGTGGTAATGATAAAACTTGTGTTTTTAAACAATCGTAATAACGCCTCTGGTCAGTTATGACGACATTCTGTGACCTATAACTCGTTTCTTCCATTATCCATAAACACTGTGTCAAATTGTTTAAAGCAACTATTAAGGTTATCAGATGGTTTCTCCTGGAATATTTTTAGGATTAACTCTAGACTAAAATAAACCATTTTTTTCACATCCTACCAGTATAATATCATCTTGTTGTTGTAGAAGAAGGGTTTTTATTTAAAATCATTGAAATTTCTTTTAAACTGGCTAAAACACTAGTAATCAATAAATGGTCGTTGTTATTTTCTTAAGAAAAATATTAATGGCTGCTATGTCACAGCCAACTGTAATTTAAAAATAAACATTTGGACTAAAAATTTGTAAAAACAGATTTTACTAAAAAGCACAAAAGATAGGTATAGGCAACCTATACACCCTTTGAAAGAGTATTGTATTTGTCATCATGTGACGTAAAAAAATACAGAGTGTTCCATTTAAAATAAGAGAGTTATGGCTATTTGATTTTCTGAAAAATTGAAATTATTTTTTGATCACCCTGTACAATATTTGATCTTGATTTGACCTACGTATGATATATCAGACTTTTTCTAATCTTGTTACACATTTTAAAGTTTAAAGTGTTAAAAGTGTTAAAGTAAAATCAATTTAATTTTACCTCTGCATTTTTAAAACAAATCAAATATCACAAAAACGAATATAATTAGACACTTGATACTTTTAACAAACTTAAATTATTTTTTTATGTAGAATCTAAAACCGTCATAAAATATAGGGTGTTCCATTTAAAAAATATAACTTTGATACGTCACACTTTTTTGAGACATCCTGTATAGAGTAAAATAATTTTATACTGTGGTCTTATCCGACCTGTATATGTTCCATTATTTACTTTTTTAAAAACTCCATGGTTATCCACCTACAGACCGTGTTGAATATGGTGGGCCACCCTGTATATATATCAAAATGGGTTAAAATGTAGCCAAAAAAATTGTGTTATTTATCATAAGATTCTCTGTCACCTGCTATACGTTTTTGCTATTAGATATTTTTAACAAATAGGAAAAGAAATTGAAGTTAAATGGATATTCAAGTTTTCACGAAGCTCAACATAATGTCTACAATATCTATTGAACCTGCCAGTATCTAATGTCGAACTTTAAAAGTTTTTGTAAGGCGACGATGTTAGTCGCAAAAAAACTTTTGTTAAACATAATCCATGTTGGAAATTTGTCCAAGAAGAGAAAATGGGAATTAAAGTTCAAAGATCAAACTGTTCCATGACAGCTTACAACTCTAAGAAACTTTCGTTTTTGTTTGAGCTTATAGTCCCAGAGCTAGTAAACCCTTCGAGTAACGTTGGGCCTGTAAGGCTAGAATTTTTTATAGTGATGAGTTATAGCATACTAACTACCACAATCATTACCTGGCAAGCATCAGCCCTGCTCATCAGTACCCTGTATATTTTTAAAAGTTGGAGCAGTTTAAATTTTTTTAAGATCTAGTTCATTCATAGTAAGGTTTAAAAAAATGACAGGCGTTTTCGATGAGCACAAGTACCTGCCAGGCAAACTGAAGGGTGTGGCTGATTTGGATTTCAAAACTAATAAAGTTAGATGTAGGGTAAAGTGGGGAGGCTTCATAAAGTTTTTATATTTCGCTTTGTGGAATGCCGTGTTTTAGGTATATCTCTTTTAATTTAAGACACACTAGTAGCTTAACTATTTTATATTGTAGTAGAACCTTAATATTATTGAAAATCTACATGCGCAAGTTTCCATAAGACTTTTACAAAAAAGCAAAATGTATGAATGTACCCCAATAGTGGGGTACATTCATACAACCGAAGGGGCAGATTTCACATCACTATTAATTTGATAATTATTGTTTATTGTAGTTTTTTTATACCATACTTTATAAAAAAAAACACAAATACATTTTTTAACATACAAAACAAATAGTAAAATTCAAAATTAAAAAACAAATCTGTTAATGCCTATTTTAACATCGCAATAGTTTCGTGATATGAACATAAGTAACGAATAGTAAACACTATTTATTAAAAGTAACAATGTCAAAATGTAAAAAAATATTGCTTATACATTCTTAATTATATCAAATAAAAAAACTCTAGTTAACACAAAGATACCTTAACTTACAAAACCTAAAATTAATATGCCTATGTTATTAACAGATGGTGACCTAAGATCTATGGTTATATCATCACTATGTCTGATAAATTAACTGATCCTTGATATTCAAAGACACAAAGTTCATAAAGCACCCTGTTTTTTTCCTTAAAAATTAAACTTAAACTACTTAATATAATATTTACAACTATAATCGTCGGTGTAACAAAAAATAGTAGATATGAAAATATTCATAAAGGGCCAGGGATACAATTATACAGTATGAATGTGCCCCATATACTTGTGTATGAATCTATTCCATTACATGCTAATTAATTAAAAAAATTGAAATAGAAAAACCGTATTTATCTATATTAATTTACACATTAAATTAGTGCCTTTGTATTATTATAAGTAGGATTAAATAGCAATAATTAATCCAAAAATAGTAACTGGCCATAAAATATGTCCAAAGTTACGTTATGAAATTTCTTACGCGAGGCAAAAACACGTTCCGTGTTGTGCACTGTGATCTTACCGCACCGAAAATTCTGAAACTTCACTAGTCTGTAAACACACATAAAAACTGTGCACCCCCACTTACGTTACTATTTTACTTCGTGTCTCACTTCAGATAAACTAAATGTATGTAGGTGCCTCTTGTATGAATCCACCCCACTTTCCCCTACCTAATGTGGTATTTTTTTAAAGTTCTTTAAAAGATCTTTTAAATGTTTAATATTAAAATTTTATATAATATACAGGGTGCCTAATTAAAAAAAACACTGTATATTATCACCAGTATCACCCGGATGGCCTAAAAAGCCAAAAGAAATGCAAAGGATTTTTTTATGTGAAATATAAAGTTTAATCTAAAATATCTCAGAAATTGTTGCCTTTAGCAATATTTATCAGGTATACCTTTTTTGTGAAAACAATTTAAAAAATAAAAATTATTTACTAGAATCATATTATACTGGGGCAAAAAAAGTAATGGCACTTTGAACAAAAGCACAGAACTGCAGGGGGCTTCATCTATATTTAGGAGCAAAAATATAAGTAGCTTGCAATTTCTTACTTTAAAAATATCCCATACCAAATTTTATAAAAATTTATTCATTATTATATTTTGGCCAAAGGAGTCTATGTTAGCATTTTGTACAGACCTTTTAGAGACAGCCTATATATACAGGGTGGCCCACCATATTCGACACGGTCTGTAGCTGGATAACCATAGCGTTTTTAAAAAAGTAAATACTGGAACATATACAGGTCGGATAAGACCACAGTATAAAATTATTTTAGTCTATACAGGGTGTCTCAAAAAGTGTTACGTATCAAAGTTATATTTTTTTAAATGGAACACCCTATATTTTATGACGGTTTTAGATTCTACTTTAAAAAATAACTCAAGTTTGTTTTTAGTACTTAGTGTCTAATATTATTCGTTTTTGTGATATTTGATTTTTTTGAAAAATGCAGAGGTAAAATTAAATTGATTTTACTTTAACATTTTTAACACTTTAAACTTTAAAATGTGTAGAATTAGAAAAAGTCTGCCATATTATACGTAGGTCAAATCAAGATCAAATATTGTACAGGGTGATCAAAAAATAATTTCAATTTTTCAGAAAATCAAATAGCCATATCTCTCACACCATGTATTTTTTTAAGTCACATGATGACAAATAAAATACTCTTTCAAATGGTTATAAGTTGCCTATACCTATCTTTAGTGCTTTTTAGCAAAGTCTGTTTTTACAAATTTTTAGTCCAAATGTTTATTTAAATTAAAGTTGGCTGTGACATAGCAGCCATTAATATTTTTCTTAAGAAAATAACAACAACCATTTATTGATTACTAGTGTTTTAGTCAGTTTAAAAGAAATTTTAATGATTTTAAATAAAAACACTTCTTCTACAACAACAAGATGATATAATACTGGTAGGATGTGAAAAAAATGGTTTACTTTAGTCTACAGTTAATCCTGAAAAATATTCCAGGAGAAACCATCTGATAACCTTAATAGTTGCTTTAAAAAATTTGACACAGTGATTATGGATAATGGAAGAAACGAGTTATAGGTCACAGAATGTCGTCATAACTGACCAGAGGCATTATTAGGATTGTTTAAAAACACAAGTTTTATCATTACCACATTCAGCTGAAATAAGTTTTATTGGAAGTAGCATTATAAGCAACTAATGAATTTTTTTCTGTGAATTTTAAAAATAGTGGCAGATAATACAAAATCTTTTAATTTTGTGCTTTTTTCCAACAAATTTACATTTTGCAATAACGGCTTAGTAAATAGGCATAGCTATATCACAGCCTACTTACATTTAAATAGACATTTGGAATAAAAATATGTTAAAACGGAATTTACTCAAAAAGTATAAAAGATAGGTATAGGCAACCTATACACGATTTGAAAGAGCATTTGGTTTGTCATCATGTGGTGCAAAAAATATAGGGTGTTCCATTTAAAATAGGAGAGATATTGCAATTTGACTTTCTCAAAAATTGAAATTATTTTTTGATTACCCTGTATAATCTATAATCTCGATATGACCTACGTTTGATAAGGCAGACTTTTCCTAATCTTGTAACAAATTTTAAAGTTTAAGGAATTTATATTGTTAAAATAAAATTAATTTAATTGCACCCTGCATTTTTAAAAAAAATCAAATATTACAAAAACGAATAAAATTAGACACTTGGTACTATTAACAAACTTAAATTATTTTTATGTTGAATCTAAAACCGTCATAAAATATAGGGTGTTCCTTTTAAAAAATATAACTTTGATATGTCACACTTTTTTGAGACATCCTGTATAGAGTAAAATAATTTTATACTGTGGCCTTATCCGACCTATATATGTTTTAGTATTTACTTTTTTTAAACCACATGGTTATCCAGCTACAGACCGTGTCGAATATGGTGGGCCACCCTGTATATTTTTTTAATACGTACCTAAATTTCTATGTGATGTGTTATTTTTTGTAAAACAAATCCTTAGTGTGTGTAAGCTTTAACATATCCTAAACTTGCTCTGCCTAAAAATTATTGCCATAATATGTTTTTCCACTCCATAATTGAAACTTATCATTTTAAATCCCTCTTGTTATGATGATACCAGAATTTAAATTTACTGAAAACTGAAATGGATCCCTGTATGTATCTTACGATTCACATTAATCATAACATTACTTACGGTACATATAACTTTAAGTTCACTTCAAAAACATAATAGAGAAATATTGCACAGTAAAATAAGGTCAGACACTAATAAGACCGGCCTTATTTTAACATCTGAGCTTGCGCAGATGCATGGTGGGATAAGGACTCCCTTAGGACTCTTTGTTTGACCCCCGGACAGTGCGGACGTGCGTAGAGGACTACAATGTTCTTCCGGAATGGCGGCTAGAGGTGTCGTACAACCGTTTTTTACCTTCGGGGATCAAGGAAAGATTCACGCTAAATTGACGGCATCTTTCTTCTGGATCAAAGCGCTGTGAGCGAAGATTCCTATAAGCTGATGGTATCCTGTTTGGTGGTGAACACCAAGATCGTTTAAAAGGTAAGGTTGCCTCATTACGTCATATATGTACCGCACTGCTGGTTCCTTATTGGCGCCAACATAGCAAACAAGGATGTCTAGACAGATAATGCTATGAGGGCGAAAGAGCGCGATATACAATATTTAAAAATCAGCTAGAATAATCAATAATTTATTAATAGGAAATAAAGAAGTTACGGTAATAACTGGAATTAACAGTATTTAAAAGTATTTCTTTAATATTGACAAAAACCACAAACTACACTGTTAAAAACTTCATTAAATAATGAGCAAAATACATATGTGACGTATGGTCCGCCATGTTGCAAGGCTTACGAGGCAACCTTACCTATTAAACGATCTTGGGTGAACACGAGGTATTTCTCAAATGGCGGGAAATAGATGGGCGTACCATGGGAACTGTCAGTAGTGATCTTGGTTTGACAGTAGACAATTAAGGCATTGTATCGATTATTGAATTGTTTGTTTTCTTTTGGAATTTCTGGGAGCTACGAGCTCGATTATCCAGATTTTCCGCCTACGAAGCCCTGGAAAGCATAGTCCGGAAGGGGAAAGTGGTGGATTGGACCTGAAGGGACCAAAACCAAGAAAAAATAGAGAGAGAGAGGACTCCCTTAATAAGGATGGTGCCTGGCTTTATTTATGTTGGTTTTAGGTCGCAAGGTCTTATTTTGGGCTTATTTTAACTTCGGAACTGTTCGTGTTAACCGAACTGCTGTCGAGCACAAAATCGTAAAGTTTTTACCAGTAAAAATAGTTAAAACCTTGCTTTTTTAAATGTATTTCTTTAATTGTGTAAAGCAAAACCCTACAACATAAAACAATAAGAAATAACAACTATTTTTCCCCTATTTTCAGGTAAATGGTACTGTCAACATGATTTGCAATAAATTTAAATTATGGGTGGAAGCACTATTTAAATTAGGCCGGTATTAATAATACCGGAGCTTAATAAGGCAACTTGCAATAATTCTCTAATATTAGCATAACGTTTGCTTTATACAGGGTGAGTTTTGTTACGTACATGAGTCTCAGAAACCGCTGCAACTACAGAAATAGTTAAATGGGAAAAGTTGTAGTTTTTGGACCTCAAATACTTTTTGTTTTGTCTAAAAATAAAAATGGCTTACTAGATAGTTTGAAAAAACAGTCCATTTCAAAAATTTCTTTGTAGCTCAGTTAATATTCGAAATAGAAAATAAGTGTAAATAGAAAACTTGTAGATAATTATCTTTTAATACAAAGGCAAAATTTGATATGAAATATGGTACACTGTTTTTGAGCTACGTTTATATTGAATAGTTGAAGCTAGCTTGAGTTAAAGCGGCTTTTAAAAATGACTTGAAAAAAGCGACATAAACGCGCTTGAAAGTGACTTGAATCGTTCAAGTCAAGTCTGAAAATAAGTAGGGTTGACTTCACTGAAGCCGATTAGAAACACGATATAAACGATTCAAGCGGGCTTAATATCTGCCTAACTTCAGATGAATGCTTCCTGAAATGTTATCAGTGTCAATTTCATATATGATTTTGACATTTTTATACAAAATATTAGTGGAAA
Source organism: Listronotus bonariensis (assembly GCA_014170235.1). Lineage (NCBI taxonomy): Eukaryota > Metazoa > Arthropoda > Insecta > Coleoptera > Curculionidae > Listronotus > Listronotus bonariensis. The sequence goes on from JACEGR010000144.1 coordinate 121,159, forward strand.
AACAGGTGAAAAAACTTTAAAACACGCACACACCAACAACAGCACACAAAACGGGACAAATTAAAAAGTGACGTTTGTTTTTCATTTAATGTCTATTGTGAAGTTGGATGCAAAACTGCCGCATGCGTACGAGGATGGCCTGAAATGTGCTTGACCTCGATTTTTAATAAACTTTCAAGCCACCGAAATAAACACGTAGACTTGAAAATCGCTTCAAAGCCGCTTTGTTTTAAAGCCAGCTTTAACTATTCGATATAAACGTAGTAGTTGAGTATAACAGATATTTTTTAAAAAGCCCCATAAATAAACCCTGTAACTTAGTTTTACACAGCGCAGCAGCTTAACAAACAAATGATTTGCTACTTGTTAGTACGTGTATACGAAATTGACGAATTTTGTCACGAATGTTTCTGAGGTTGTAGCTTCTAGTAAGTACTTTTAAATTCTTAATATCCTATTTTTGTGTTTTGATTTATGTCTTAGATATGGTATATTAAATATGTCTATGCAAATAGTTTTAGAATTTTCAATATTTTATGAAAACCATGAAGTTTTAGTTTATTGTCACAAGTTTACACACTTTAATTTTTATGTGGTATTATAGAACAACTACTCTAGGTTTTAGCTATAAATATTTTTTTTTGCGCAAATTTGCGCTTTTCAGTCTATATCGCTTTTTGCATAGCCAGGCGTATTCCCCAAAAAGGTATCTTTACTATGTCACCTTTATTATTGTTGCAGACTCACGTTCAAATGTATTGCCTATTAAAAAAATTGAATTATTTATTAACACTGGATATAAAAGAATGGAAGATAAATTTACTTTTTCAAAAAACACATGGTGGAACGCACTAGTTGCCCTGAACTAAAATTAAACGAAGTTTACCACCAAATTTTCTTGTTCACATTTCACATATCGTTTTAAGGAAAAATGGAACAAAGCGGGTCGTAAAGAATCTACATTTTTATTGGAAAATCGAATAAAGAGTGGTTAGAATCTTCTGTTGAATTTCCCCTGTATGATGTTACATCTAGTTCTGTAAGAAACCCAGGCCGCCCGGAGAAAACTTTTGATGCTTGTTCTGAGAGAACCAAGCGACAAAAAACAGAAGATCTTCGCAAAAATAAATCACTTTTAGAACTGGGATATGCAACATCAATGAGTTTAAGAGCATCTGGAGAAGTCGTGGCCTCAAAATTAGTTGCGGATATTTTCCACTCTCCCACGGAAGCATCTAAATAATAAAGAAGCCGTTATGTCCGTTAAAAAAATAGTGTAAATAAGATGTCTAAAGAAGAAGCGTTGTCAACTATGGTAGAAGCAAAATTAACTAGGCATCAATATAACATAATAAGGTCGAAAGATCCGGAAAAGTTTTCATCTTATAAACAAATACAAGAAGCAAAGAAAACTTGCTATCCAAATAAAAATACTATAACGATTACACTTACATCTGCTTAGGTAACGCTTCAAGGCCTAAATCATACCATTGAACGTTTGATAATTGTACAAAATGCTGTTTTATGCAGTATAGGTTGGGAAAAATTAAATAACTTATGTTTAATTTCTAAGTGGGGCTTTGATGGCAGCTCGGGACATTCAGCATACAAACAAAAATTTTTAGGGCCTGATGCGGATGATTCAAGTGTTTTTATATCTTCTATTGTTCCTATCCAACTAATATGTGACAGCTAAAAATAAAACTGTACTTAGGCAGAATCCACGTCCGTCATCCACTAGATATTGCCGTCCAATAAAACTAATATTTCAAAAAGAATCAACAAAGGTTTCAACTGATGAAAAGAACCGAATGGATTTGGAAATAAAAATCTTGTAAATCATCTCTAACATTCGAAAACAAAATTTTGTGAGTCTCACATAAGCTTTTTTTACTATGGTGGACGGTAAAGTATGTAATGCACTGACAGATACTACATTTACGCAACGTTGTTATATTTGTGGGGCTAGTGCTAAAGATATGAACAATATATATAAAATATTAAAAAGATCTTACAATCCGTCAACTTTGGACTTTGGCATATCAGTATTACACTGTTGGATAAGATCTTTTGAATTTCTTTTGCATGTGAGCTACAAATTACCAGTAAAGAAATGGCGAGTTCAAAACGAAGACAAAGAAATTATTGCTAAAAATAAAATACGTATTCAAAAAGAATTTAAAGGTCAAATGGGGTTAATTGTCGATAGTCCAAAGCCAAGTTTTGGAAACTCCAATGATGGAAATACCGCAAGAAGATTTTTTAGCAACTCAGATATGACCTCCCAAATTACAGGTTTAGATAAAAATTTGATAAAAAGGATGCACGTCATTTTAGTGGCAATATCTAGTGGATATACATCAATATCCGTAATTTTAAAAATTTTACCCTTAATACCGCCAAGTGTTTTGTGCAATTGTATTCTTGGTATTACATGCCACTGTACATAAACTACTAATTCATGGACCAGATATTATTTCCAACTTTATAGTACCGATTGGCCAGTTATCAGAAGAGGCTAGACAAGAAAATTTTAAAAAGTGAAAAAAAAGAAATGTATATTTTTTTTCAAAAAAATATAATTTAATTTTTTATAAAAAGTCTCCCTAAAATAAAAAAAATCACCTGAACCCCCAATTTTTATTAGTTGAATTAATGCCAACTTTCTGGCCAATCTGCCCCACTGTGCGACGCGCGCTTACGTTCTCCTACGATAGGTCCGTTCTCTCCAAAAATACAGGAGAAACAGGTTCTCTCTTTAAAAATAGCTGATACAGTATAACTTTTTTATTATACAGAAAAACAAGAAAATAAAATTTAAACTATACTTTAAGTAAATAGTAATAACACAAAAATGATGTTAAACATCATCCTAAAAATAAACTGTTAAATTATTGCCCAAATAAACGAAAAAAAAGCCTATTAAGTGACTCCAATATTGTTAAATGCTTTAAAAATAAGAAGAATTTGATATGTTTTATTTTATTGTTCTTATATAAAATCTTACAAAATGAGTATTATTAATGACTATGACCAAAAGAACAAAACTACATTTTTTCATTTGGTTTTAGGTTGTCACAAATACTTATTTTCTGCTTTTCTTTATAATGGCTTGTTTTCTCATGGAAGGATTTTTAGCATATCAAAAGAAACAAATTCCTCGACTTTATAATTTTGCATTTTTACATTGTACTTATATACAGGGTGTTAAGGAAATAACGTAACTTTAATACCCGGCTTTACAATTGCGAGTTTCGTTTAGGATCAGATGTACTCAACTGGTGGTTGAACCGACCCATTTAAAGTATATTGCTGTCAAGTAAATGCCAAAACTGACAGCAATAGGTATATTTTAAATGGACTGGTTCAACCACCAGTTGAGTTCAGCTGAACCTAAACTGAACTCGCATTTGTAAAATGGGTATAAGAGGTGACTCAGTGAGATCAAGGGCATTCTAGGACTATAATGCCCTGATGGGCATTATAGTCCAGTAAAGCCCGTGGTGCATACAATGCATTATGTTTTACCCAAAAAAGAGTTTTTCAATGACTAATTACACTATTTATTCGCAATATAAAAAATAAGTTGCACCTGTACCTGTATAGATAAGTAGATAATGACTGGTGTTAAGTTTGACTTTGATGTTTCTATCAGTTAGTCAGTTGGCATTTTTTATTTAACGATTTGCTCAAAATGGAAGAAATTCCACAAAATATAAGAGAAAAGGCCATAAAAGCGACCGAAAATCTTTTGCCAGTTAAATCAAGGCAACAGTATGATCGGGAGTATGGCATATTTGGTATTTGGAAAGATGCGAACGCAATTCTTCAAATAACCGAAACCGTTTTAATGGCATATTTTCAGGAACTGGTAAGTTATTGATTTTATTTTAATACATATGTTTAACAAACTTTACTATTTTTAGTCGGAAAAATACAGTCCGAACTCTCTCTGGACCAAGTATTCCACCCTAAGGTCTACGTTGATGGTCTATGAAAATATAGACATTTCGCAATACCATCGTCTCACATCTTTTTTAAAAGTTAAGTCGAAAGGATACGTCCCGAAGAAGTCTAAAGTTTTGGAAGGAGAACAAATATTAAAATTTATTAAGAAGGCTCCTGATGATATCTACTTGGTACACAAAGTCATATTGGTAATGGGTGTTTTTGGAGGTTTAAGACGAGATGTGTTGGTCAAAATGACTATTGATGACATTGAAGATAGAGGAATAGTCTTGGTTATAAAGGTACCAGAAACTAAAACTTCAACTTCAAAAAGTTTTACTATCATTGAAGAAGATTTAGGCGCTTTAAATTAAATAAAAAAGTACACAACATTAAGACTAGCTGGAATAAAGAAGCGACTCTTTCTTACCTATAGAAAGGGTCGATGTACAGTACAACCCATTGGAAAAAATACCATAGGAAGCGTCCCAACATTGATCGTAAAATTTTTCAAATTGGATAATGCAGAAGCTTACACCGGCCACTGTTTTTTCGCACATCGTCAACTTTACTTGTTGAGGCAGGTGCTTCGTTTGAAATGCTAAAACAACAAGGAAAATGGAAAAGCTCTTCAGTAGCTGAAGGATATATAGAAGAAAGTATTTCATCCAAAAACAAAGTAGCCAAAATGATTGCCAATTCACTTAATTCCGAGGTTAATTCCGTATCGACTATTGAAAATTCTTTAATGGACTGTTCTTCTATACAAAATAGCGTTAGTGCTACCACCGCTGCTACCATCATAAAAAACACCGACCATTCTATAGTGGGATCAGCTACATTTTCCGGGACATTTTAAAATTGTAATTTTTATTTTGGAAATAAAGTTTAATTTTTAGTATTGTTTAAAGAAAAAATATTTTTGTATAAACTTGATCTTTATTGTGAGAGAAATAAAATTGGATAAGCAATAAAATTTCCATATTAGCGCATTAGGGCATTATAAGCGGGCATTATCATAATGTCCTCTTATAATGCACTAGGTGTGATAGTAGGTATTATTGCTACCATAACGTATAACATATTCCGTTTCTAAGGTATTACAGATCAATAATAGATGGGTAAAACATAAACATATTTTCGACGTTGCGGAGAAAAAAATAATATTTTTTTAGTCATAAAATCAATTAGTTTTGCACCTTTATTATTTAAAATTATCTCCCTTATAGCGTAAAATAAATAATTACATAATACTGTGATGTTATTTTTGTATGCAAGACCATTTTACGTCACTGGGACTAATATACCATATGGAACTATTTCTTGTGACCATCGAGCCGGTGCGGTGGACCATAAAACTATTTTCGTATTTCACATTCATACTACATGAACTATTTCGGTATTTAAAAATAAACTATAGCAACTATCTTAATTTAGTACTGGCATCTCCCGAACCAGAGGGAGCTTGTACGGGCTTAACTAAAACTTTAACTCTTTACTTAACTTCATTTAAAACTTTCGATTCTTTAAAAAATTTCTAAATATCTTCTTCATCTCATTATTAAGACAATTTTTGTATATTTACAAAGTTGAACTTGGTATTTTGGTGATTTAGCACGTTGTTGACCCTGAACGTCTATTTTGTGACCTAGAAATTGACCTCGCATACTTTAAGATGTGTTTTTTTTAAATATCGAAATACCTAAATATAAAGTTATTAAAACTTTCATACCTCCTATACAGGGTGTTCACAATACATCAAATTTATTAATTAACTCTCTTAAATTTTTTTTTGCTTATTAAAATAAATTTTTGAAAAAAAAACTCCCTCACACAATTGGCAACGTTGTATGCGATGTGGTGTTGGTAGGTAAAAAAATAAATACCTACGTCGGGAAAAAAATTGTTTGCATATATTAATGCAAGTAATGTTTACCTGAATTAAAATCACATTTCATTTTTAATATGTATTACTGTATCAGTGCGTGCATTTTGATACAAAAGAGATGTTTTTGGTACCCGAGTATTACAATATGAATACGATATTCTTTTTATTCACGAAGAGACTCATTGCAATAAGATATAGCCTATTGCATGGCTAATATATTAGCCAAAATTTCACAATGGTAAAAAATCGTTTTAATTAATAGTTAAATACATGAATAATCCGGAATATTTGAAATTTTTACCAAAGTTTGTATAGTTTTTTTTTGTAAATAACTTTTAAAGTTGATCAAAAATTATGCCACATTTGCGAGTTCAAACAACTTCACAAATGCTGTATTCCTTTTATGCTCCAGAACCGCCCATAACGACACCATAAGTGAGCCTTTTACAATTTTTTGACATTTTTTTATATCGTAGAACCGTTCTTGATACTATTGACAGTTGAGAGAACGGTTCAGAACGGTTCTACAAGGTAAAAGGAATACACTAAATGATGCCAGTGCTTATGTGAAAAGCGCAACGTTAAATAAATATGACAACAAAAGAAAAGGCAATAGAAAAGGAATGTTCTAGCTCATATCATTTGTAACGTATAGACACACTCCAATTACGTCATCGATATATGCGGCGCCTTAAATAATTTTGAGGGCACTATTACAAAGATGCAACTTTTGGCATTATCACAAAAAATCTTGCAATTTCCGAAAAAAATCCAATGTATTGGGTGGCGAGCAGTGTCAGCCTCTTACCGCAGCGATCCGGGTTCGAATCTCGGAGTCGGACAGCGGATTTTTAATAGCTCGTCACCTCACAGTTGGCAATGGCAAACCACTGTGTAGTATTCTGGTATTCTGCCATTTCTAGGTAGTAGTTATTTAAAAATAACGTCCGTGGTGGCACTACCGCGTTGTCTAAAAGGTGCTGTGAAATGCAACTGCATGTTTCAGTGCTTGGATAACGTTGACGGAAACCGACAATATTGGGTTAAATATCCAGTAACCCGGTACTCACGGTACACTGGTATTTAGGCATAAGCCTTCGTGAGATGTCATAAAGATTAAAAAAATCTACGCCGAAAATTTGCTATCTAATTCTATGTCCAGACTTGCAACAATTCGCCGCGCCGAATAGCGCGCTACATAGCCCCACATATTGCAGACGTTGACGTGGACTTGGACGAAATTAACGTCGTTCCAAGGGCTTGGGAAATGATTCCGCAGGGAATCAAAGCTTGTCGGTTTTTGCATCCAAGTAGCGCGCAAATAGGTAGGTTTGTTTGGACGGATGTTTGGCGAATTGTTGCAAGTCTGGGCGCAGCTTTACATGACTTATATCGTCAAGTAAGACCACGTTAAACTGACTAAAATTATCTGAAAATAAAAATGGCTGACTTTTTATTATTATTGGCATTAATAACTCGATAAACACAAAATTTTGCAGGACAGGCAGTATGGATTTCGCCACAAACGATCCACAGCAGATCTTCTTTTCTTCGTATCACACTGTTGGAATAAGTTTCTTGAGTTTCTAGGTGAGCCCCAGATCTTTGCTCTTGATATATCCAAAGCTTTTGACCAGGTCTGGCATGCCGCACTTCTTAATAAACTTCCCTCCTATGGTCTTTCAACTAAACTCTGTACTTGGCTCTCTAGTTATCTATCTGATCGACGTATATCAGTTATTGTGGATGGCCATTCCTCAAGCTTTCACCAAGTAAATGCTGGAGTCCCTCAGGGCTCAGTTCTGGCACCAACATTGTTTCTTCTTCACATCAACGACCTTCTCTCGTCCACAACTAATTCCATTCATAGTTTCGCCGACGATAGTACCCTTTACTCCAGTTTTCAGGTTCCTAAATCCATCACTAAACCTGACTTGGAAAACAAACGCAGAGCGATGCAGATATCTCTTCGCAGGATCTTAATTTAATATTGGATTGGGGCGCCAAAAATCTCGTCCATTTTAATGCATCCAAAACACAATCATGTTCCTTGTCGCGAAAAGAGTCATCAACTACTCATCCTCTACTTATGAGCGGCCAAGTTTTACAGAGCAAAGACACCTTCAATCTTGTGGGCGTCACATTTGAAAGTAACCTTAACTGGCATAAACACATTGTATCTATAGCCACGGCAGCTTCAAAAAAGCTTGGATTTTTCTTTCGAGCCAAAAAGTATTTTTCCGATTCTAATTTATACACTTTATATGTGTCCCAAATCCAACCTCCCTTGGAATATTGTTCCCATATCTGGGGCATGGCGTCCCCCACAACCCTAAGCATTCTTGATTCTATTCAAAGAAGAGCTATTCGTCTCATTAATGATCCTTCACTTACAAAAAGTCTTCCCTCTCTTGCCCATCGTCGGGCTGTGGGGCATTTATCGCTTTTTTATAGGTACTTCCATGGCTTCTGCTCTGAAGAATTGTCCAGTATAGTGCCTCCACTTACGGTTCCCAACAGAGAAACTCGTGGTTCCGCGCGTATGCATCCCTATACGGTCCAATTGGACAGACCCCGAACTTCTCACTTTGTTCGTTCTTTTATCCCTAAAGTTTCTAGATTGTGAAACCTGCTGCCCGCGGAGGTCTTTCCTTCCCCCCAAATCTTCAAGTATTTAAGTCCCGTGTCAACAAACTCCCTCTAGGCTTTAAGCCTTCGTGGTTTGTCTTAGGATAAAAAAAAGATAAATTTACAGGAAAACCAAGTGCGGTTCGTTTCATCCAATTATTTTTAAAACATTACATTTATTTATTGATCCCGAAAGGCCCGGGATTTAAAAGATTTAATCCCAAAAATTTCGGGACTAAAAAAGGGGCAGGATCCCGAAATAGTATCCCCTAGTTACGGTACTTTTTACTATCCCAGTATAAAACCAATCCGAAGCCTATTAATTTTTTAAATTTTTGACTTTATATAGAAATTCATCAAATTATATCTGCATTAACTATAAATAACTTTGAATGCATCCAATTTAGTTGTCCACCCCTTAAATCCTAAGATCCATTATCCCCAGGGACCATATGTCTTACAGATTTCGAACTAACGCGACGTTATTAAGTAGGTCTTCCCAGTAATTTTAGTTAGTGGGCGAACCTAATCTTTGTTGACAAAGGACACGAAATCTCTATAACGGATTTATGCGTTTTGATTTAACGAATATTGACCCGTTGTTAAAAAGTTTGATTGTAAAATAAGGTTTATTAAAAATAGTTTTAGATTTGCCATTTTAAACGAACGAAAACGACGAAAAAATAATAAAAAGGCAAAAAATGTTTAAGCTTTTAACAAGATCTTTATAATCCTAGAATATAAAGTCAATCTCTTTATCTACTACAAATAAGCTTCGTCGGCATAATCTACTCATAAAAACCAATGATCTGAAAAATAAATATGGATGATTGCAGCGAAAATCATAATAACCCCTACCTGGGCGCGTAAATAGAAACTCTACTCGAATTCGTCTGACCAACTGGACTAGGGTTTCTAAGCAGTTAACTACCAGAAACCCTACTCGAATTCGTCCGACCAACTGGGGTAGGATTTCTAAGCAGTTAAATACCAGAAACCCTACTCGAATTCGTCGGACCAACTGGACTAGTATTTCTAAGCAGTTAATTAGCAGAAAACCTACCCGAATACAGCTCCAGATCGTGACGAATTTGAATAGGGTTTTTCATTGTTTATTTAGCAAAAAGATTTAAAAACCTTATGTCAATAGCATATTTTTTATTTAAAAAAGACTCATTTCTTATTGATATTATATAAACTACAGAATATAAATATAAAATATAGAAAATTAAATTATCCATCTAAAATGTTATTAACCAAAATTGCATAACCTAAACAATAACAAAGATATAAAATAAAATGTAATTTTCAATCGAATTTTGACCAAAAAATTTTTTTTTAATTTTTTTATTTATAATATTTTTGACAATTTTTTTATTGGAAATCAATAAGCTTGATCAATTTTACCCAAAAACATCAAAAAACTGCAAAAGAATCGATAAATAAACTTTTTATTTTTTATATTTTTTGAAGGGGATGGCATGGAAAAAATCCCAAAAAATCGATTTTTTATTAATATCTCGATAACCATTAAGTTTAGAAAAAAAAGTTATATAATTTTTAGAATAGAGAATTTGTAATTACATCTTTTCTGTTTTATAAAAAAATTTCATCTCTTTTAGTTTTTGAGATATTTGGAGATTTTTGTTTTTTAAAAATATTTTTTTTCTCACAAACTATAATAGATACCAAAAATTTTATGAAACAAGAAATATAGAAAATTAAATTATCCATCTAAAATGTTATTAACCAAAATTGCATAGCCTAGTTATTAACCAAAATTGCATAGCCTAAATAATAACAAAGATATAAAATAAAATGTGATTTTCAATCGAATTTTGACCAAAAAATAAGGAAAAAATTATTTTTTTAATTTCTAATATTTATATATATAATATTATATATATATATATATTATATTTATATTCTGTAGTTTATGGCATAAGAAAAAACAAGAATTATGGAAAAATTTAAAATATTTTGAAAAAATTACTTTTACACATAGATCTACTTTTTGTCCACATATCCACCCTGTATAAATGTTTTTAAAACATTTAAAAGTGTTGCTTTTCGCTTAAAATATCAAACAGTAGAAGTTTACAGGACTAATAGTCAGCGTTATACAGGGTAATAACGCTAAAATGTCACTTTCTTAGTAAAAACATCATATTTTCAGATTTACGAGAGATATCAAAAATCTGTCAAAATTGTTTGTCAGAAAGAATAATATAATTTTTATAAAATTTGGATCATTCAAATTTTTTTATTTAAAAAGTTGCAGATCAACAAAATATCCCAAAAAAAAACGTCATATTTACCACTCTGTACATAAGAGGTAAGTTTAATACCAAGGCTTAGGTGTAGGTAATCATTAAGGCTAATTATTGCGTTAAAATTTGCCGAAAACCGGACTAAAATATTTTTATAAACTTTACAAAAATTAGGTTTAAAATATTACCTAAAATTTAAATTATTCCGTTTAAATGTCCAACAGTTTAGTATTTCCAAACCTTTGTGCTAAATAAATAATGGAAAACTCTACTCCAATACGTCAAGATCTGGGGCTGTATTCGAGTAGGGTTTCTGGTATTTAACTGCTTAGAAATCCTAGTCCAGTTGGTCCGACGAATTCGAGTAGGGTTTCTAGTATTTAACTGCTTAGAAATCCTAGCCCAGTTGGTCGGACGAATTCGAATAGGGTTTCTGGTAGTTAACTGCTTAGAAACCCTAGTCCAGTTGGTCGGACGAATTCGAGTAGGGTTTCTATTTACGTTACCTGGGCACTGCGCATTTCCCTTGTGGGCATGCGCAGTCAAATTTTCTGACTAGCGAAAAACAAACAACAGGACCGGGTTTAGCATTTTCTGTATGATTCATTTATAAAGAAAATATACCAAGTAATTTCGTTTCTAGGTATACATATTTAAATATTTTATTTTAAGTCTGTATTCGTATTACATAGCAGTCCCTAAAAAGTAAACCGGTTTTATATTGGGGACTATTTTTTGTTGTATAATTTTTTATTTTTCGGTCGTATTGCTGATTTTATTGAAATTTAGCAAACGAGAGTGCTTAGAAGCACTGATCTCAATTTAAATTCCGTTTTTTTGCTAAAACACATTATGTTTGATTCATGAGGACCCACTTTGACTCAACCTCAAACCTGCACGAAATTTTTTTCCGCATTATTATCTTCCTTCTTAACACTACCTTGACACAACAAAACTGAATGGTTGGTATTTTATCATAAAAGCAATTAGTTTTGGTGTAACTTGTTTAAGGAATAAATCTCAATTCATAAACTGATATTTCGCTCCCGTTGCCGTAGCAGTTGTCGTTCAGTTAAATTTGGCGTGTAATGCCATTGAAATTGTTTATTTTTGTTGTTAGGGCTAAACTGACCTCATATTTGTAATTGAAACCACAAAAAAAAACGCGAAATACAAATATTAAAATTGGTAATGGACCCATAATGGCTTAGTATTATATTTCTATAACTTTTAAAGATATCAAAATCTAACGTATACCAATTTGTAATATTAAGAAGCAACTTTTTCTAAGCAATTACATCAGCTCTAGTCAATTTTTCTACTTTTTGAGATACGACACTTCGTGATGCTTATAACTTGAAAGTATGTCAAATTATTTTGATTAAACTGCCATATTTTATTTTGTGTGATTATAAATGCATCAGTCAAATGCTAATACAGGGTGTCCGACTATATTTTAACAAATTTTGACCGCGAATAATTTTAGAACAAATAAAATTATCAAAATGCGGTGTTCGCAGAAAGCCTTAGATTTTTTTAATGTTTCTTTTAATAACCTTGCCATTTGGTTGTGACATTTATTTCTTACAAACGGCCAATTTTCGTTTATAGGGCAAGTTTGTTATTTTAAATGGAACGCCATGTATATTTTTCTATAATCGTTAAATACAATTTTTCCCGTTTAAAAAAATTAACCCAAACCATGACTATTTCAAAAATAATGGATTTATTGATCTCTAAAAAATTGACTGCATGGCAATAAAGAGTATTATTTACAACAGAAAATTTGCTACTTACTCATTATTTAGTTTTGGTTATGCAAAACTTAAATTAAACAAAAGCACAAATGAAACACCAAATACCAAATAACTATACCTGATAACGGTCGACCGTAGATGGGAGATTGATTTGGGCGGCCGACGGCGTCAATTTTACCTGGATTTTACGATCGGGAAATCCCAAATTATAAATTAAATTAGGATGAGTGTGGTCCTGTCACTGTATAGGTAAACGTTTTCAGTGTTGCAACCACTATATTTATTAAAATACTGCAAATTTTGTCAATGTTGCCAACACTATATTGGGTTTTAAATGAAAAATGCTAACTTTTATAAGAACTGCGCATGTGCAAAGGTGTACAGCAATTCTCCCAGTGTGGGGTAAAAATTTCGTGCGCAGGTCTATTGAAAATATATGGGGATCATTTTCTATTAGCAATCCTTTTAATTTTTAGATCATTGTAAAAAACCCCTTAAAAAGACGAATAAAACGATTAAAGGTAGTCGGTAGAGCAGGGTCTTTTTATGAAAGAAATAATACTGTTCCTTTGACTTCCGTAAATTGTGGTTAATCATTAATTTTATTGCAAGGGATATTTTAATCTTTTTTGTTTCGTTTATTTTATTAGTAGATCATACCGACATAGCATACAACTTTAAACAGACTATACTTTAAAAATTACTTAAATACCTGCTTGGATGGTCATATTTTCGAAACTAATAAAGTTAAATATCCAAATGTGGTATTTATTTAAAGCTGTTTTAAAGACCTTTTAAATGGTGAACAGTGCTGGATTTACCAGCAGGCTGAGTGGGCGGAAAATTTTTAGGGGCGGCAGATTTACTTCGTAAATGTTTTATTTTCATGTAGAAAAAAACGACATGAATTATTAGTATTAATATAATAACCTTCAATTGTTAGAACTACTAATAGGTAAGTCAACTATTTAGTTTATATATATAGTACATATTAATTTACTTAACCTAAAAACCAGCTACAATTGACTTGTTGCTGCTAATTTAGTGCAATTTAAAAATATATATGTCTTAAATTAACTAAATTGCTGATATACCTATCAGTGGTTTTTACAATGAAGGATAATTTGTTACATGTTATTATCCAAAACAGACTAAGGAGTTGGAGCAGATATGGGGACAAACCGAGGACCAAAATAAACTTGGGTCTCGGACAACACCCTACTGTGTTACAGGCTGAAATTGTAGCCATAAAACAATGTGCTGGTGAAATTATTAGAAGAAATTATGTGAATAAAACCATAGTAATTTACTCGGACAGCCAGGCAGCCATCAGGGAGATCAGGTCATGCAAAATCAGCTCTAAGCTGGTGCGGGACTGTGTAGTTGCCCTGGAAGAGGTGGGTGCGTCCAACAAGCTAACCATTGCCTGGGTACCAGAACACGAAGGCCACGATTGCAATGAGGAAGCTGATAAATTGGCAAAGGAGGGGGCTGGCCGGTCCCAAGCCCTACTGCGGTATTCTGTCATGCCAAGTAAGGTCATCTATTATATCATGGATTATGAGGGAATCCCAAGACTGGTGGACAAGAACACCAGGACAGCGTCAAGCGAAAGTATTCATCAAGACTTACTCGCCGGAATTTACGAAATACCTTCTGGATTACAACTGGAAGGCAGTAAGAATCATGGGCCTGGTAGAAGGAAACCTATGCAGGTTCTGCCAGGAGGAGGAAGAAATCGCAGAACATGTATGGTGCTTCTGTGAAGCCCTTTGTCGTCTGCGGTTTGCAAAGCTGGGTGAAGAAAAACCTAAAGCGGCAAGGTTTACCAAGAAGCCGGTTTCAAGCTTGTGGAGTCTGATTAAAAAGACCGGCTTGGACAGCGTGCTCTAACCTATGGACGGAGGATACACAATAAACCTGAGCGGGTTGCAGTGATAGAGGACATATAATCCACCTCCTAATCTAATTTAATCTAATCTACATGTTATTATAATATTTGTCATTCTGACAGAGACAGAATTATTTAAAAATAAATATAACAAAAATGATCGCTTCTTTCTTTACTTTTAATCGGTAATGAGTAAATCAGCATACTGCTGATATCTCGAAAACCAGCAATAATTGACATATAGTGTATTTTAAATTTTTGATGTAGAATTTAATGCAGACTCAAAAATTGGCAAAATATACAAGGGGTTCTATTAAAAAACCTACTGGATAATGAAAATTATATTTTTGAGACACCTTGTATATTAACTAGTACTGTCAATAAAAAGAGTGCATTTAAATAAATACTTTTCATTTTAACTTTATTTTTGTATCCTGTACAGGGGCGAAGTTATTTCGTGTATAAATAGAGTTGGGACACCCTGTATATAAATAGCTCTTTTGCCACATTTAAAAATAATTTAATGTTTTTTCCAAGTTCGGTTTTTTCTGCAGCATATCTGGCAACCCTACCTATAAGGACTTTTAACCCTGTAATTGCACAAACAGCTTTTAAGTAAAACGCTATGAACAGAAATCTCTTCTGATTGCGGAGGACGATGGCTCTCGCCCACGGGTTTTCCGAAGTGGCAACCACTTTGGACGCACTCTGGATGCGCGCAATCCACTCGCTTACCAATGCTCTTCTTCGGCTCTCAATGATTTCAGTTGCGTTCTGATTTTCCATCTAAATTCCGGGAAATTCCTGAACAGTTTTTCACGCGAAAAGTTTTGGCGTTTATCGCGGCGCGCTCTTTCTGGAGTTGCGTTAATATAAACTGTTGTTTGAACAAAGAGTAAGTTTTTTACTGTTTTTATTAGAAAAGTATTTATTTAATTATATTATTTATTGCAATAAAATACAGTGTATCCCAGGATAGGTGTTACAAGAGGACAAACGGATTTTTTTATTTTTAAACTTTATTTTGGCAAAACTAAGAAGTGCAGAATTTTACTTTAATCGGTAATAAACAAGGTATAGGTATAGAAGGAACAGTTTAAAAATGTAAATTCGGTGCTCTTTGATAAGAAAAAAATCACAAAAAGTTTAAAGCAAATAAATCGGCATGCTTGTCTTCGCGGCCGCCTTTGCTATATTTCTTTTAAGATATGCCGGTTGATGCAGGTGGTCATCGCATTATGGGATAGAAATTAAATTTTTTGGTCAAAATTCTGAAACTTACCAATCTTAAAATGAGGTGCTTTTTACTGGAAAATTATTGGAAAAAATATTATGCATTATTACAAATACTTTTGGGGACCTAAAACTTATTATATGTTATTACAAATTTACACCCCCCAACATTATTATTTTTTATTGTACAAAATAAACCAAAATAGCAGCTTGTTTGGTTAATTCGGTAGTATTTTAATCAGTAATCCGATAATTATTATCTCATATGATATACAGGGTACGACAATAGGTATGATTTTTTTAAATGGAATACCCTGAATATTATATCACTACTAGAAAAATCTTTTAAAAAACTTTAAAAAATACTACATTTGATGTATCTATCTCAATTAGTTTCGGAAATATGACGATCCAGATCTGAAAAATAATTTTAAATTATTCTTAGAAGCGTAATAGAGTTAAATCTTCCCAACTTCCTTTATTTTTTAACGTATAAAATAAATAAAAACACTGTTTTGTTGGGTAGATTCTGTAGAATTCATATCTTTCTTCAGAATGCTTTTATCTTTTATGATATACAGTGTAGGACAAAATATATTAATTTTTAAAATGAAAAACCTTGTAAATTATAAAAAAATCCTGTATCTGTCCTTATCAGAAGTATCAAAAAGTAACAAGGCAATTGTAAGTACAAAAACTGATAAAGAATAATTAATAGTTTAAAAAACTAAAAAACACGCTTTTATATGCAACCGAACTAAAAATTAGAAAATAATTTTTCATTAAAAAAAATATTGTCATTTCATAGTAAAAAGCGTGGGGTGCATTTTACTATTTTTTCATAACTTTTCCATCATAGATATTTGCAAATATAATAATTATAACATTTAATATATTTATCACCCCACGCTTTTTACTATGAAATGACAATATTTTTTTTAATGAAAAATTATTTTCTAATTTTTAGTTCGGTTGCATATAAAAGCGTGTTTTTTAGTTTTTTTAAACTATTAATTATTTTTCATTTTTTAGTTTCTGCTACTCTTGACAAAATGGCGAAAAAATTTTTTAATGAACAAGAGTGGCAAATTTTAAAATTTTTCCAACAGATTGCAACTCACTAAAAAATTTCTTCTTCATTAAGTAGCAAAAGTTTGAAATTTTGCCAACAGATGGCAATCCAGGCAATGTTTGGACCGTTGCCAATATATTGCAACCCACTAAAAAATTTCTTCTTCATTTAATAGCAAAGTTTGAAATGTTGCCAACAGGTGGCAACCTAGGTGTTGTTTTTATATTTTTATAATATAAAGGAAAATTTTTTTCCTGGTGATCCAAAAAAAGAATGTTAATTTTTATTAATTGCACATTATGTATTATGTATACATTACACATAATGTAATTTTTATTATTTAATCCTTGAACTAATGGTGCAACTAACCCTATATTTTTATTTTTCATAAAAATTAAACACTCATGGTGCAACTAACCAAATTGTGTAAAAACTAAAAAATGTCTTCTTCATTTAATAGCAAAGTTTGAAATGTTGCCAACAGATGGCGTCCTAGGTGTTGTTTTTATAATATAATGGAATTTTTTTCCTGGCGATTCAAAAAAGATAACGGGATACTGTTTTTAAATTATTGCATCTTCATCGGTCCTTGACACGTGTGCAAAGTTTCAAAGAAATCGAATAGCTGGAAGTTGGTTAAAATTAGGCTCAAAGATTCCGTTACATAGATAGATAGATAGATAGATAGATAGTTACAACCCAAGTTAATAAAAGCGTGTTAAAAAGGCAGCAATAGCTCTTATTATTTAAACTCTTTTACTTTTTTAGTAAACAAGGCTAATAATAAAGTAGATTAAATGTTGTATATTTATATCTACTTAAAATACATCTTCAAGTTTCTTATTACCCCAATAGAAATCGTCATATCCTTTTATAATTTTGCGTACATGTAGTTTGGAGTATCTACTTTAAAATACACAGCATGAGCCAATAAAATTTCAAAGTTGCTTTTTGGTCAAAATAATGGATTTCAATCCCATAGTGTATCGGCGCGTCGCTGTAAAGGATAGCGGCGCCTTTGTATAAAATAGTCCGATTGCAGGCGGCTTTTTTATGTTTTTTTGTATTATTTTCAAAGGGTACCGAATTTGCGCTTTTAAAATGTTTTTACTATAATTAAAAATATAAATATGACCAAACAAAAAACTCGCGCGCTGCATGTGCCAGTCTGTAGCACGTGCATCGCACGAGCTGCCTAAACTATCGGACCTGTGATTAAGTCTATTTATAAACTGAGGCATGTTCTTAAAAAAATAATAAAAGTAATAATAATAATAATAATAATACATTTATTTTTGCAATAGCAAGTTATTTTTTTAAACATTTTTTTATTTAATTATTTTGATGAAATAACGTAATCTAATAAAAATATACAGGTTGTCCGGAAAGGTAACGATCATACTGAAAGGGCTAAATTTTAAATTGTCACCTAAAAAATAATAGTTTTCGTTTTGCAGTACTGTACAGCCATTTCGTTAATTAAAGAGTAACATTTAACTCAAAGTTTACCCCAGAAAACCTACAGTGTGTCCACGAATCGACTTAATTATACGTTTTTATAAATAAATTTTTCACTTTTAATACAAAATAATTAATAGTTTAAAAAACTAAAAAACACGCTTTTATATGCAACCGAACTAAAAATTAGAAAATAATTTTTCATTACAAAGAGTTTGTCACTTCAGAATAAAAGCGTGGGGTGCTTAATATATTAAATGTTATAATTATTCTATTTGCAAATATCTATGAGGGAAAAGTTATGAAATAATAGTAAAATGCACCCCACGCTTTATACTATGAAGTGACAATATTTTTTTAATGAAAAATTATTTTCTAATTTTTAGTTCGGTTGCATATAAAAGCGTGTTTTTTAGTTTTTTTAAACTATTAATTATTTTTCATTTTTAGTTTTTGCTACTCTTGACAAAATGGCAAAAAATTTTTTAGTGAACAAGAAAAGCAAAGTTTGTAATGTTTCCAACAGATTGCAACCCACTAAAAATTTCTTCTCCATTTAGTAGCAAAGTTTGAAATGTTGCCAACAGATGGCAACCCAGTCAAAGTTTGGAATGTTGCCAACAGATGGCAACCCACTAAAAAATTTCTTCTCCATTGAGTGGCAAAGTTTGAAATATTGCCAACAGATGGCAACCCAGGTGTTGTTTTTATAATATAATGGAATTTTTTTTTCCTGGCGATTAAAAACAAGATAACGGGATACTTTTTGCATATTATTGCATTTTCATGGGTCATTAATAAGTGTGCAAAGTTTCAAAGAAATCGAATAGCTGGAAGTTGGTTAAAATTAGGCTCAAAGATTCCGTTACATAGATAGCCAGATTGATAGATAGATAGTTACAACCCAAATTAATAAAAGCGTGTTAAAAAGATTCCGTTACATAGATAGTCAGATTGATAGATAGATAGTTACAACCCAAGTTAATAAAAGCGTGTTAAAAAAGGGTGGCCCACCATATTCGACACGGTCTGTAGCTGGATAACCATGGGGTTTTAAAAAAAGTAAATACTGAAACATATACAGGTCGGATAAGACCACAGTATAAAATTATTTTAGTCTATACAGGATGTCTCAAAAAAGTGTGACGTATCAGAGTTATATTTTTTTAAATGGAATACCCTATATTTTATAACGGTTTTAGATTCTACTTTAAAAATAACTCATGTTTGTTTATAGAACTAAGTATCTAATTTTATTCGTTTTTGTGATATTTGATTTTTTTGAAAAATGCAGAGGTAAAATTAAATTGATTTTACTTTAACACTTTAAACTTTAAAATGTGTAACAAGATTAGAAAAAGTCTGCCATATCATACGTAGGCCAAATCAAGATCAAATATGGTACAGGGTGATCAAAAAATATTTTCAATTTTTCAGAAAATCAAATAGCCATATCTCCCTTATTTTAAATGGAACACCCTGTATTTTTTTACGTCACATGATGACAAATAAAATACTCTTTCAAATGGTGTATAGCTTGCCTATACCTAGCTACCTATAGCCATCACTAATCAATTACACAACACACACTAATTAGGTAATGAATACAATTAATTATGTCTATTGAAAAACTTTTTTTTAAGAAACTAAAAAGCTAGAAAACAACGTAGAAATCAAAGAGGATCTTTCGGAAAACAATTGCACAAAGCGATTTGTCTTCATCTGTCAAAATTGTCCAATCTTGTATTTCGGCTGAGCGGAAAATTTGAATTATGTAAAAAAACATAAAATAATGTTGTTTAGCTGCCATTATAAATAAAATAGATCAAAAAATTGCTCTAATGTTAGTTAAATGCCAATGGTATTAATATGGTTTGAAAAGTATAAATATGCGTTGATTTTCCGAATACTATGTACAATACCACGACCATATACCTATAAAATCCTCTTCATGTCTTAATATTTTTTATTTTTTGCTGGACAATCCCATAGAGCAAAAAAATAGTCTTTTATGTTAAAAATAAAAATGGCCGTAATAAATTTTTTTGTCATATTTTGGCTCATCAAAAAATAAAAGAAATAAAGTGGGGAAATAACAAGCTCATTGTTTGTAGTGTGAAGGTTTCCACTTAATTTGACCATTTACGTGTATAAAAATAAAATATACAGTGTGTCCAAGGATGGACTTAACCACACTAGTTTTTTTATATTAAAAAAGTTTTTCTTTATTAAATTTTTTGCTGTTCTAAAACGCTTTAAGCTTTAATAAAAATTGCCTTAGGATATACAGGGTGGTTTAAAAATCTGGTGGAGCCATCTTTCTTCTTGACTAGGACTACTGGAGATGACCATGGACTCTAAGATGGTTCTATAATGCCTTGTTTTTCCATGTCTCCTAATAACTTTTCGACTTCGTCTCTCTTGGCTAAAGGAATTCGCCTTGGTGGTTGTTTGATTGGCGAGGCGTCTCCGATGTTGAACTACGCTGGTTTTTCCCAAATCGTTTTCAGAGACATAGAAAAAATTTTAATTTTGTTTTTTAAGTGCTTCTAGCATAGATACCTGGACTGGATCTAACAACGGTTTTAATGAAATCACCAGGTCTTGGAGAACATCAGGTAATTTACTTGTTGGGATTTCTGCAGGGTAGTTTAGGTAGAGGTAACTATCATGTTAGCAGGTTGACAGGTACCAACTATGTCACCCTCTTTGACCTGTTGGGGGTAATCCTTTAGGTTCATCATTCGTACAAATACCATATTTGTTTTGGTTTCCGTCAGAATTCTGGCCGGTAAAATTCCTTTAGCGTATAACGGACTATTTTCAACTGCTTCGACTAAAACGATTTCACCTTCTTCCGAGTCTTTGCTAGTATTATGCTTTCTGAGTTTGGCCGTAGGATGACATCTTCAGTAAGGAGAGCTTTTCGAATTAATTTTTCACTGCTCCGTGGTGGTCTCATTATGATCTCTTCATTAGTGGTTCGTAGTACCCGTTGTGGAAGGTCTAGTAGAAACTTCTGATTTTCCATAATGTGAAGGCCAAGGGTAACATCGTCCAGGATGTCGACAACAAACACGACATGGATAAATGTTGTTATTCCTAGGGTTATTCTGGCTTCATGTATGCCTTTAATTGGTTTAACTTCTCCATTAGCAGTTTCCAAAAGGTAATTCTTTACAGGGCGGTATATTTTACAGTGAGCTACGATGTTCGGCTTCACAAGGGTATCATTTTAAAGTTGTTTTGAAGTATTGGAATACCGAGATTATCAGTATTTGAATACCGAAATGTGAATACCAGTATTCGAATACCGGGATTTAAGGTATTTAAATACAGGAATTTCCAGTATTCGAATACCGGGATTCACAGTATGCAAACACAGGAATGTGAATACCATGATTTAGACACCGGATTTAAAAGTATTCAATATGGCAATTTCTTGGGCGTTGACCTTTATTTTGCTCTTTAAATGTAAGTATTAAATAGGAAGATGGCAATCAAGAAGTGTTAGTTTAGTAAAGTAAAATTGTTTTATTTAGAAATGAAAACTTTTTTGCTCTTCAGTATTCATGAATACCCAATTCTGATAATCCAATACAACCGTATTCGAATATTTTTCTTAGTATTCGGATCCTCAGAATTCAAATACTTTTTGAATGCGGTATTCAGGATTCGTATTTGAATACGGGATTTTAGTATTCGACCCAACTCTCCCATCATGTTTTTTTTATCTTTTTGACATCCCACAAAGGCATATACCTAAATACCAGAGTACCGTGGGTGTCGGGTTATTAGATGTTTAACCCATCGTTCCCCCTGTTCCGTCAATGCTCGACTATGTTCATACATTTAAAGTAAATCATCTATACTCTATGCTTTTTTCATTCATATGGCTCATTACCTCCGCATATTTTTTTCTTCTTCTCCTAAGAGGGGTTCACATAACCGTCTGCAATAAAAAGATAAGTAACAAAGGCATTTTACGTACAAATTTTTTGAGTCATTAGACGTTTAACTCATCTTTTCCCCTGTTCCGTCAACGTTATTCAAGCACTGAAACATGAAGTTATGCATTTCACAGCACCTTTTAGACAACGCGGTAGTGCCACCACGGTCGTTATTTTTAAATAACTACTACCTAAATATGTCTCCCCGTTGGGAATCGAACCGGCGACCTCTGGCTTCGAAGATTAAAGCTCTGTCCACTGCGCCACGGGAGAGACAAATGTTATTAGACGGTGTCCACTGTCAGGCCAACAACTCGTATTGTGCAACCAAAAAGGCATTAAGCTCCAACTAATTTTTTTAAATAAAACAAATTTTATATACTTAAGGCTGACTTTTCAAAAAAGCTGCGTAACGGTGTAAATTGAATAGATTTAAAGAAAAACGATTTTTCTTTATATATTTTTTATTTTACTTGTCATTTACTTCGGAAAAACGATTTTTACATATTATTTATGTTACATTACTTCTTTTATAAAAAAATAGTGGTTATACTTTAAAGTCAATGAGTACAGTGTACTATACAGGATGTCCAGAAAATCAACCAATAAACTAAGGGTTAATAGTTCAATAAAAAATACAAACAAAACTTTGTACGAATATATGTCCCAAATATTTTAGTTTTTTTTTAATTTGTTTTAGAACAAAAATATGTACTTAATATTTTTAAAATTTTAAGACCCTGTAGTTTGGCAAGTGTGACGTTTGGGACAGACATTTATAATAAGTATTTTATGTACGACCGGGCGTAAAATACAATTTTACGCCCCCATTTGAGGGAGTAATATTGCACTTTTACTCCCTAGGGCAAAAAAATATTAAAGACGTCCGCATTTATAAATCAGGGCGTAAAATTGCACCTTTACGCCCTAGGGCAAAAAAGTATCAAAAACGCCTGCATTTATAAAGTATACTGATTACAATTTGAAACATTAAAAGCTGGGAAATTTTCTCCTAACTACAGAGAATGCTTGTATATTAATTTCAGTCGTACAATAAATATTGTTTGCACCTCTGGCGTAAAGCACTATTACCCCCACAGCTGATTGTTGCCCTTGCGGAGTTTGGGCAACAACTTTCAGCCGCGGGCGTAAAAGTGCTATTTCACGACCCTGGTACAAAAATAACTATTTTGTTAACCTACCTTCTACAGTTTTCGGTATAGAGTTTCTGACCCCTGAGACACTTTGTATATACATGGTGTCTCAAAATTGACGCCCGAGCTTTTGGTAGATATTTGATTCAGAGGGCTAATACAGGTCGAAAATTAAAAGCAAAAAATGTCCGATTCTTCTACGTTTCCACATTACGGTACACCCGCACAATATGGCCTACAAGTGAAAAGATTGTTGAACGAAAAGTTTCCTGATAATTTGTTTAATTTTTTTTTATCAGGTGAATTGTAATAGGTGGCCTTATACTGGCATATATGGCCACCTTGATCCCCGGATCTCAATCCCTTGGATTTCTTTTTATCTTGAGTCCATTGTAGATCCTAAAAATGTTGTAGCTCGATTTTATGATGCTGTGGAATTGATAGATAAAAATACAAGATGCGTTTTTTAAAACTTACGATAGCTATATTTTCTAAAGCACAACAAATATTAAAAAATACAAAAACACTGTTTCTATAAACCCCGGGGAAAATATAAATGACGAATTTTTCAAAACACCTCAATCAACCTCTTAAGCTGCACCACCACTTTAAAATCTTAAATGGCAACACCTCTTATGTGGCACCTCTCTAAAAAGCTTATTGAAAATGCTCTTCGTTGATCATAAAAAGTTGGGGTAAAATCAAATACTACCCTTAAAATTAAAAAAAAATCCTAATTTATTTTTTATAAAGAATACCAAAAATCTTTAAATAAATTAATGTAAAATTAATTAAAAATTAATAAACAATAAAAATAATACTCCCTGTACAGCTAACCCGCCCCCATAAAAATTCTGGTTAGTTCTGTTGCACAAGCGCTTAACAACAAAGACCATCAGTTACTATTACTTTTTTTTCGACAAAATTCAGAAAGAGAACTAAAAAGAACTTTTTATGGGGGCGTGTTAACTCTACAGAAAGTAATATTTTAATTAATTAATAATTTTTTATTTATTTTAAAAGCATTTAATTAAACATTTTTTGGTATTCTTTAGTATGATTTAAGGGTACCTCATTAGTGGGGTACATTCATACAACCGAAGGGGCACATTTAACATCACTATTAATTCGTCATAATTATCCATTGTGCACTTTTATGCCATCCCGTACTATGGAATTTTCGCGATATTTCTCTAAAAGTCTAGATCAATCTTCACTCTTCCATATTTTACTATAAAAGGGCGACAGGAAACCTTCGAAGGATTAGTATAGATTCATTAGATTCGACTTTTGTACTGTAAACTTCGAGACATTGACAAGTGAAGATTTTGTCGTTGTTGTAACCATAGTTACGTTTTATCGTTAATAAAGGTATAAAAACGAAGGTACGTGTTTTTATACAAGGTGATTCAGAACAATATAATATTTCAAAAACTATAAGAGATAGATATATCAAATGTGGCATATTCTTGAAGGTCTTTAAAATATCTATTTAATGGTGATGTACAGGGTTTTTTTATTAAAACATTGGCAGATTATTATAAAATTCCGGCGGATGGTCATATTTCCAAAACTATTAAAAATTGGATAAAACACATAAGGGCGTTTTTAAAGCTCTTTGATAGATCTTTCAAATCGTGATAATATACAGGGTGTTCCTTTAAAAAATGCATTTTTTTAAATTGATTTCCTGTTGGCAGCACTTTTATCGGCGGAAAAAATAATACAACTGTACTAATTTAACCGCTATCGTATCTTTAATAATAAAACAGTTAGCAATAGTTCCAAACAGTGATCAAACGATCACCCTGTATCTAATAATTAAGCCCACAAAAATATGATTTTAGGAATATTAAATTTTATATTTAACAACATATTTATTTTTGGACACTTTAAAAAAATATACAGGGTGGCCCACCATATTCGACACGGTCTGTAGCTGGATAACCATGGGATTTTTAAAAAAGTAAATACTGGAACATATACAGGTCGGATAAGACCACAGTATAAAATTATTTTAGTCTATACAGGGTGTCTCAAAAAAGTGTGACGTATCAAAGTTATATATTTTTAAATGGAACACCCTATATTTCATGACGGTTTTAGATTCTACTTTAAAAAATAACTTAAGTTTGATTATAGTACTAAGTGTCTATATGTTTTTGTGATATTTAATTTTTTTGAAAAATGCAGAGGTAAAATTAAATTGACTTTACTTTAACACTTTAAACTTTATAATGTGTAACAAGATTAGAAAAAGTCTGCCATATCATACGTAGGTAAAAATCAAGATCAAATATTGTACAGGGTGATCAAAAAATAATTTCAATTTTACAGAAAATCAAATAGCCATATCTCTCTTATTTTAAATGGAACACCCTGTATTTTTTTACATCACATGATGACAAATAAAATACTCTTTCCAATGGTGATAGGTTGCCTATACCTATCTTTTGTGCTTTTTAGTAAAATCTGTTTTTACAAATTTTTAGTCCAAATGTTTATTTAAATTAAAGTTGGCTGTGACATAGCAGCCATTAATATTTTTCTTAAGAAAATCACAACGACCATTTATTGATTACTAGTGTTTTAGTCAGTTTAAAAGAAATTTCAATGATTTTAAATAAAAACCCTTCTTCAACAACAACAAGATGATATAATACTGGTAGAATGTGAAAAAAATGTTTTACTTTAGTCTAGAGTTAATCCTGAAAAATATTCCAGGAGAAACCATCTGATAACCTTAATAGTTGCTTTAAAAAATTTGACTTAGTGATTATGGATAATGGAAGAAACGAGTTATAGGTCACAGAATGTCGTCATAACTGACAAGAGGCGTTATTAGGATTGTTTAAATATAGTGGCAGATAATACAAAGTCTTTTAATTTTGTACTTTTTTAAATAGGCATAGCTATATCACAGCCTACTTACATTTAAATAGACATTTGGAATAAAAATATGTTAAAACGGAATTTACTTAACAAGTATGAAAGATAGGTATAAGCAACCTATACATCATTTAAAAGAGCATTTGGTTTGTCATCATGTGGTGTAAAAAAATACAGGGTGTTCCATTTAAAATAAGAGAGATATTGCAATTTGACTTTCTAAAAAATTGAAATTATTTTTGAACACGCTGTATAATCTATGATCTCTTTATGACCTACGTATGATAAGGCAGACTTTTCCTAGTCTTGTAACAAATTTTAAAGTTTAAGGAGTTTATATTGTTAAAATAAAATTAATTTAATTGCACCCTGCATTTAAAAAAAAATCAAATATCACAAAAACGAATAAAATTAGACACTTGGTAATATTAACAAACTTAAATTATTTTTTTATGTAGAATCTAAAACCGTCATAAAATATAGGGTGTTTCATTAAAAAAATATAACTTTGATACGTCACACTTTTTTGAGACATCCTGTATAGAGTAAAATAATTTTATACTGTGGCCTTATCCGACTTGTATATGTTTCAGTATTTACTTTTTTTTAAACCCCATGGTTATCCAGCTACAGACCGTGTCGAATATGGTGGGCCACCCTGTATTTTTAAAGATTTGTTAAAAACTTTTTAAAAAATTACATTTATGCTATAGCTTCATCTTTTAAAATAAAAGCCTTCATTTTAAGTTAACCTTGTGTAAACAAACATGACTTCAGTAAAAGAAAATTTAAGAAGTGCAAACCCAAAAAAGAGGTAAGTAAACTAAGCATTCCAATTTGCTTTTGGATTCAAGGAATTTTCTGCTGCTGACTCAAGATTCTTTAAGTTTATTATATCGAAAGAGAATAAATAAATCTACTTTTACAGCGAAAGATAAACAGTTTTTAAATAAAATTATAATAAATTAAATTTAACAGGTTTCTACCAAAGTCGGTCTATATAAGGTCACGACATTCGGCCATATTGCTTTGACGTGTTATGACGTCACATCTCTCATTTTTCGGCCATGTTGTTCAGTGCCGGAGATATACGGTTTATTGTATTAGTAGAACAAGCGTTTACACAACAGTTTTGAATTATTATTAAATTGTAAATTCTTTTTCTTTAAATAATAAACAATTGGAATTACATCTTTCAACAAATATCACTATGCAAAATGAAATGCGCAAATTCTAGACGCCACTGGATTGATCATCAGCTTTGATTTTACCCAGTCTTGCCAACTTTTCTTCGTGAAGTGCCCTTCCTTGCGTCCCCGACCTCGAACCGCCTAAAAGTTGAGGATATGTCGCAACCTTATAAATATAAAGTAACCTTGGTTTCTACATCTTATTAATAAGAAAAGAACTGATTGGTCAGGGACAGGGTGGCGCTTTTCGTTGACCTTGTCGGGTATAGCGAAAATTAAAAGAGATAGAATAAATCTGATAACACAATCTCCATTTAAATTTTTAAAATAAATTTGGCGATAAAAATTATTCCTGGCTTTGTTTATTTTTTTTTTAATTTTGTCAATTTGACCAAATCACTTGTAACACGCTTGATATTGGATATAGAAAAAAATGTATGAATTTAATGGATATTGACGTATAATTCGGTACCGTAACTACATTCTTTTCTTTTCCTTTTATTTTTAAGTTATAACACAAAGTTGGGTTAAACACCCTGTATATTACTCGCTAAAAGCTGAAAAAAATCATTTTATATATTCATTTTTTAATGGTTTTGGAAAGATCGCCGTAATCAGAATTTTTTAAATGTAACACCCAACAAAAGAAGCTTTATATATATATATATATATATATATATATATATATATATATATATATATATATATATATATATATATATATATATATATATATATATATATATGTTTTGGCGAATGTTCTCGCGAGTGTATGATGAAGGAATAGATTCTCGGGTAACTCGCGTGTTTAAACAATTTTCTGTTTGACGTTTCGATGGCTTCACATCCATCTTCTTCGGAAACTTAGGGTACGGTATCTGTTTGCCGACTGATGCGTTTTGTTCGGAGCGGCCGGTTTTGTGCGCTCGGGTTGGCGTCGCCAATCAGAGGGCGTCTTCGGCTTCGTGTGAGAGGTCTGTCGTTTTCAGTCGAGACCTTATCTTCTTGGCTTAAAGAATGGTACGCTACTTTACGTTCCGACAATGTCGTCTTCCATGCGGCGGGAAGGCGTTGTGTGTCGTCTCTTTTATTCATGTTTTCAGGACGTTTTTCTATTTCTATTGCCTCTCTTATGATGCGTGAATGTAGGTGCTGGCTTCTGAAAATCGTTTTTGTTTTCTCAAAATTTATTTTGTGCCCTGTATTTAGGACATGTTGTGTAAGCGCTGAGGTCGTGGTTTTGTTTTTTACAGCGTTTTGATGTTCATCTCGTCGGGCACTTATTTTTCTATTGGTTTGTCCTATATACGATGCACTGCAACCTTGACATGGGATTTCATAGACTCCTTGATCTTCTAGAGGGATTTTATCTTTAGGCGATGGAAGTATGTCTTTTATTTTCTTGTCTGTTGTAAAAATCGTCGTGATGTTATGTCTTTTTAAAATCTTGCTAATTTTGTCGGTGGTGCCTTGAACGTATGGTAAAAACGCTTTAGTCTGTTCTTCTGTTTCTTGTTTTTTGGGTTTCTTTTTGAGAGTTTTACGGACTGCGTTTCTTTCAAAACCATTTTGTGAGAGGGCTTCTTGAAGGATATCGAGTTCACTATGGATATGGTCCTTGTCTGCTAAAATTTGAGCTCGGTGGGTAAGCGTACTGACTACAGATTGAAGTTGTGCGGGGTGGTGATGGGATTTGGCATTAAGGTATCTGTTTGTGTGGGTTGCCTTTCTGTATACGGAGTGTCCCAACGATCCATTTTGTTTCTTTTTGATTAACACGTCCAAGAAAGGTAGCTCCTTGTTCTTTTCCATTTCCATAGTGAACTTGATCCTTGGGTGGACAGAGTTTAAGTGTTGTAAGAAGGTCTTTAGATGTGTTTCCCCATGTGGCCATACAACAAAAGTGTCATCTACGTATCGCAGCCATAGCTTAGGTTTTAAAACGGCGGTTTGTAGTGCTTTTGTCTCCAAATACTCCATAAATAAGTTTGCCAGAGCCGGGGAGAGGGGAGAGCCCATTGGTGCTCCTTCTATTTGTTTATATAGTTGTCCTGAGTAACTGAAATATGTGTTTGATAAACAATGTGTTGCTAGCGTCATAAGGTGTTCAGGTGGCTCGTATTTTTCTTTAATAAGTGACAAAGCTTCGTCTACTGGGACTTGAGTAAACAACGATACCACGTCAAAACTGACTAGAATATCGCTCTCCTCCAGTTGAGTATTTTTAATCTTTTCTAAGAAGTGTTGGGAATTTTTGACGTATGATGCGGCTTGTTCGACGAGTGGCTGGAGATAATTTGCTATGTATTTGGCCAGAGCTTGTGTGGGTGAACCGATTGGGCTTACTATAGGTCGAAGAGGGGCTCCTTCTTTATGGATTTTTGGTAGTCCGTAAAATTTGGGGCATCTTGAAGATTTTTCACGTGGTATTAACTGTTTTTGGGTGTTTTCGTCAATTGGTGATGTCTTTATTTTTGTCTTTGTTGTTTTCTCTAAATAGGTTGTAGGGTCTCTGGCGATTGGTTTGTATGCGGTGTCCGAGAGTAGGTTTCTGATTTTGTTGTCGTAATCCTCGGAGTTTAAAACTACTGTCGCGTTGCCCTTGTCTGCTGGTAGGATAACGATTGACTTGTCCTCTCGTAGATTTTTTATTGCCACACGTTCTTCTTTCGATATGTTGCTTTTCGGAGGTTTTGATTGTCTGATGGCATGGGCGACGTCTTGGCGGATCATATCTGCTGTGTCCGAGTCTAACTTGTCTATGGCAGCTTCGACGCCACAGATGATGTTTTCAATGGGTATTTGTCTGGGTGTCACGGCGAAGTTAAAACCCTTGGATAAAACTGCCTCTTGTTCTGGTGTCAATTCTTTGTTTGATAGATTATGAACAACAACGTTGCTGATGTCTGGTTTTGTTTTTGAGGGGACTTGTTGTTCGGTTAGGCATCGAATTTTGTCTTTTTGTTTTCGAGTTTTACGTAAAACGTTTTCATAAAATAAGAAATATATATATATATATATATATATATATATATATATATATATATATATATATATTTTTATCCCACTTACGACCCCCTCCCCTAGGGAGCGCGCCCCACAGTGTGAGAACCGCTGCTACAGGGGTGTACGTAAAATCGAAGGTTTATGCTAACAATTCAAGAACTATGGGTAATTTTAAAACCAACATTAGAAATGATATTTGTGAGATACCGGCCCAAATGTGTAAAAACGTCATGCTAAATAATTGTATTTGTTTTTGTTACTTGGATTTTATTGTCCCAGTTTTTTTTTGGGCACGAATCGCTATTGTCAACAAAGTTGTGGAAGACATTTTATCGATATTATTTTTAAATCATAATTAATATTAATTGGTCTTCCAAATAAAATGAAAATCCTTTAGTCCTCTAGCAATGATTGTGTCTAATTTTTAATTTTATGCTTTATTTGTTTTCTGGGAGATTAAATTTAAACAAAATATTATTTGGTATTTCTCCAGAATAAAATTAAAAATGTATTTAACATTTTAAGAAAATTAAAACGTTTATATATTATGAAGAACTATTCTGCTATTACACAATATAATAAAAGTTATGATTACTTTAAATGAAATAAAATAATGAAATATTTAATATTAAGTTACTTACAATACAAAGGTTTCAATCTATAAACAAAGGTTCATTAGCACTCGGTTGAAATTATTTTAATCTAATAAAATAAAATCTTAACAAGACGCCAGACGAGAACTGGGCCAATGGTTGCGTTTTAAAAATGTGGTAAATAGTTTACCAAAAATGTGGTAAACAGTTTACCTAAAAACTTATTGATAAACTTGTTAGAAAACTGAAAAAAATATATAAAATACTTTATTATATGGCTAAACATTTTTTACTATTTTTTTTATCTGGTTAAGATACCTAATAGGTGTATCTTTTACCAGTTAATTTTTTCAAAAGTAATGTCAAACTCTAAAGTGTCCATCAGACATTTCATTTTTATATTTTTTCAGTTTTCTAACAAGTTTATTAATAAGTTTTTAGGTAAACTGTTTACCACATTTTTGGTAAACTATTTACCACATTTTTGAGACGCAACCACTGGCCCAGTTCTCGTCTGGCGTCTTGTTAAGATTTTATTTTATTGCATTAAAATGATTTCAACCGAGTGCCAATGAACCTATGTTTATAGATTGAAACCTTTGTATTGTAAGTAACTTAATATTAAATATTTTATTATTTTATTTCTTTTAAAGTAATAATAACTTTTAATATATTGTGTAAGAGCCGAATAGTTCTTCATAATGTATAAAAGTTTTAATTTTCATAAAATGTTAAATACATTTTTAAATTTTATTCTGGAGAAAAGCCAAAAAATATTTTCTTTAAATTTAATTTCTAAATCCTTAAGCACTAATTGGGTGACCTTTTACTTTTAATGACCTCATTCCGTATACTTAATATATTACCAACTTTTTTCATTTGAAAATCTAAAAACAAAACAAGAGTATTATTTGTTTCTCAACTGTATTACTGTTTTGTAATAAATGTGAAGTCTAAAGTTTTGAAACTTTTGAAATGTAATTCTTGTCATTCGTTTTCACATGAAATGCTTGACAAAATAATGAATTTTACAATGCAGCTTTAAGTACTTTCTAAGTAAAAAATGTTCCGTGACATACATATAACTTTTTTGCTATTTTTAATCATAACTGTCGTAAATATTAAAACAAATTATTAAGGGTATGGTAAAAAGATAAAACTGCACCATAAAACAGCTTTTTAGATAATCTTTTATGTATACAGAATTATTCACATTTGAAGACCAGAGGGGAAAAACGTATTAAGTCACAAAAATTGTTAAATCAAACTATGTACAAATGATGGCGGCACACCCGGAAGTAAAATGTTCCGGAGGTAACCCTCCATTCGGATCTCCGGGCGAGGGGTGCATCCGGGAGGCCTTCATCGAGTAGTTTTATTTCTTTTGCAAATATATGTGGCCTTAACACCAATATAAACTCCGTTCACCATTACCTTCAGTCATCTAAGCCCCACTTATTGTTTCTAAGGGAAACTCAAATAAGTTCTAAATCTTCAACCAGCCACCTCTCAGGCTACGAACTTATTTCGTCTTTCCGCCCACATGGTGGCGTATGTGCTTATTTACGTCCGCAACGATCTGGCTTGTGCTCGAGTTTCCAATCTTGAATCGGGTAGGCCCGATATCCTTTGGCTCAAACTTTCTCTTTGGTCTTCAAATAAATTTATCTGCTGTTTGTACCGGTCCCCATCTAATAATTCCTATATTGAATTCTTTGACTTTCTTTCAACAAAGATCGATAGCATAATTTCTCAGTTTCCATCGGCTGAAGTAATCGTGCTTGGCGACTTCAATGTCCATAATAAGGATTGGCTGGGCTCTTCAAAAACTGACCCCCAAGGCAGAGCAGCCGAAATCTTCGCAGTCAGTAACTCTCTTACCAACCTTATTATGGAACCCACCTACTTTCCTAGAGTCCCAAATCATAGTTCAAATCCCCTAGATCTCTTTCTTACCACCAACCCCAAACTCTATCAAACATCTGTCACAACTCCCCTAGGTCGCTCAGATCATGGCTTAGTTACTATATCTTACCCTGCACATCCCGAGGTAAATGAATGCATGCCACCACGCACCGTATGGCACTACAACTCAGCCGACTGGGATGGCCTAAGGGACTTCTTTGCCACCTACTCCTGGGACTCCATCTGCTTTTCTTCTCGTGATCCTTCTAAAATTTGCAATCAACCAACTGAATCAATTCAATTGGGCATTGAAATCTATATTCCACACACCATCAAGAACCCCAAACAATCCAATAACAAACCCTGATTTTCCAAATCTTGTGATAAAGCTAGAATTTTAAAAGTTCAGGCTCACAAGAATTTTCTACAGGATCTTAGTCCAGAAAACCGACAGGCCAGCATTAAAGCAAGAAACTACTACAATCAAACAATTTCTGAAGCCAAAGACTCCTTCGACAATCGTATTAAAAGCAAAGTTTTTTCTTGCTCAAATGGCAGCAAATCTTTTTGGCCCTTTGCGAAAAACATAAGTAGGAATTTTTGTACCAGTTCTTTTTACCACTAACTTTGGAAGATGAAATTATTTCTACCGCTAAAGGAAAGGCAGAACTTTTTATTCTAAACAATTTGCTGCCAATTCAACCCTCCCGTAAATCATCCAATTCCAGCGGTTACCCCGGTTCCTCATAAAATGCCCGATATTATTTTTAAGGTAAAACACATTAAGCGTATCCTAACCTTTCTTAACACCAAGAAATCGTCTGGGCTGGATGGCATACCAGGCGTCGTTTTAAAAAAATGTGCTCCAGAACTTGCACCAGTCCTTACTCGGCTCTCGAATTTCTTACGACACAGGTATTTTTCCGAAAAGCTGGAAAGCTGCACGTATTCAACCTATTCCCAAGAAAGGATCTAAATCTCTTCCATCTAACTATAGACCAATTTCAATTCTCTCAGTTCTTTGTAAAGTAATGGAAAAATTAATTAATTCACAAATTCTTAAGTACTTAGAAAAACACAAAATTTTGCATGACAGGCAGTATGGATTTCGCCACAAAAGATCTACAGCAGATCTTCTTTCCTTCATATCACACTGCTGGAATAAGTCTCTTGAGTTTCTAGGTGAGTTCCAGATCGTTGCTCTTGATATATCCAAAGCTTTTAACCAGGTCTGGCATGCCGCACTTCTTAATAAAGTTCCCTCCTAGGTCTTTCAACTAAACTCTGTACTTGGCTCTCTAGTTATCTATCTGATCGACGTATATCAGTTATTGTGGACGGCCATTCTTCAAGCTTTCACCAAGTTAATGCTGGAGTGCCTCAGGGTTCAGTTCTGGCACCAACATTATTTTTTCTTCACATCAACGACCTATATATATATATATATATATATATATATATATATATATATATATATATATATATATATATATATATATATATATTATATAATATCCTACCGCTGGACAATGAAACTGTCTAATAAGTAGACGCTGGTTTTCTATGCTATTCAACATGACTCGATACAGCCTCACTGATGAGTTCCTGTAAGGCAGGCAAAACCGGTCTGGGGAGGTGGATAGCATAAAAGGCAGGATGTATACGCGCCACCACTAGTCTCTCTGCTGCTGAGAGTTGCAAGTGGAGGGACTATACTAAATAACTTATATCATTGGCAAAAAAGCTTTAAATTCGGGCCCTCAGACTAGAATACCCCCTTAATATCCCTTATTTATAAATAAAGAAATACATCAAAAAATCAATTACCAAGAAAATCCAAGTTTTTTTTTAAATTAGATCTTTTTTTAATAAAACTGCATTATTAGGTTCTGGCATCGTTATGGCTCAAAAGGAATTCTATTATCTGTAGCAAATATTTTATTTCCTTGTTTTCACCAATTCTCCATTTTTCTTTATTAGGCTTTTATGGGCTCAACATGTATTGTCTTTAAGGGGTATTTCGTGTTACTCGTTGGCTTGACTTTTACTGTTTAATAAAAGAAATATATTATTTTCATTTTAATGTTTATAAAGAAACTAATATACGGTTTTACTACCATAATACACAATTTTGCGAAGACATATTTGGTCTGATTGAGGTTGGATATTAGGACTTTACCTACACGTAGGCCATTAATTTTCTGGATTTTTTTAATTAAACTTTATTTGGTTAAACTACGTGTTAGACAAGGTTTAAGGTTAGGTATCGACCCTTATACAGGGTGTCCCACTCAAAACTGCTGCGATCGATTTCTCGAAAAGTAGACCTTGGAAAATTTTACAAATTTGGAAACATTATAAAGTCTGTAGGCGACACATGCAGGGCCGTCGCTAGACTTTTGGCCGCCCTGGGCAAAAATCTTAATTTGCCGCCCCTTATTAACATTTATTACAAAACAACAAAATAATTTTAAACATTATTATATTATAAAACTTGAATAAGTTAAAGCGTTCTTTTTATATAGATATAATAATCTACTACTCCAAAAATCCAAATAAATGATAACCATACAGTGTTTATTGAAAGTACTTTCGTGCTTTCTTTTCTGCAAAAAAGCAAATAATTTCATCATAATCTAAATTACTGGTTATCTCATGTTCTATCGATATTAGCGCTAAACCATTCAAACGTTCTTGGGCCATATTTGATCGCAGGTAATTTTCAATTAGTTTTAATTTAGAGAAGCTTCTTTCCCTGAACCGGCACAGTTAACAAGATTCTTAAAGCTATGACGATGTTGGGGAGGGTTCTCTCTAAATTATTTGCAACAATATACTCCAATGTCTTTACTTCTATACTTAAAGACAGCAATTAATTCATCTTTTAGCTCTAAACCGTTAATATCTTTGCTTTCAGATAATTTTTTTTGTAATTAGGCAATTAATACAACTTTTTAGTTTTTTGTATTTTCTTCGTGTTTCCCTTTGTTTTCGAGATAAAAAAATAAAAGCCACTTTAAATTATTCTATAAAGTAGCCTTAAAAAGCAGAAAATAAAATATAAAATGTAAAAATTAAAATTTTCGATCTTAGTGAACAGGGAAAATGACAATTTTAGAAATAATACACGACTGCTTATTTATTTTAAGGCAAAAATTGTTTAATTTTAATTTTTTATTTTTATATCATGTTGTCTATGGGTACTTTTTAGAAAAAATGAAAGTAGCTTTAATATTTTTTCTCGAAAACGAAGGTAGATACAAAAAAAATAGGAGAAATTAAAAAGTTGTTTTATTAATTGCCTAAATATAAAAAAATATATAAAAACGGCAAAAAGTCAGTGGCGTACTTTTTTGCTCAATAATATATGTTGCGGTAGCCACTGAGACGCTGCTGTTCCCAATAATAACAATATTGTTAGGGCTAAATAAGCGCCTTATTACTGGCGCTTAGCCCCAGAAAAAAGAAGTAATAAATTTAGCGTGAATCTTTTCTCGATCTCCAAGGGTACAGCTACGCCCGTACGACTCCTTCAGCCGCCTTCCCGGAAAAGTTCTGTAACTTTCTACTAAAACGTGACCGCACTACTCAGAAAGAGTGGGCAACATTCTAATTTATACAGGGTGAGCCATCGATAGAGCAAAGTAGATTTATACGAAAACGGTAAAAATTTTTAACAGGATTTTTTTAGTGATTTCCGCTGTTAGATATAAAGGAGTTGCAATAAAAAGATTACGAATATGTAATAAGTTTATTCTTTTTTTTTACCTTCTTACCTAAAAATGTAGTTCAGGGCCGTATTATGGTGAAATAAATATGCAATATTCTGGTGATGGAATTTTCTGTACGAAACGTCGGCAAATATCAAAGTGGCGATATATAGTGTTTTAAGAGTAATGAAAGGATTTAATTAAATTGAAAAACATATCAGGTCCGTATTTAAAAAAATTAAGTTGATGATGGTCGCCAGAAGCCGAAACGTCAGATTCAATATTTAATCATACTGAATTATAGAGCAGAAAAAGTGGCCATGAAAACGTGTTTTTCATTTTAAGTTATCTTAACAAATATAACCAGAAAACAATAGAAACCAAAATTGAAAATTCCGGTTTTTTTCGAATATCTTCGGAAGTACTCGGAATTTTTTAAAACGCAAAACGGAATTTTATTGAGCATCAAATTGCGCAACTTTGCCTCCATTTAACCGATCCTGTATATCTTACGGTTTCCGAAATCCCATTGATGAGCGTCGAATTCGAGCCACCCTGTATACACCAAAATATTTTAGAAATATGCAATACTTTGTGTTACATTTCACTAAAAAAATCCTGTTAAATTTTTTTACCGTTTTTGTATAAATCTACTTTGCTCTATCGATGACTCACCCTGTACAATCAAGCTTATATTGTCAGAAATGTGTGTGTACACACTTTGCACGTGACAGTGTTGCCAATGTGATAAAAAAATGTTAGTTTTTAGGTACTACTATAGGTAAAATGTTGGTGACAATTTTTATTACAGGGTGGACAAAGTGCTCACTTTAAATGTATATTTCTTGTTTATTTCTTTTTTATTTCTTGTATTGGTTTATTTAATAAAAAGTGTCCCTTTTCATTTTTATTTATTTCTCTTGATATTTTCTATTTTTAAACAGATTTTTTAGAATCAGTTTTTACTGATTTTATTTAAGGAAGCGAACTCAGATGTTCAATTTCTAGAAATCGACAAGGATTCTCTTTCAATTCTGTATCTTTGAATATATGTGCTATCTATGTCAGAGGATAAACTGATTTATCGAAATCCGATTTAAACAAATATTGGTCTTAAAGTAGGTGATTTTACATTGGACTATTGCAAATAGGTTTGTTTGACAGGAAATAAGAGAGAAAAAGATTTTTTTCAACCAGGTTTTAGTGAAAAAATGTTATAACTAAAATATTTTTTTTTGTTATATTTGAACTCTATAAGCATTAGTTGTAGCGAGGGGGAGGAGGAGGGAGTAATGATGTCAAATTTGAAAAATATCGATATATCGATACCGATAAATATGGTTTTGGCTATTATCGTTTATTGGATGGTATTTATTTGAGTACACGCCAAAATAAAATTAAAAGTACTAAAAAAAATTGAAACAAGTAAAAAGATAATTAAAAATTGACATAGTGTTATAGTGACATAGATAACTGGTTGCTGGTTTATTGATTGTTTATTTTACAAAAAAGATGAATAGTTAGTTAATTTTTAGTCTTCCTGAAGATACTTCAGTATCAAGCAAAGGCAACCAAGTGTTATTTAAATTAACTGAAATTGATGCTACACAATTATCTTTATTTAATAATATATACGCACTTTCATGATTTTGCGTTTTTTAGAACAAGTTTCCTTTGCTAAAATGCTCGAAGCATCCCAGTTTATTCTATGATTGTTGTCAAATGCGTGTTGGCAGATTTTTGATTTATGAAATTCTGTGTTTTTAATGTATGATCTGTGTTCTTTTATGCGTTTGGCTAATGGTCTACAAGTTTCACCTATATAAAACTTATTTCATTCGCAAGGTATTTTATAAATGACATTTTTTGTATTTTCATTTAAGTTGTATGGTTTTGTTTTTGTTAATTGAGATCTGATTGTGTTTTGTGTTTTAAATATTGTGCGAATATTAAATTTATGCCCTATTTGTTGAATTTTATTTGATAGTCCGGGAATGTATGGTAAAAATAAATTTGTAATAGGTCTATTTTGATTTTGTCTTATAACTGGAGTTTTAAATTCAAGGAAACAATTATTTATAAAATCAAGAGGATTGTTGAAGAATACATCTTCAACATGGATAGTATTATCCTTTACCACCAAATTTAGCGGTCGACGCGTAATGCTTTAAAGAAATGATCCATCCTAATAAAGTTAATTCAATCCTTCTCACTCACACATATGCGGACTGCATGTCGCCAGAATTTCTTTTCAGTAGGTTTGGCAACGCGCCGCTACACCGCGGGTGCCAGTTACCAAGCGCGCGATTCCCTGAGTTAGTTGTCTCCACGCCGTAAAAGGCAGAAGTTTGTTGTTGTTTGCTCCCGAAAAACACGATCTCTCACCTGTGACTAAGCTTCTCAAAAATTGTAATGTGAAAATTATCTCTACTAAACAGTAAAGTTGTGTAAAGTGTACAACAAAATTTGTTGTTGTTTGCTCCCCGAAAATACGATCTCTCACTTGTGACTAAGCTTGTCAAAATTGTATTGTGAAAAGTATTTTCACTAATCAGTCAAGTTGTGTAAAGTGCACAACAAATGAAAAGGTGTTTTGACAAATTCTCAGTTTTCAATTTAAGACGCTAAACGCCCAAGTTTCTTTACATAAAAATTCTGATAAATTGTAAAAGTGTGAAAATTAGACCTTATCTACAATTAGTGCCATACTCTCAGATGGTTTTATTTTAAAATGAATAAATTAATATTTGTTTAAGTAACAGAGTGTATTAAAAGTTACTTATTAGATTATTTAGCTTAAATAAAAGTTTAAAATAAATGGATAGTGCAGACAAACAAAGGCAAATAGTGCAGCAAAACAAAAGTAAATAGTGCAGCAGTTTCAGGTATGAACATTAGTTTTATTTTAGTCTTAAGACAAATGTTTTGCGTTGCAAAGGTTTGACAAACTCTTTAGTCTTAGGACAGTAGTTATAGCATTTTATATCATTCTTATTATTAGTATTTGTTTTAGGGTAAAGGCCCACAAATAAAATTATTATAGTTAGCAAGGTATTGTTGTTTTCGTTTCCTGGATTTATAAATAATTATTTTAATCAGTGGTGGAGTACAGGAGGGAGACAGTAAGTCCTCTCTCACCCTTATTTGTGTCATAGAGATGACAATGTCGTTTCTATAACATAAAAATGGTCCTTCGAGCCGGATCCAGGAAATAACAATGATACAGGCCGCATTTAGTCTATTGATAAATTTTATATTCGTATACTGAGTTTGCACTAAAATAGGTTTAATTTTTTTTATCTTTTTACCCTTATTTAATGTTTTATCTCATAGATTTTAGTCAAATAGCTAAATTTATTTAACTTTCTACATTCTTACTCCAAAATGAGTTTTGTAGAATTAAAAGCACTCAGAGCAAGTGCAAAGGGCTCAATCACGAGAGTAGTTAATTGGGTAAAGGATAACTATGACTCCGAAACTGATGTTTCGCAATTTATCACAAAAGAAAGGTTGCTTAATAGGGCCTTTGAAAAGTATGATGACGTGCAAGACAAAATAGAGATTCTTCTCTCCATAGAAAATAAGGAAAGTTCAGATTCAGAGGATCGTTCTTTAACTGAAAAAAATATTGTGATGTACAAGCATTAATACAAAATTGTAAAGTTTATACGAAGTCAGTGTAAACACTTTGAGAATTGGGGTATGTTTAATATACTGTATCAAGGCATTGAAATAAAGAGCACAATATATATTTATCGCTCCTGGTATATAAGAATCTTCAAAAACTAAAACCCGGCCCGTTCAACGATCGATCTGTGCCAGAAAGAGAAAGGCACCGTCGGCGCGGGTAACGTGTAAGAAACAAGGACAAAAAGTCTTGCCGGTTTCGCTTTGTGAACGGGCCGGAAACGAGGTTCGATACGATGGATTAAACCAGTGCGGTGTCTGCTGGCTTTTGATTAATGTGTATTTAGTGTTTTAGGAGTTTACTCGTTGTGTCTTGTGTTTTTTAATGACCTTGCTGTTTTTAATGTTCTTGTTATTGTTGTTGTTGTTGTTACTGTTATTTTTTAAAAACATATGTAAGTGTGTTAAATATTTAAGTATCTAAAAATTTAACTAAGATGGCGTTGGCGTTGTGGCGACCTTTTGATGTATCTGATAATGAAATGGACAGCGTGGAGGGTAATTTATGTTCAGAGCAATCAGAATTTTCAAACAAAGATTTACATGTTCAAGCCCAGAGACTTATTTTAAATATCTTCAATTGCTTAAAAAGTGAAATGCGTGCGGCCTCACAAAATGAAATTTTAAAAAGGATTGGTGAACTTACTAAACTAGCTCGTTCTACCATT
Organism: Listronotus bonariensis; assembly: GCA_014170235.1. Taxonomy (NCBI): domain Eukaryota; kingdom Metazoa; phylum Arthropoda; class Insecta; order Coleoptera; family Curculionidae; genus Listronotus; species Listronotus bonariensis. The sequence goes on from JACEGR010000144.1 coordinate 162,056, forward strand.
TACAAAGTAATTACCGCAGGAAATGTTGTCGACCATTCCTCAAAACGAAAAAGAAGTAATCAAAAGCTCAAAAAAGTTGACACTAGCGACAAGGATGTTATACGCAGTGTTGTGTATCAATTTTACAGTGAAAGCAAAGTTCCAACATTAAAGATGATTCAGCATAAGTTAGTAACGGATTATACCGATTATAAATACAAATCTTTAGATACTTTACGTAATATTTTAATAGATTGTGGCTTCAAGTACAAACAATTAAATAAAAGAATGGTTATTATGGAATCTCCTCGTATTGTATCCTGGAGGCAAGAATTTTTACACAAAATTAAGGAATACCGCCAATCAAACAGGGAGATAGTATATCTTGATGAAACTTGGTACGATACGCACGATGTTGTTAAATGTGGTTGGGTGGATGACAGTAACAAGTGTACACTAAATGGACCTTGTTCTCGCGGTAAGCGAGTAATCATATTACATGCTGGTGGGAATAAGGGTTTTGTGCCTAACTCTTTATTATTGTCGGCCAAAAATATAAAACAATCATCGGCTGACTACCACGAAGACATGACAGCTAGTCTATTCGAAAAATGGTTTACAGAACAATTGTTGCCTAATTTATCTCCAAATAGTGTCATTGTTATGGACAATGCATCCTATCATTCACGCATGCTTCACAAAGTTCCCAACAACAACACAAGAAAGGATGAAATTCTTAAATTTATGGAAATTAAAAACATGGAAATTCCTCAAAATTCTACAAAAAAATGTTACTAGAAGCTATAAAAAATAAGAATTTTAAAAAGGAATATGTTATCGACAAAATCTGTGAAGCAAATGGTCATACTATTTTACGTCTTCCTCCCTACTACTGCATTTTCAATCCGATTGAGATGATTTGGGCTACTCTGAAGGACAAAGTAAGAAAATAATATAATCACCATCCAACAGACAGTACTTTTGTATTGGAAACTATAAGAAGAGTTATTGATGAAATAAACAACAGCGATATCTGGATGAAATGTGTCCAGAATATCATCGAGAAGGAGAATGAGTATTGTGTCTTGCCAGCCATTGATTCTATAATTATTAAACCAAATTTGGACTCAAGTTCAGAAAGTTCGGATTGTGAATTTTGAATTTTTTGTTATAAACATTAATCTACGGAATATGGATAATAAAATTAACGGGTAAGTTTTAGTTACTTTATTGGTTTTTAAAATGCAAGGTTAAAAAATATATTCTGCCTAGTACAATACTTCACTCTATAATTTTTTCTATTGCAGTTGTTTACATTTCCATAAACTAACTTGTATTTTTTAATTGGCTAAATTTTCTTGTTTGATGGCGTAACAAAGACAAAAAAAATTATAATTTTTAAACACCCCATTTTTTCATAGATCTTTTTAAATAAAATCAGGGCCTACTAAGAAAATATTAGGTTTTTAAGAATATTTCAGGTTATGTCTAAATTACCATGTTCTAATAAAAAAAGAGTCCATTTTCCAAAATTTTAATTTTTTCCAAATGTCTCTGGAAGTACTTGGAATTTTAAAAGTTTTTAAACGTCATATTATTCGACAGATAAGGGCGCAATTTTAATTCCATTATCTAACTTCGTATCTTGTATTGTATGGTTTTTGAGATCCCTGTAGTAGTTCCTCTTATAGTGGATTTCTTGAATAGGTAGAAAACAACATGTTAAAAAAATATTTTAAGTTACTTATTTACGTTTTAAAATGTAAAAAAATCATGGACCCACTCTAAGAATATTTATTCGAATTCTTCCGTTGTACGCCTATGCTTCACAAAGAAGATGCCGGTACAGTAGTTTTTTTGCTGTTTCGATTGACTTCATATGAACTATATAAAAAAGTTAAGCGTCTCTTCTCTTGTTTCTACGCCTAGTAATGTGCAATCCTTACCCATACTAAATAACGTTAAATTACCTGAAGTGCAAATAAAACCATTTAGGGGTGACCTACTTGAATATAGGTCTTTTATGCAAATATTTTCTGCTACAATTATTAATAATACAAATTTATCTGATGTACAAAAATTTATGTATCTAAAATCGTTTCTACGAGAGGAGCCCTTAAAGTTAATTGACAATCTCGAAGTGGTCAACCAAAACTTTAGAACTGCTCTAAAAATTTTGAACGATAGATATGATAACAAAATCTCAGTTATCAATGCTCATTTTAAAGCTCTTTTTGACACCTCTCCTTTAACAAAAACGCAAAATTTTGGTTTGACAGAATTTATTACAAACAATAAAAAATATTTAGAATCCTTAAAAAATTTAGGATATTCTCAAGCTGATCTTTATGAATTTTTAATAATTTATCTTTTTGAAAAACAGCTTGACTCTGCAACTAAAAGGGCATATGAACAAAGCAAGGACTTGGGTGAGTTACCAAATCTTGAGAATTTCTTTAAATTTTTAGAAAAACGTCGTGTAGTTAATGAGAATTTAAGCTATGTTGATAATAATCCCAATATCCCTTCAAAACGAAATATCAAAATTTCTTCTCATGTTGGCACTGAAAACACAAATTTTAATAAATGTGTATTTTGCAAAGAGTCACATAAAATTTATCACTGCAATAAATTTAAAAATTTGCAATCACAAGATAAACAAAATTTTGTCAAAACAAATAACCTTTGTTTTAATTGCTTTGGAACAAGGCATAGATTAAACGAATGTACTTCGCCTCAGAGTTGCTCAGTTTGTCACAAAAGGCATCATACGCTTTTACATGATTCTTTGAAGCCTGAGCTTAAGTCACAAGGTACCTTTAAACAACATGAACAGCAACAATCTTCACTTGTACCTACAAATCCATTTAATCCAAAAAGATCATTTTATAATAAAAATTCTAACAGTCAGAATTCACAAAATCAAGGTCATGCCTCCCCAAATAATGAAAACCCTAATTTAACTTTAAGATCACCTCAATCGGATCAAACAAAAACAGATAATAAAGTCCCTCAGTCCTTAACAGTCTCAACACTCTGCTTTGAAAATAATCTGGTTTTATTAGGTACAGCAATGGTTTCTGTTTATAATTCTCAAGGACATTGCATACAACTAAGAGCACTTTTAGACAACGGTTCACAAACATCTTTTATTACTCAACAAGCATGCGAAAAATTGAACTCCCCACTTTATGATCAGCAACTTCAGATTTCTGGTGTCTCGTTAAGTAAAACTAAGTCTTACCAGCAAACACATTTAGCCATACATTCTAATGTCGACGTATCCAAAACCTTTAAGTTTACATGTGCAGTGTTGCCAAGTATAACATGTAATTTGCCTCAAATAAAAATAAACGTAAATAAGCTTCCAATTCCAGATCACGTGTTTTTAGCAGATCCACAATTTGGTTTACCCTCTCCAATTGATATTTTAATCGGTGCTGATCTCTACTACGATATTATCTTACAAGGAATTATTCACTTAGGTAAAAATCTTCCAGTATTACAGAATACCCATTTAGGTTGGGTAGTAGCTGGAAAAATCCCAGAACAATATGTACATTTGTCCTCTACTACAAATAGTAATGCAATGCTGTCTCTTTCTAACAATCCCCTTACAAAGTTTTCTCATTTTGTTCAGACAGACACCCAATCACTTGAAAATTTGTTAACTAGATTTTGGCAAATTGAGGAGTTACCTCAAACCCCTCCTCTTAAACCTGATGATGAATTAGCAGAAATAATATTTCAAAAACCACTAAAATCCTAGAAAATGGACGCTATCAGGTTGACTTACCCCTAAAAATTAAAAATGAAAATCATAAACTTGGCGATTCATTTTATATTGCACAAAAAAGATTTCTAAATCTTGAAAAGAAGTTAGAAAGAGACATAAATTTAAAGAGAGACTATACAAAGTTTATTGACGAGTATGTTGACCTAGGCCATGGCTCATACATACCACTTAAATTGTCACAAAATGATAACGATACAACAGTAAATAAGTACTTTCTTCCACACCATGCCGTAATTAAAGAAACTAGCATAAGCACTAAGGTTCGTGTAGTGTTTGATGGAAGTTGTAAAACTAACACTGGCTACTCACTTAATGATGTTACCTTAAAGGGCTATCAAGTACAGCCAAATTTGTTTGACATCTTAAATCGATTTAGATGTTTTCAATATGTTTTGACGGCTGATATCGAAAAAATGTTTCGCCAAATTCTCATCAATCCTGAGCATCGTTTTCTTCTTAATATTCTTTGGCGTAATGACCCACAAGATTCTTTAAAATGTATTCAGCTTTCTACAGTTACATACGGTACAAATTGTGCTTCATATCTCGCCACACGTGTTTTAAAAGATCTTGCCCAGAAAAATATTTCCAAATATCCCCTTGCTTCAGAAGCCCTTCTCTCACAAACCTATGTAGACGACATCTTAAGTGGGTGCAATGACCTTGGGACACTAAATAAACTTTATTTTGAATTAAATCGTTTGTTAAATTCAGCCGGTTTTTCTCTACATAAATGGTGTACAAACAATAAAGAGCTCCTAAAAAAGGAGACTTGCGAACAGATTCATGAATATGACTTCAATAATGATAGTTGTTCCAATAAGATTTTAGGTTTAAAATGGAACCCTACCCTCGACTGTTTTTTAATTTCGGTGCCTGACGGTCTAACATTTAATCCAGTGACAAAAAGAAAAATTCTTTCTGCAGTCGCTCAGATGTTTGATCCTTTAGGATTTATTTCTCCATCTGTTATAATCGGAAAGCTCATTATTCAAAAATTGTGGCTACTAAAAATGGATTGGGATTCTGAAATAAGAGATAGCAAGCTGTTGTCTCAATGGAATTCCTTTACGAAAAATATTCAAAGTTTATCCCAGATACAAATTCCTCGTTACCTGTTTTCAAATGAAGTAATTTCTCGGAGCCAAGTCCATGGTTTTGCAGACGCAAGCTTATCTGCATATGCCGCCTGCGTATATTTGAGAACAGAATACTCGGATGGTACAGTTTCTTGTCATCTTATTTCTTCTAAGTCAAAAGTTGCACCCTTAAAATCAGTCACTCTTCCACGCTTGGAGCTTTGTGCTAATTTACTTTTGGCTAAACTAGTAAATGAACTACTGTTAATATTTAATAAAAGCTTTACTGTAGACTCTGTTAATTTGTGGAGTGATTCAAAAATTGCCCTATGTTGGATACACTCACACCCTAGTAGATGGAACATATTTGTCTCAAACAGAGTTTCTCAAATTCAGGAATTAACCACATCTTTTTCGTGGAGGTACGTAAAATCGGCCGAAAACCCTGCAGATCTTCCATCACGAGGTGTCACTCCTCCAGATTTAGTAAACTCAACATTTTGGTTCAATGGACCTAAATTTTTATCTAACTCCGTGCTTGACTTACAGATCTATGACCTCAATTTTCGAGCAGATCAGACTGATTCTAGTTTACCCGAAGAAAGAAAGATAACACTTTTGTCTTCTCAGGTGACCCCAAGATATACTTTTTGGAATAATCTTTTTCACGTTTCTCTACGTTTTCTCACTTACAACGTACTATTGCTTATGTCCTTAGATTTATTCACAATAGCAGAGTTGTAAATAAGGATAAAATCGTCGGCTCTCTTGAAGTAAGTGAATTAAACAATTCATTACACCTTATCGTTAAAGTTATACAAGAAATTAATTTTTCAAAAGAAATCCATGAGCTTCAAAACAAAAAGAAGCTTACAAACAAAAACTTATTGTCCTTAAAACCATTTATTGATTTAAATGGACTGCTCAGGGTTGGAGGTAGGCTAACAAAATCCCATCTCTCATATGATCAAAAACACCCCATACTATTGCCATCTAAGAATAATATAGTCACTTTATTGCTAAAATTGGAACATATTCGTTTGGGACATGCTGGTCCTCAAACTGTCCTATCAAGTGTTAGGCTCAGATTCTGGCCCCAAAATGGACTTCGAGAGGTTAAACAAGTTATTCACAAGTGTCTTGTATGTTATCGATTTAGAGCTCAACCCATGCAGCAATTTATGTCTGACCTTCCCAAAGATCGAATAGAATTAGCTCGCCCTTTCGAAAAAGTTGGCATTGACTATGGAGGTCCTTTCCTTTTAAAGTCCTCAAACTTGCGAAAGGCTCCTATCACTAAGGCTTACTTAGCACTATTCGTCTGCATGTCTACAAAGGCAGTTCATTTAGAACTGGTGACCAGTCTTTCCACTGAAGCCTTTTTGCAGGCTCTAACTAGGTTTGTTTCAAGACGCGGAAATCCTTATGTCATTTACTCAGATAACGCTACAAACTTCTTAGGTGCCTGTAATAATTTGAAAGAACTTCATAAATTCTTTAAACAACAAAGTAACTACTCCAAAATTAAGGAATTTCTCACACAAAATGAAATCACATTTAAATTTATCCCACCACGCTCACCTCATTGGGGTGGATTATGGGAAGCTGCGATCAAAGGGGCTAAATATCACATCAAAAGACTGATTGGGGAAACTTCTCTTACATTCGAGGAATTTATTACTATACTAACGAAGATAGAGGCCATCATGAACTCGCGACCCATTGGTGCTCTTTCTAGTGATCCCAGCGATCTATCCCCATTAACTCCAGGCCACTTTCTTATTGGCAAGAGCTTAACTGCATTTCCTGATAAAGATAATACTCAGATACCATCAAATCGTTTGTCCCTCTGGAAAAGATGTTTGCAAATTTACCAATTATTTTGGAAGCGGTGGTCAGTGGAGTACCTCAATCGACTGCAAAATAGACCTAAGTGGTATACGACATTTAGGAACGTTCAAGTAAATGATATGGTTTTATTGAAGGACGATGAAAGTGTTCCACTAAAATGGCCACTTGCTAGAGTCATTGAAGTATACCCAGGCTCTGATGGTAAAGTCAGAGTGGTAAAACTCAAAACTCCCAATGGTGTTTTCACACGTAGTGTAACAAAAATTTGTTTGCTTCCCATAAATGAAATAGATATTGAAAATGTATCATATTAAAACAAAAATGTTCTCTATCTCCAAAGGTTCTTGTTGAAGTCTTTAGACTTCAAGGGGCTCCAGTATGTTGAAGAATACATCTTCAACATGGATAGTATTATCCTTTACCACCAAATTTAGCGGTCGACGCGTAATGCTTTAAAGAAATGATCCATCCTAATAAAGTTAATTCAATCCTTCTCACTCACACATATGCGGACTGCATGTCGCCAGAATTTCTTTTCAGTAGGTTTGGCAACGCGCCGCTACACCGCGGGTGCCAGTTACCAAGCGCGCGATTCCCTGAGTTAGTTGTCTCCACGCCGTAAAAGGCAGAAGTTTGTTGTTGTTTGCTCCCGAAAAACACGATCTCTCACCTGTGACTAAGCTTCTCAAAAATTGTAATGTGAAAATTATCTCTACTAAACAGTAAAGTTGTGTAAAGTGTACAACAAAATTTGTTGTTGTTTGCTCCCCGAAAATACGATCTCTCACTTGTGACTAAGCTTGTCAAAATTGTATTGTGAAAAGTATTTTCACTAATCAGTCAAGTTGTGTAAAGTGCAGAACAAATGAAAAGGTGTTTTGACAAATTCTCAGTTTTCAATTTAAGACGCTAAACGCCCAAGTTTCTTTACATAAAAATTCTGATAAATTGTAAAAGTGTGAAAATTAGACCTTATCTACAATTAGTGCCATACTCTCAGATGGTTTTATTTTAAAATGAATAAATTAATATTTGTTTAAGTAACAGAGTGTATTAAAAGTTACTTATTAGATTATTTAGCTTAAATAAAAGTTTAAAATAAGTGGATAGTGCAGACAAACAAAGGCAAATAGTGCAGCAAAACAAAAGTAAATAGTGCAGCAGTTTCAGGTATGAACATTAGTTTTATTTTAGTCTTAAGACAAATGTTTTGCGTTGCAAAGGTTTGACAAACTCTTTAGTCTTAGGACAGTAGTTATAGCATTTTATATCATTCTTATTATTAGTATTTGTTTTAGGGTAAAGGACCACAAATAAAATTATTATAGTTAGCAAGGTATTGTTGTTTTCGTTTCCTGGATTTATAAATAATTATTTTAATCAGTGGTGGAGTACAGGAGGGAGACAGTAAGTCCTCTCTCACTCCTTATTTGTGTCATAGAGATGACAATGTCGTTTCTATAACAAGGATAATTATTATAATAGACTTTTAACAACTCCCTTTTTAACCATTATTGGGTGATTTGAGTTAAAATTTAAGTATCTATTTGTATGTGTAGGTTTTCTGTAGATTTTTGTTTCAAAATTGTTTAAATCTTTTTTATTAAAATGTCAAGAAAAGGTAGTTGTGAGTTGTTTTCTTTTTCTAACGTAAACTTAATTGTTGGTTCTTGTGTATTAATGTGTGTTAAAAAATTATTTAAACAGTGTTCGTCATGTTGGTATATAGAAAAAATGTCATCTATATACCTCCACCAAACTAAAGGTTTATATTGATAATTTTCTACAAAATTTGATTCAAAGTTTTCCATAAAAATATTACTTAATAAAGGTGATAAAGGTGAACCTATAGACATTTAATGTCAAAATTTTCAGAATATCCTAGAAAAACATAAAAATTTTGAATTTTAAAACCTAAAAAATAGTAAGTTTTTATTTTTATTATTTTTAATCCATTTGTCTTGACAAGATAGATATTCATGGTTTGTTACGATTCGATATTTTAAAAAATAAGGGTACGTACTTTTTATGAGCAAAATTTATATTTTTTTAGATACCTTGTATACTACTAAAAAAAGAATATCTAATGATTGCTTTTTAGGTTTTAAAGCATGCGAAACTTTTTCTAAACTATAACTTTTTTCGTTAAATTAATAATAAAAAAGTTTTCCATATGTATAGGACCATTTTTCCACGACCGTTAAAAAAATGCTGTTTTTTTAACCATTATCATGAAGTTAAAGTGCTTCATTCTAGGGTCTTTTTTTCACTCTTTCGGGGTCATCCCACCCAGGTCCGACGACCGCCCCCTAGGTGGTGCACTGCAGCCTGAAGGCTTATTGTACCTTGACCCCTACTCCTTCTCATTCACATACCATTCATTCCATAACTTGGATGGTTGTTGCTCGGTCCGCATCCCCGAGCAGAACACCGTGTGCCGTTGCCGTTGCCCAGATTATGGGCGCGCATTTCACTGCTTTACTCCGGAGATCGACGCTTGCCGATACAACCGAAGCCGCCACAAGCGCGCTACATAAAGTGTTAATAAAAGCAACTTTTTTAACACGAAGCTTTTCATATTTCCGAAACTATTAGAGTTGGATGTACTCAATATAATTTTTTCCCAAAATATTTAAAAGATCTTTTTAATGATAATATTGATAATATTTATTTATAAACAATTTGCTGCCAATTCAACCCTTGACCCTCCCGTAAATCTTCCAATTCCAGCGGTTACCCCAGTTCCTCATAAAATGCCCGATATTATTTTTAAGGTAAAACACATTAAGCGTATCCTTTCTTCCCTTAACACCAAGAAATCGTCTGGGCTGGATGGCGTACTAGCAATCATTTTAAAAAAATGTGCTCCATAACTTGCACCAATCTTAACTCGGCTCTTTCGAATTTCTTACAACACAGGTATCTTTCCGGAAAGCTGGAAAGCTGCACGTGTTCAACCTATTCCCAAGAAAGGATCTAAATCTCTTTCATCTAACTATAGACCAATTTCAATTCTCTCAGTTCTTTGTAAAGTAATGGAAAAATTCATATGTATGTATGTATGTATGCATAGTATTAATTCAGCATGACAGGCAGTATGGATTTCGCCACAAAAGATCTACAGCAGATCTTCTTTCCTTCGTATACACTGCTGGAATAAGTCTCTTGAGTTTCTAGGTGAGTCCCAGATCGTTGCTCTTGATATATCCAAAGCTTTGGACCAGATCTGGCATGCCGCACTTCTTAATAAACTTCCCTCCTATGGTCTTTCAACTAAACTCTGTACTTGGCTCTCTAGTTATCTATCTAATCGTCGTATATCAGTTATTGTGAACGGCCATTCTTCAAGCTTTCACCAAGTAAATGCTGAAGTCCCTCAGGGCTCAGTTCTGGCACCAACATTGTTTCTTCTTCACATCAACGACCTTCTCTCGTCCACAACTAATTCCATTCATAGTTTCGCCGACGATAGTACCCTTCACTCCAGTTTTCAGGTTCCTAAACCCATCACTAAACCTGATTTGGAAAACAAACGCAGAGCGATGCAGATATCTCTTTCGCAGGATATTAATTTAATATTGGATTGGGGCGCTAAAAATCTCGTCCATTTTAATGCATCCAAAACACAATCATGTTCCTTGTCGCGAAAAGAGTCATCAAATATTCATCCTCTACTTATGAGCGGCCAAGTTTTACAGAGCAAAGACACCTTTAATCTTGTGGGCGTCACATTTGAAAGTAACCTTAACTGGCATAATCACATTGTATCTATAGTCACGGCAGCTTGAAAAAGCTTGGATTTCTCTTTCGAGCCAAAAAGTATTTTTCCCCTTCTAATTTATACACTTTATATGTGTCCCAAATCCGACCTCCCTTGGAATATTGTTCTCATATCTGGGGCATGGCGTCCCCCACAACCCTAAGCATTCTCGATTCTATTTAAAGAAGAGCTATTCGTCTCATTAATGATCCTTCACTTACAGAAAGGCTTCCCTCTCTTGCACATCGTCGGGCTGTGGGGGATTTATCGCTTTTTTATAGATACTTCCATGGCTTCTGCTCTGAAGAATTCTACAGTATAGTTCCTCCGCTTACGGTTCCCAACAGAGAAACTCGTGGTTCCGCGCGTATGCATCCCTATGTGGTCCAACTGGACAGGCCCCGAACTTCCCACTTTGTTCGTTTTTTATCCCTAGAGTTACTAGGTTGTGGAACCTGCTGCCTGCGGAGGTCTTTCCTTCCCCCAAATCTTCAAGTATTTAAGTCCCGTGTCAACAAACTCCCTCTTACCTCACTGAAGACACCCACGGTACGTTAGTATTTAGGCTTTTAGCCTTCGTGGTTTGTCCAAAGATAAAAAAAATAATATACTGGGTAGAACAAAAAGTAGATATTTTTTTTTATAAAAGCACCCTGTATATTATATCACTATTAAAAAGAACTTTAAAAGTTCTTTAAGAAATTACAACATTAGGTACATCTAACTTTATTAGTTTCGGAAATATGGCCATCCAAATCAGGTATTTAGGTAATTTATAAAGTACTGCCATTTTGTAGTGGATGGAAATGTTGACTTTATATTCTAGGGTTATAAAGTTCTTGTCGGGAGCTTTAAAATAATGTGTCACAAGACCCCCTTTCCATTTAATTTTCTTTCCTAAGATGGCGCCCACCTGCCATCTTGATTGTTGAAACTTTCATTTTTACGTTAAAATGTACTTTATATCCTCCCATTAGTCATACCCAAATTTAATAAAGATAAAATTAAGGGTACAATGATAAGCAGGGGGGCTATTTCTGTCCCCACTGTATTTGTCATAATAAATGTTTTGTTTAAAAATAAATTTAGCATTAAAGTTTAAATAATCATTATACTGCTTATTTTCTAAAAAAAATTTTTTTTTTGGTTTACTTTGTGTTAGGATAAAAGGTCAGTGATGCAATTTCCTTAAATCAAAGGGGATTTTGTTCTGATATTTCTGCCCTTGACTACATGCAGTCTGTCTCAGAAAATATATATGGAAATGCTTTTTAAAGATATATTGCTTTTGAAATCATAGATCAGCTTTACTCTTCATAAAACTCTTTAATAAAAATGGTATAATTAAAAACACAAGCAGCAATATATTTGCACACAATAAAAAAATAATTTTGGTGCAAGAATAAAATTACTTGCATTGCGCCCTTAATAAGAAAAAATCATTTTTGGAATAAAAAAAATTTAAGAACAAAAAAAAAGGTCCTCACCCCATTAAATTGCGCCCCAATCCTCTTCTTATCGCTTCCTTTCTTTCTACATTTACGAAAAATAACACATTTCAATGCTTCCGCCGCCCCTTTTTCTTTGCCTACCTGGGCGGTCACCCTACACTAACGCCGCTACTGCCCATAGATACTGTTAATCCCTGGGCGTATAATGAAACGGATTTCATGATAAGAACACTTTTAAAATCTTTTTAGGGGGTTTCTTTTGACGCCATATATTGAAGCGACGCGGCCGCGTTAACCCAGCCTGTCAATGTCAAATGTTTCGGGTGTTGGCCTGGGCGAACGCGTCACTTTTTTGGAAAAGTTTACCACAATGTTTTACACGGCATTTTTAAACATTTTACTAAAAATGGTAAGGGTTACGGTCATAAAATCATAACGCTTGAAACACATGTTTCAGGTATCGGACTAGGTGGCTTTTGTGACTATAACACTTACTAATTTTGGCATAATGTTTAAAAATTGCATGTAAAAATTGTGGTAAACCAGTCCGACAAAAAAAGTGACGCGTTCGCCCAGACATTTGACATTGACAGGCTGGGTTGAAGCGCTGCTTTTATTTATGGCGATATGAATATTCGTGGTAAACTCGTCAAAAGGAACCCTCCTAAAAGATGTGGTCATGAAGTCAATATTATTACTAGCTCTGGGACTATATGTAAAATTCCCGAAAATGGACAAAAAATTAATAACATGTATTTTTAAATTGAAAAAAATAGGTTTGGTAAAAAGCAACTAATTAAAGAGATTTTTTAATTAACCAAACATAAAGAATGATATTAAGCATTAACAATTAAAAAAATAAATAGACTTTAATTAAAAAATTCTATAATAAAAAATATGTATAAAAGTTTTAAAATAAAGCATATATTATTAAAATATAATTAGCGATTTTTTATTTATAGATGGGCCCATATTTAACTCTACCGCGCTGAAAGCGATGCCGCCAAGTACACAAAAATGATAAAGTATAATAAGAACATTTTAAAAGCGCAAATTCGGTACCCTTTGAAAATAATACAAAAAAACATAAAAAAGGCCGCCTGCAATCGGACTATTTTATACAAAGGCGCCGCTATCCTTTACAGCGACGCGCCGATACACTATGGGATAGAAATCCATTATTTTGGCCAAAAAGCAACTTTGAAATTTTAATGGCTCATGCTGTGTATTTCAAAGTAGATACTCCAAACTACATGTACGCAAAATTGTAAAAGGATATGACGACTTCTATTGGGGTAATAAGAAACTTGAAAATGTATTTTAAGTAAACATAATTATAAAACATTTAACCTACTTACTTCATTATTAGCCTGGTTTACTAAAAAAGTAAAAGAGTTTAAATAATAAGAGCTATTGTTGTGTTTCCGATGCAGTCTCGCGAAGTCTCGCTACTTTTGTCAAAGATTTTTTTACCTTTTTTTTATCAGTTTTTGTACTTACAATTACCTTCCTACTTTTTGCTACTTCTGAGTGTAAGCAAGATACAAGATTTTTTATAATTTACAAGGTTTTCCATTTTAAAATTTAATATGTTTTGTCCTACACTGTATATCCTAAAAGATAAAAGCATTCTGATGAAAGATATGGATTCTACAGAATCTACCCAACAAAACAGTATTATTATTTATTTTATACGTTAAAAAATAAAAAAGTTGGGAAGATGTATCTCTATTACGCTTCTAAGAATAATTTAAAATTATTTTTCAGATTTGAAAGGTCATATTTCCGAAACTAATTGAGATAGACACATCAAATTTAGTATTTTTCTAAAGCATTTTAAAAGATTTTTTTGGTGGTGATATAATATTCAGGGTTTTTCATTAAAAAAATCATACCCATTGTCGTACCCTGTATATCATATGAGATAATAATCATCGGATTACTGATTAGAATACTACCGAATTAAACAAACAAGCTGAAATTTTAGTTTATTTTGTACAATAAATGTTAAGTGGGGTGTAAATTTATAATAACATATAATAAGTTTTAGGTTTCCAAAAAGCATTTGTAATAATTTATAATATTTTTCGAGTAAAAAGCACCTCATTTTAAGTTAAATTGGTTAGTTTCAGAATTTTGTCCAAAAAAATTAATTTCTATCCCATAGTGCGATGACCACCTGCATCAACCGGCATATCATAAAAGAAATATAGCAAAGGCGGCCGCGAAGACAAGCATGCCAATTTATTTGCTTTAAACTTTTTGTGATTTTTTCTTATCAAAGAGCACCGAATTTACATTTTTAAACTGTTCCTTCTATAAACAAACCTTTTCGAATGCACATAGCCTCGGACAGAGCCTGATTACATATTTTTAGATAAATAATAAAAATACATTGCTAAAACACGTATCACCTACTTACAAAACATTCTCTTATTTCGCCTCTGCCTACTATAAAACCGGTGGCACGTGGCGTGGTACTAGAAACTCGTCGGGTTAAATATTTTTTGCTGCAATAAATCATTGTTCACAAAAGGGTTTCTTTACTTTATCATTTTTTGTGTACTTGGCAGCATTGCTTTCAGAATGAATTAAATTTGGACCCATCTTTACTTATTCATATTTACTATGCAACTGCGGGGTATCTCAGATTAAAGATAGAATTGCTCGCGAACCTTAGCTAACTTTTTGTAAAAAATAATATATCATGAACTAAGCCGTGAAGCTCTTTCAGTTTCTGAGATACAGGGCGATATAGAAAATAATTTATTTTTAAGTACCCTTTGTATCCCGGTTGACTGACAACCTATCAAAAAGGTAAAAACGAAATGTTAGCTATACTTTTTACGTAAAATAAAGACGAATGTTAGTTTCTTATTTCAATGAAACAGAGTCTATATTCACCAAAAACTAATTTGTTTTTTCAAAGCTTTTCAAAAATATATTACACAATGGGTTTATTAATAGTTATTTTAATTTGTTTCCACGGTTAATATTATTGTAGCATTAATATTGACTAATATTGTTTTAATGACCCATATCTACTGTCAATCAATATATTGAACAATATTCAATATTGCCACAACAATATAAACGATTATGCTTTAGGAACCATTTTGCCAAAAATAAACTGGGACAACAAATTCTAGTTTTATCTCCTAGTATATTAGAATAATATGACAGCTACGTCAAAAACTCTCAAATATAAGAAAAGCAATTTCCTATAGACCAGAAGACACTGTACTTGGATTTTAGTTACCTACTGCATTTTTCCGTTACTTTTTTTCCATATCTCTTTGCTATAATTTAAGTACCTTTTTTAAAAAGGTTTTTTACACTTTTATCAAAACTTAAAGGAAATATTTGGGACGTTAAATAAAAATTCTTAATGTGTATATTATCATAATAAATAATAGTTTAAAAAACTAAAAAACACGCTTTTATATGCAACCGAACTAAAAATTAGAAAATAATTTTTCATTACAAAGAGTTTGTCACTTCAGAGTAAAAAGCGTGGGGTGCTTAATATATTAAATGATATAATTATTCTATTTGCAAATATCTATGAGGGAAAAGTTATGAAAAATAGTAAAATGCACCCCAGGCTTTTTACTCTGAAGTTACAAACTCTTTGTAATGAAAAATTATTTTCTAATTTTTAGTTCGGTTGCATATAAAAGCGTGTTTTTTAGTTTTTTAAACTATTATTTATTTTTCATTTTTTAGTTTGATATATCAATTAGTTTTTAAAAAATAAATGCTCCAGTTTATTCACTAAAAAATTCCTTCGCCATTTTGTCAAGAGTAGTATTAGGACACAGAGGCTCTGTAAAGGAATTTATTTATCCTGGCGGTCCTAATCAGGATAACGGGATACTGTTTTTAAATTATTGCATTGTCATCGGTCCTTGATACGTGTGCAAAGTTTCAAAGAAATTGAATCGCTGGAAGTTGGTAAAAATTAGGCTCAAAGATTCCGTTACATAGATAGATAGATAGATAGATAGATAGTTACAACCCAAGCTAATAAAAGCGTGTTAAAAAAAAGATTAATCATAAGCATTATGAAAAAAGTTTATATAAACATAGGTCCGCAAATGCACTTTTTTAAATCCAGTGTGTTAAACTTAAAAATATATATATTTTTTATTTATATCCTAAATATCCCCAAACCCAGTTTCATAATAATTGGAAGTACCATTGAACCCCAACTTGATTAAATTTATTAAGTCCAGTGGCATCTGGAACGGCACCTAAACAAATAATTCCGACAAAAATAAGTACGCCATTGGCATTGGTAAAAGTTAAATATTTTGTTAACTAGATAAGTAAAAATAAAGATTTTTGGCCTCTTATATTTTTACCCATATTGCTTAGTTTTCGAAATAAAAATATTCAAAGCATAACTCACAAACACAAAAAAAAAACAGAAAAAAAAACACTTAATTTCATAAAATTGTTAGGAATAAATGTTACTGTGAGTAAATTTGGTATTTATTGGTCTTGTTAATTAATTTAAAATAATCATTATAAAAAATATAATAAAATCCACTAAAAAAAAAAAAATAAAGAAAGAAGTCGGGTAATAAAATGACATTAAAGTATAAAAAGCTTTTTTTTATTTTTTTATTAACTTTAAGTAGTTGAGCATATATATGTTATTAGCCGCCTTCTTTTTAAATTCTGTTAAAAAATAATTTCCAAAAGATACTTTTTTGAAGTCTGTTAAAAATACTTTCCAAAAGAATATTTTCCCTATGTATGTATATTCTGTGGTTTAAGCATGTGCAATAAAAAGGCTTTTTTCCAAAAACAAGATATAAAAACTGCACTAAAATCAGTGGCGTACATTTTTTAGTTAGAAATACTTGTTCAGGTACCACTCAGGGCACCAATGGATTTAAACAGTTTACTTAAGTTAAAGCTAATTAGGCCCTCTACTGCTGTAGATAACACTGCTAAATTTAATCAAAATCGGATAAAGAATTTTTAAGACATAATACAAAAACTAAGTTTTTAACATAACTTAATATCCTGTTTTTAAAGACAATGAATACATTTTTGAACTTATGTTTATAAAAACATTTTTTATGAAATTAGCTTAAAAAGACGTATTTAATTTGTTTACCGCAAGTAGTAAACACCTTTTATATCTTTGGATTTTTAAAAAAATAACCAATGCATATATTTTGCATGCAACAAATTCTATGAAAAAAAAGGTTAGCCATGTGTTCAGTAGCGTAGCTAGGCGTAGGCAGTGTATTCGGTGTAGGCGGTCGCCTATGGCCTCGCATCTGAAGGGGTTTGGGGCAAGGTGAAGATATAAAATATGACATAGGAAAAAACATAAAAATAAAAGGGTGCGGAGGTTTTTTTAGACATGTAATTGTAATCTGTCATGAAAGAGGCCTCGCATAACTTTATAATATGTAAAATAGTAACGTATGTCCTAAAAGTTTTGGCACAAAACTCTTTGCCTTTAATTTTAACAAAAACAAAATAATATCAAGTTGCCTTTGAAAACAAAAGTTTATTTACTTTATTTACTGTCAGTTGAGATTTATTTATTTTGAAGTTTTCGATTTAAGATGTCGTATAAATTAGAAATAAGAAAAAGTATCTACAAGTTAGTTGGGCGGATACCCAAAGCTGAAATCTGTCGAATATTCCAGAATGAAAACATTTCACGCAGAACCATTTATAGAACAATAGCGGAGTGCGAGCAGGGAATACCATGTCTGAATCTCCCAAAAGTGGAAGACCACGTGCATTTACCGCACAGAGGTCAGAGAGATTGGTGAGAAGAGCAAAAACCAGATTGGAATGTCAACGAGGAGACTGGCTAGGCAATACAGATCTTCTAAGAGTACGATATCGTTGGAATTGAGGAGGAATGGTCTTAAATATCGAAAGAGACGTAAGTGCCCCAAATACTCTCAAGCGCAGCTTCTTCGTATACCAAGATGTTGTCGTCAACTGAGACGGGTGCCAAAACTTTTAGGACATACGTTATAAAAGAGACAGATAGGATTGTGTTTAAAAGAGTGTGGTCCTTTTTTGTTCTTCATCTTTTTTCCTCATAATCATTGTCGACAAAAGGGGCTTTGCTGATACAACTTCGCTTACGCCTAATTTTGGTCACGCAACACCACTGGATGTGTTGCACGCTGTATATGGAATATAAATCAAATTTAAGTATTTTTTTACCCTTTCGGGGTCATCCCACCCAGGTCCGACGACCGCCCCCTAGGTGGTGCACTGCAGCCTGAAGGCTTATTGTACCTTGACCCCTACTCCTTCTCATTCACACACCATTCATTCCATAACTTGGGTGGTTGTTGCTCGGTCCGCATCCCCGAGCAAAACACCGTGTGCCGTTGCCCAAAACACCGCCGTTGCCGGACACCCATCCAAATTATGGGCGCGCATTTCACTGCTTAACTTCGGAGATCGACGCTTGCCGATACAACCGAAGCAGCCACAAGCGCGCCTAATTATTTAATTTAAGTAATTACACAGGTATGCAAAATTGACCTTCTTAGTTTTTAATTTTAAAGGTATTTAAAAGGTTTCTATATTAAGTAATTATGGGGCGCTAGATTCAAATATACTAGTAGTTTTTTTCTGTCACGTAAGGTTTTTTATATAAACGAAATATAAAAAATACAATCTTAATGCGTGAAAAGAAAGTTTTAAAATAAATTAAGGACATGATTTACTATTTTACAATAATCCCTAATGAAATTAATTTAGAATTTGTAATCCAAAAAAGTTTTAACAAATAGGTTAATAAATTAAAACAATAAAATAAAATTATAATAAATTAATACAAAACCATGCCTCATCTTGTTAATTATTTGATAACACTGCCGACGAGGGGATGATATACCGTCGATCAGCAATGTAGGACCTAAATTAAAAATGACAGGGTTAATGTAAATCCGATAAAATGTACATTAATTATAAAACCAATACTTTTAGATCGTACGTCTGTTTTTTAAAAAGAGGCTTGTTAAATGCCAAAGCCACTGTTTTATTTGATTCTGAAAATGTGTTTTGGCAGACATTATGTTCAAAAGTGGCAATTTATACACATCCCTAAATAAATAATAGTTTAAAAAAACTAAAAAACACGCTTTTATATGCAACCGAACTAAAAATTAGAAAATAATTTTTCATTACAAAGAGTTTGTATTACAGTAATAAAAGGTCAAACAATGAATCATAATTATATACCTCAAAATAGAATTATAATAAAATTTAAGATAATAACAGAATAATTCACTTCAGAGTAAAAAGCGTGGGGTGCTTAATATATTAAATGTTATAATTATTTTATTTGTAAATATCTATGAGGGAAAAGTTATGAAAAAATAATAAAATGCTAAACTATTATTTATTTTTCATTTTTTAGTTCGATATATTAATTAATTTTCTGCGGACATGTTATATTGAAATGTTTCACGAACTATTTCGTAATCTAATCATTTCAATTAAAGCTTCACTGTTGCATGGGGTTTCAGAAAGCAACTACTCCGAACAAGTTTCTGTCAGCCTTATGCTTAGAGTACGTCCGAAACTGCACGCATGCGCAGATCGCGCACTAGCTCTTTCTCTGTTACTCTCCTACAGAAAATCTATAAAGGAATTTATTTATCCTGGAGATCCTAATCAGGATAACGGGATACTGTTTGCAGATTATTGCATTGTCATGGGTCCTTGATACGTGTGCAAAGTTTCAAAGAAATCGAATCGCTGGAAGTTGGTGAAAATTAGGCTCAAAGATTCCGTTACATAGATAGATAGATAGATAGATAGATAGATAGATAGATACAACCCAAGCTAATAAAAGCGTGTTAAAATAAATAATAGTTTAAAAAACTAAAAAACACGCTTTTATATGCAACCGAACTAAAAATTACAAAATAATTTTTCATTACAAAGAGTTTGTCACTTCAGAGTAAAAAGCGTGGGGTGCATTTTACTATTTTTTCATAACTTTTTTTCCTCATAGATATTTGCAAATAGAATAATTATAGCATTTAATATATTAAGCACCCCACGCTTTTATTCTGAAGTGACAAACTCTTTGTAATGAAAAATTATTTTCTAATTTTTAGTTCGGTTGCATATAAAAGCGTGTTTTTTAGTTTTTTTAAACTATTATTTATTTTTCATTTTTTAGTTCGATATATCAATTAGTTTTTTAAAAATAAATGCTTCAGTTTATTCACTAAAAATTCCTTCGCCATTTTGTCAAGAGACACAGAGGATCTGTAAAGGAATTTATTTATCCTGGCGGTCCTAATCAGGATAACGGGATACTGTTTTTAAATTATTGCATTGTCATCGGTCCTTGATACGTGTGCAAAGTTTCAAAGAAATTGAATCGCTGGAAGTTGGTAAAAATTAGGCTCAAAGATTCCGTTACATAGATAGATAGATAGATAAATAGATAGTTACAACCCAAGCTAATAAAAGCGTGTTAAAAATGAAAGTTTTTACACAAGAATCAGACATAATGGGTGAGTTAAAAGTATCGCAACTTTTTTAAATGGAATGCCTAATTTATTTTAATTGCATTAAATTGGACGGATCAAATTTAGTTAGTTTCTAAATTTTTAAAATTCTGTCTTTATTAGTTGTTGAGATATGATAAACTACGCAAAAGTAATTTTGGGCCTAAATATCTTTAAAACTCCTAAAGCTATGTTTACTCTCTCTCTCTCTCTCTCTCTCTACTTTTTTTCTTGGTTTTGGTCCCTTCAGGTCCAATCCACCACTCTTCCCCTTCCGGACTATGCCTTCCAGGGCTTCGTCGGCGGAAAATCTGGATAATCGAGATCGTAGCTCCCAGAAATTCCAAAAAGAAAACAAAAATAATTCAACAATCGATGCAATGCATGAATTGTCGGCTGTCAAACCAAGACCTGCTACTGGTGTTACGTATAACCTTCACTTTCACTACTGACAGTTCCCATGGCACGCCCATCTATTTCCCGCCATTTGTGAAATACCTCGTGTTCACCATCAAACAGGATACCATCAGCTTATAGGAATCTTCGCTCACTGCGCTTAGATCCAGAAGAAAGATGCCGTCAATTTAGTGTGAATCTTTCTTTGATCCCCGAAGGTAAAAAACGTTCGTACGGCACCTCTAGCCGCCACTCCGGGAAGAACTTTGTAGTCCTCTACGCACGTCCGCACTGTCCGGAGGTCAAACAAAAAATCAAAGCTATGTTTACAAAATTTTGTATTTAGGGGTTTTTTAGCATCCCAAATAAATCAGTGATATCAGCATTGTTGCCAAATTTTAATAGAATTGCGGTGTTGTCATATTTCGGTAACCAGTAAAGATTAAATTTTGAAAATTTGGTATCTTACTAAAGTTGGCACGGTTCTTTTATTGCAATAAAAATAAATTGGACATTTGATTTGAAATACCAAAAATATTACATGTAGCGCAAAACTGAAAAATCTGGCAACAATGAGAGTATCACTGTTCAATTCTTCTCACCCAGAAACCCTTAAATGTCAAAATTTATAAACGCAGCTTGAGTGGTTTTAGAGATTTTTGAGCGCATCTGAACTTTTTACTTAAAATGTGGTGTTGTCATATCTTAACAGCTAAAAAAAAAGAATTTTAAAAATTTGTAGACTTATTTAATTAAGCTTGTGTAATTTTTTGCAATGAAAATAAATAAGACATTCCATTTAAAAAAGTGGGTAAGATACGTGTAACATAAAACAGGAAAATCTGGCAACGGTGCCGATACCACTATTAAATTCTTCATGTTCGATACCTTTCACATACCAAATTTGATTAATGTAGTTTTAACGGTTTTAAAGATATTTGAGAGTTGTAAAGTACTTTTTTGTAAACCCAGTATGAGTTTCCATGTATTTTTCGACGCTGAATCCGAATCTGAGCTCATAAATGGCCCTTCACGTCTGAAATTGGCCCCAGGGGCCTTTATAGGCCTTGAAATACGGTTTCCGAGATAAGGCGGGGTCGAGGATGCATTCTGAGCCAAATTTTTTGTTTGTCGTCCAAACCTTGATATTCCGGCTCCTAAGAGGTCATTTTCCCGGTCCCAAACTGAAAACTTTAGCTGGCTAAAAACAAACACAGAATGAGTTCCATAATTTAGAAATACATCGGCCATATTTCGGCCCCTAGGAGGTCATTTTCTCAGTTCTGTTTAGAGAAAAAGAATTTTAACGGGTCACAAACTGTTTGCGCATAGTGTAAGGTCCAGGATTCAAATGTACAGGGTGGACCAAATTCGACGCTTTTATAGGAAACTCGTGTTTCTGTATGTTTCGCACTATTAAATCACTTTTCTTATGTTGTTTGTTTACAACAAGTAACCTTTAACCACTAACTTTTTATTTTTATACGTAATGAACAGAAATAAAAGGTGACGCCCGTAAACTTAAACCATGGCTCTGGGAACATCGGCGCTATCCGATCCACGTATGATTTCATTTGCTGGGTGTGTTTCAGACCGTACGAGACACGGTTGTGCTACGATGCGGGTCTTGTGGGACATGGTTGCGGTTATGTGTGGCCAGATTTTTACCTTTACACATAAAGTTTGGAAAAAGAAAACACAGATAAGTAGGAATATCTGTTTTAGCTTGACAAATATGCGTCGTATATTTTAGAGACAAAAAGTTGCTTTTAAATTTTTCTAATTAAATTCCTACTTTCCTCTATCACCGTGAAATCGGGCTCGGTGCGGTTATGTGTAGCCCGGTCTTTAAACCACACAATTATTTTAACAACCCGACGTATATCTGTCGGGTTCGCCAATTAGTGCGATATAAATTCAGTTCGTGCCCTTATTTTCCCAATACCGATTCATGACCATCGATATTTCTCGTTTAAAGTTTCAGAAGTGACAAGTATTTAAAAATAAATATTTCTAAAGCTCTATCTGCCATTATTAGCCGAAAATCTTATTAAAAATAATGGCTTGAAAATCAGATAATCCGCACGTAGTTTAAAGGGTTTTAAAACGTGTAATAGACCGTGAGCCAGATGCAAAAAAAATGTTCAGTCCATAATATGCTTTAGGATGATTGTACATTAATCGTTGTGAGCGTCAGCTGCGTCTCAAATGGTGGTATTTTACAGGGTGCACCAGAAAAAAAACAATATTAAACTTGTCTTTTTTAAATGAAATACCCCGTCTATTAGTTCATTTTAGGATTGAAGAGTAAAAATATATATAAGTTTTATTAGCGACTTCTATACCAAAGCTATAAGGATTTTAACATATTTGAGAGTTTTGAAAAAATCATGATAATAACACAATTTTAATATATACTTTTACTTACGATTGACTTTTTATATTATGTTAGATTGTTACAAAATTAGGTGTAAAATCGTTGACATTTAATTTTTTTACTAGATACAAGGTGTCTCAAAAGAAATGTTATATTTGTTTAGATTCCTGTGTGAACGCAACGCATTTAAGGAGCGCGAGGGGTATGTCAATCGGTAGCCTGGCTCTTGGAAATTTAGTTCAGAGACAAGAATGAGACGAGCAACTAAATGTAAATAAATTATTCGAGAGAGAGATAGCTGCTTTACCTTCCTTGTCTATCTTCAAGGAAGGTAAACGCGGATGGCGCGTGAGTCGACTTTATCGTTTGCCCGCCAAATTAAAATTATATAGCTGTGCTATTTTTGCCCTTAATGTTAGGTACTTGTTTTTGTTTCCTATTAATATAAAATATTGGGGTTTAGTTCAATAATTACACACACCTAATTAAAAATGTCATTTATTTGGTTTTTATAAAGATTTTTTATTACAGATAACCATGTCAATATTACCTTAAATTATCTGTTAAAAAGCACAAATTTAATATATACACTGTGATCACTAATAAAAGTCAATATTCAAAGTCCAATTAAAGGTAAAAACATTAAAGTTTATATGCAGAAATTGTAAACAACTTGGCAACCAGGGCAAAGCGATGATTGCTCGATCTACGATGGCCTGCCATGATGAAAGACAAAGACATATTTATTGGAACTTGCGTTAAACCAGAAAGAGATAGGTAAATACAATGGACAAACTGTTAGGACCAGTTACTCGTCTCATTCTTGTCTCCGTTTAGTTGTTATAAAGCGTTTTGCAGAAGCAGCCCGCACGTTTTGTTTACGCAAATTTTACAAGAACGGCATATCTGCGACGTTAGTTCGAGGTTTTCGCCCCTTAATTGATGCCCCAAGCATTTATCTCATTCGGAATTAGATGAAAAAATTTGAGAAGACCGGTTCAAAACTAGATAAATCAAAATCCGGACGACCGTATGGGCTGCGATGTCATCGCGAGGAATCATCGGTCCATACTTTTTGCAGATGAAAGTGGACGTACTCGTATAGTGAATTTAGAGAGGATGTTAGATAAGATTTTGTGGCCTGAACTGCATAATTTTCCTGGCTATAACTAAAGAACATGGTTCCAGCAGGATGGAGCAACGTCACACAGGTCCAATGCATTTAAGCTCACGAGATCGTGAAAGTTGTCCAGGCAAATTATTCTCGATAAAATGTGGCCTCACGCAGTGCCCAGTGGCGCCTTTACCAAAAGGCTGAGTAGGCTGAAGCCTATGGCGGCATTTTTAGGGGGCGGCAGACGTACTTTAGGGGGCGGCAAAATATGAATAAAATAGGTGTGTGGATGATTTCGAATTTTATTTAGTACGAAGAAAAGAAGGTGAAGACCTTTTTTTTTTTTTTCTTTTTTTTTGCTTATTTTTTGCGGAAAAAAGTTATACAAAGGGGCGGCGAAAATAAAATAGCCTACGGGCGGCAAAGTTGTAAGTGCGCCTCTGGCAATGCCTATTTGACTTCTATGGACTTTGTCCTCTGGGATTTCCTCAAATCTAAAGTCTACGTTAATAAACCAAACCTCGTGAATATTGTTCTCATGTCTGGGGAATGGCATCCCCTACAATCCCCAGCATTCTTGATGTCATTCAAAGAAGGGCTGCTCGTCTTATTAATGATTCTTTATTTACTCAAAGACTTCCTTCTCTTGCCCATCGTCGAGCTGTGGGAGATCTATCGCTCTTCTATAGATACTTTTACAGCTTCTGCTCCGACGAATTATCCAGTATAGTTCCTCCTCTTGCAGCTCCCAACAGAGAAACTCGTGGTACCGCGCGTATGCATCCCTATACAGTTCAAATGGACAGGCCTTGAACTTCCCATTTCGTTCGTTCTTTTATCCCTAGAGTTTCTAGACTGTGGAACCTACTGCCAGCGAAGGTCTTTCCTTCCCCCCAAATCTTCAAGTTTTTAAGTCCCGTGTCAACAAACTCCCTCTTACCTCGCTTAAGAAATCCACGGTACGTTCTTATTTAGGCTTTTAGCCTTCGTGGTTTGTCCAAAGATAAAAAAAAGACCCTTGGATTCTTTACTTAACGCCACTTTGTTTTTAAGAATTGGCCGAGCTGGTCTCGACTTACAAGCCAATTTTAGGTTTTAGGTCTGTCCAGTTAGACCGTATAGGAATGCATACCGCGGAACCACGAGTTTCTCTGTTGGGAACCGTGAATGGAGGAACTATACTGGACAATTCTTCAGAGCAGAAGCCATGAAAGTACCTATAAAAAGCGATAAATCCCCCACAGCCCGACGATGGGCAAGAGAGGAAAGCCTTTCTGTAAGTGAAGGATCATTAATGAGACGAATAGCTCTTCTTTGAATAGAATCAAGAATGCTTAGGGTTGTGGGGGATGCCATGCCCCAGATATGAGAACAATATTCCAAGGGAGGTCGGATTTGGGACACATATAAAGTGTATAAATTAGAAGCGGAAAATAGTTTTTGCCTCGAAAGATTAATCCAAGCTTTTTTGAAGCTGCCGTGGCTATAGATACAATGTGTTTATGTCAGTTAAGGTTACTTTTAAATGTGACACCTACAAGATTGAAGGTGTTTTTGCTTTGTAAAACTTGGCCGCTAATAAGTAGAGGATGAGTATTTGGTGACTCTTTTTCGCGACAAGGAACATGATTGTGTTTTGGATGCAATAAAATTTGTGGTGCCGCGCGTATGCATCTGTATACAGTTCAATTGGACAAGCCCCGAACTTCCCATTTCGTACGTTCTTTTATCCCTAGAGTATCTAGATTGTGGAAACTGCTGCCCACGGGGTGTTTCCTTCCCCCAAATCTTCAAGTATTTAAGTCCCGTTTTAACAAACTTCGTCTTACCCTGCTTAAGACACCCACGGTACGTTAGTATTTAAGCTTTCAGCCTTCGTGGACTGTCCAGAGATATACAAAAAAAAATTAATTGACCCTTGAAAACTTATTTGCAATAAAAAATACATTATGGCACTGAAAACAAAATAAATAAATGTACAGGGTTCTTCACAATTGCGGTAAAAAATTAGAACCCTATTTCTGAGAGTAAGTTTATGGAAAAAAAAGGTTATATAAACATAGGTCCAGAAATCCATTGTGTCTAAGAAACAACAAAATTAAAAAAAAACAGTTTGTTCGTGTATATCTTTATTAATTTAAATGGTTTAAAAACTTTTTGAAAAGTTTAATACCGTGAATCCTGGGAACAAAATATTTGTGAACCTTTATTTTTCCTTTTAGGTCATAAAATTAGCTTAAAAATAAGCCCTAATTTTTTTACTGGCACCAGGAAACATCCTGTATCTTTAATAAAAAAACAAAAATTAATAAATATATTTTTTATCTTCGGACAATCCACGAAGGCTGGAACCCTAAATACTAACGTACCGTGGGTGTCTTAAACAGGGTAAGAAGAAGTTTGTTAACACGGGACTTAAAACTTGAAGATTTGGGAGGGAAGGAAAGACCTCCGCTGGCAGAAGGTTCCACAGTCTAGAAACTCTAGGGATAAAGAACGAACGAAATGGGAAGTTCGGAGCCTGTCCAATTGAACTGTATAGGAATGCATACCCGCGGCACCACGAGTTTCTCTGTTGGGAGCGGCAAGAGGAAGGACTATATTGGATAATTCGTCGGAGCAGAAGCCGTAAAAGTATCTATAGAAGAGCGATGGATCTCCCACAGCTCGACGATGGGCAAGAGAAGGAAGTCTTTGAGTAAGTAAAGGATCATTAATAAGACGAACAGCCCTTCTTTGAATGGCATCAAGAATGCTGTGGGTTGTAGGGGATGCCATTTCCTAGACATGAGAACAATATTCCAGAGAGGGTCGAATTTGGGACACATACAAAGTGTATAAATTGGAAGGAGAAAAATACTTTTTGGCTCGGAAAAGAAATCCAAGCTTTTGAAGCCGCGGTGGCTATAGATACAATGTGTTTATGCCAGTTAAGGTTATTCTCAAATGTGACGCCCACAAGGTTAAATGTGTCCCGCTCTGCAAAACCTGGTCACTCATAAGCAAAGGATGAGTGTTTGATGATTTTTTTCGCGACAAGGAACATGATTGTGTTTTGGATGCATTAATTAGGTCAAAATAAAACATTTTTCTGTTTCTTATAGTGATTATTTAAGAAATAGGTTTAACAACTAATATTTTTTAGTTATTCTTACTGATATAGCTAGTATCTTATTTTCTGATATGAACAGAAGACACAAAACAAAATTCGTTTCATATGTTAAATGTACCTTTATTATGAGTCTTTTTATAGGCATTTCTTTCATTTTGTAACAATAAAAAGACCAATAAAGAATGTTTTTATAACTTACTGAAACAAAAAAAAACAAATTAAAAAAATATCATCCATAAAAATCCTAACTCTGCACTTATTAAAATAGCAATCATTATAGAAATGTTTTTAACTTTTTTAATCAAAAAGATATATTTTTCGTAATATTAGTCGCGTAATTAGTTTTGTGCTTAACTAGGAAATTCAATCCCGAAATGCCGGAATCTCACGTGCATGTGCAGGATTAATGCATTTCGTACAATGAACTGGATGCGTTTTCTTATAGTAGGGAGCCCACGATGCAAAATGGAGATATACTCGAGCGTGATAGAGACCTAGTGGGGCTCAATTCTTAACGGCAGTAGAATAGAACATTTAAGAGAAAGTGGATGTCTCTCTATTAAAAACAAAAAATTGGTATTCTTGAACATCTCTCTACACAGAGGCGAGAGAAACAATGATCCCTACTCTACAACATCTTTTGGGTTTTATGAGAGAACAGTCAGGGAATTAGTGTATTCCTTTTACCTTGTAGAACCGTTCTGAACCGTTCTCTGAACTGTCAATAGTGTCAAGAACGGTTCTACAACATGAAAAAATGTCAAAAAATTGTAAAAGGAACACTTATGGTGTCGTTCTGGGCGGTTCGAGAGCATAAAAGGAATACAGCAAGTGCTGCTGTAACCCTACATTTTTGACATGTCGGTATTTTTTACATGTTTTTGGAATTTTTTAATAGAACGTTTTAATTTATTTATTTATTTTGGTTCCAGAAAAGTGTTACTTATTATAATTTTTATTATTAGCGAATGATTGCACAGTGAAATAAGGCCAGGCACCAATAATACCGGCCTTATTTTGACATCTGAGCTTGCGCAGACGCATGGTGGGATAAGGACTTCCTAATAAGGATAGTGTTTGGCTTCATTTATGTTGGTTTTAGGTCGTGCCTTATTTTGGTCTTATTTTAACTTCGGAACTGTTCGTTTAATCCGAACGGCTGCCGAGCACAAAATCGACAAGTTTTCAGAAGTAAAAATACTTAAAACCTTGCTCTTTCAAATGTATTTCTGTAATTGTGTAAAACAAAACCCTACAGCACAAAACAATAAAGAAAAACAACTAAAATTTTTCCCCTTTTTTAGGTTAATGGTACTTTCAATATGATTTGCAATAACTATAAATTATGGGTACAAGCACTATTTAAATAAGGCCAGTATTAATAATACCCGAGTTTAATAAAGCAACTTGTAATAATTCTCTATTGTTGACTTTTTACTTTGTGTTTGCCTTTTTTCAAGGTATAGATCTTAATTTAATTTTTGCTTGGGATCAAACGGTTAATGATTTTAAGGATGCTCAGAAAGATTTAAACATAGAAAGTGAAATTTGGCCACAGTTGAATCGATTTCAAATTTCCGGCATCAAATCAATTAAAATGTTTCGGATAAATAAAGTCTTGGCCTAACAAATTATTTACATGTTAACACCCTGCTTAGAAGAACGCAGGCGCAGATCAGCAATAAGTGTGTAAAATTTTCATTTTTTTAACAGTATCATCATTTATCTCAATTATTAATTATTTTAAAAGTAAAATGTTAAGAAAAACAAAAGAAAAAAATGGGATATATTTATAACACTTCTTCTCTTATTAAAAAAAACCGCTGTTTACGTAAAAATTAAAATTTAAGAGTTTTGATTGGTTAAAAAATATGTTAAGGTAGCCTTCTATTTTTAAAAATTTGTCGCCTTTCCAAAAGGCCAAAAATACTGCATTTTATCGCCAATATAACAGTGATAGAAAGAAATCGGGGAACAATTCCTAAGAAACTTTCTATTCTATTATCCTCAAGGATTGGGCCCCTAGTGGGTTGCAAAGCTTAGATAATAAGAAGAAAAAATGTTATATAGGGTATCCAGTAACTTAAACGACAAACTCTAAGGGGTTATTTTACGATAAAAATTAGAAAAACTTCATATGAACATGATATGCCCTAAACGTCTTAGTTTTTGAACTACGAGGTGTTAAAAATGTTTTAAAAAAATGGTTCTTTTAGACTTATTACTTTTAAACAAATTTAAATATTTTTAAAAAGACATCTTCTATGCATTAGAAGACATTTTTTGACAAGAAGAATATAAAATGTGTTTCCTAATTGCGATAGAAAATTATGGGCCTTATTTTTTATTGAATATTATTATTATTAATTAAAGGCATTTGATATTAATATTAAACAAAAAAATTATAAAAAAATAAGTCCTAAAACGCATTGTTTCCAAGATATAAGGTATAAAATAATATAACTTAAAAACAATTTTATTTTATTGACTTAACAGTAAGGGGCTTATTTAGCCTTAACGTACCTAAGGGTTCGTCCATTATTCACGTGAGGTTTAAACAGAGGGGAAGGAAGGGGTGCGGAAAAAAATCACTAAACATTACTAGGGGGAAGGGGGTGTAGGGTATATCACGTGTATTTATTTTTTTGTTGAAAAGCGTGTAATTTTAATGTTTATTTCAATATTTTTTTAACGGTTTTTTATTTTCTAGAATAAAATTAGATTAAACTTACTTTTATTTAAAGATAATATTGTAAAAAAATAATAAGAATAATACCATATTTTGTACCAAAAAATACACGTGATAAAAAATGAGGAGGGAAGGGGCTTAGTTTAAAACCTCACCAAGTATCGCTAGGGGGGAGAGGGGGTAAAAATTTTGTTAAAAAATCACGTGATTAGTGGACGACCCCTAATTAAATTTATTAGCTCCTGTGTCACCTTGGGTGGCGTGGCCACTGTCCGTGTAGCAAGTGTTATAAATAGCTTGATGCATTGGACAAAAGGCCTAGATAAAATTGCTGTGTTACTGCTTACTGTTTAGAGCTAATGCCTGCATAGTAAAGGTTGTACCATGCCTGCATAGCACAGGCAGTAGTGTCAAAGCCTACCTAATGCAGCATTTATCTACCTATCCTGTTAAAATAACTTGGCAGATAAGGGGTACAAAAGATCAACATACCTTTCGGTCTGGTCGAAGTACATGGAGAGTCTATTTGTTTCCTTTACGAGCTGATGGATTCTCCACCCTTTATGTCACACACACCTTGGGTGGCACACAAATAAGTTTTTCTGAAAAGAACAAATGAACGCTACTGACTTTTTGCAATTTTTATATGTTTCTTAAATAGGCAATTAAAAATACACATATTTCTACGTGACTTGTTTAGTTTTTCAGGGATATTAGGCCAATTTTTTTTAATAATAGGTGTTATAATTTCATTCGAGCAATTATGTAACAACATCAACAAATAAAACAACGTTTATATCTAGTCTAACAAATTTCACCTAAAAAGTGTTTTTGAAATTTTAAAGTTTTTTAAAAAGTTAACAGCTTGTATCTTGAGAACGGAAACCCATGTTTATGTAAACTTTTTTATATAAAATTAGCGTATGAATGTTCCGTTAGTTTTTTTCGGGCAATTAGGAAGCACCCTGTATATTTTTAAGCAAATGTACACTGATTTAAACAAAAAATAAAGAAATTTATTTATTGAATATTTTTTTTAGGTAACTTTTCTTAGTGCTCTGTTTAAGAACCTTTTTTTAACAAACCTACTTACTTTTCTTATTGTCTGCTTTACTACGTTCGACGACTTTATTTATATTAATTTAACCTTTTTTTGTAAAACATAAAACATTTTTACCCGACTTCAAAAACAGAAGGGGTTATGTTTGACAGCTATGTATTTTTTTTAATGTAGTACCAGGCGCGGCTCGTGATTTTTTTTTAGGGAGGGACAATTTTTTTAAGCAACTAATTCCTTGTTATACAACGTGTTATTTTTTTATCTTGTAAAACAATACAGCCTGTCTTAATTCAAAACCCCTCCTAACTTTTAAATTGTTTGGTATTTTTGTCATGAAAATTTAAGGACTTTAGTAAGACAACATAAACCAAATTTCAGACAGGAAATGACAGATATAAATGTCAAAATGACAGCTGGGCGCCATTTAAAAAAATACATGAAAAGGGCTCTTATGGCACATCATTTTAAAGCTCCTGATAAGTACTTTTTAACCCTAGAAAATAAAGTTATTATCTTTATCTACTACAAAATGGCGGACCTTGAAAATTACCTGAATCCTTTTTTAGATAGTCGTATTTCCGAATCTAATAAAGTTAGATACACATAATGTGGTATTTTCAGAAAGCTCTTTTAAAGACTTATTTACCGGTAATATTGGTGAGACTATAAAGGGTAGGACAAAAAAATAGATTTTTTAATTACGCACCCTGTATATTAGATCACCATTAAAAGATATCTAAAAGACCTTTAAGAAAATACCAAATTAGTTATATCTAACTTCATTAGTTTTGGAGGTATGGCCATCCAAATCAAGTATTCAGGTAATTTTCAAAGTACCACCATTTTTTGAGGGGTAAAGGTATTCACTTTATATTCTGGGGTTATAAAGAACCCGTCAGGAGTTTTTAAATTATGTGTCACAAGACCCTCTTTCCATTTAATTTTTCTTTCTAAAATGGCGCCTATCTGTCATTTTGACATTTATATCTGTCATTTTTTATCTATTATTTGGTTTATGTTGTTTTACTAAAGTTCTCAAATTTTCATAAAAATTACCAAACAATTTAAAAGTTAAGAGGGGGGTCCTGACTTTAGTCAAGTACTCTATAGTATATTTTGTTAGTTTTATTTATTCTTCTAATACATATATATATATATATATATATATATATATATATATATATATATATATATAAATAAAAGTTTTAAATTCTTGGGCATAGAGGCTCCTAAATGACAAAAAAGAAAAGAAACAAATACATAACCTGGTAGAAACGACTACTTGGCTGGTTACTTTAAAATTACGGAGTCTCCAAATAAATGGATGACCCCGGGTCGAAATGAAGACGGTGACACGTGTTTCATCCTTGTTGGGAATCATCACAACTGCTGTATATTGCTGACAACTCGACTATGTTTCTAGTCGCCTAAACATAATCCCCGTCTAAGACTCAAGAACATTACTTCTTATTATTATTATATATATAAAAATATTCAAAACCAGGAGGTTATTGGGGATGCAGTCATACTCCCACCTTTGTATATATATATATATATATATATATATATATATATATATATATTTATATTTATTTTTTTAGGTACCAAAATTTGGTCTTTAGATTTGTCTTATGAGATCTTCTTGGAAAAAAAACACCCTTTTTGCAACACGCAATAAAAATGATTTAAAGTTCAAAAAACAATTATTTTATTAGACGCAAAGAAAGAATAATTTTGTTTTAATAAGAAAAATACTAAAGAAAAGTGATAAAAAAAGTGACATTAAAAAGAGAAATAAGTCATAACACTGATTATTATCACATCATTCCTAATCTCATAATCTTTTAGCAATATTTTTTATTATCGAAATTATTTCCTTTTTGGCTCGTAATATCTTAATAATATTTTTGTATGCTTGTCCATGAAAACCCCGGATTATCTTTAATACAATCGTGTAGCGATGTGAGAAAAAAGCAAACGTGGTTCCTAAATGGACAGAGATATTGAAAAATTACTGAGGTTTTCTTGAATTCATATGTTCTGAAATTAACAACGTACCTTTTTATATTTGGGTCAGTCAACTTTTTGTGTCCGAGTAAAAATCACGTTCTCCTTGATAAAAAAAACAGAAAATATAGAGGGTGTTTAGTAACTAAACCAACAAACTTTAAGGAGTGATTCCACAATGAAAAATTAGAAAAAATCTTCATTTGAACATATACCGGGTGTTGCTTCGTCGAGCGGGACATAGGGAATCCCATGTAAATTTTAAAGTGGTCCAATATTGGCTCCCCTAATTATTTTAGAAGAAAATATAATTAGGATTTTTTAAAGAGCACAAAAAGTTGTACCCAGTGTACAAATTTCAGCTCTTCTCAGTCCGCCAGCTAAGAGATAAATGCTAAAATAAGTTACGAATCTCCTATCTTCTTACGCGCCCTGTAGTATTAGAAGTTTATGATAAAATACCAAAAAAATGATTTAACCTTGTACTCTCAAGTTGTCAAAACAATGTTACATTATTTTTAAATAATGAACTACTTAAATAAAGAAAAAATCACTATTATAAAATGGTTTTATTAGGGAAATATTTATCGAAGAGTAGCGGACATGTTTGCAGCCTATTTTCCTAATAGGCCAATACCAAGTAAATCAACAATAGAACGGACAATAAAAAAAATGAAACTACAGGTACAGTAATCAATAATTGCAAATGTAAAGAAAATCGACGTGAAAATTAGCGACAAATTGTACAAAACGAGAGGGATTTAGAAGTGATACTTTGTGTAGAGGAGGCCGAAGGAAACATTATCACGAGAAAACTGGAGGAGATTACTGGACAAGACCACACCACCAACCTTGCTCGTGAAAATCAAGAGATTTGATATTAAATGGATGGCTGCCCAGCACACAGTACCAGAGCTGTGCGCGAATACTTGACCAACGCATTTAATAACGACATCATAGGCCCGAACCACGCAATATCTTGGGCAGCCAGGTCTCCGAATCTTTTGCCAAACGATTTTTTTCTATGGGGACATTTAGAAACTAAGCTTTATACCAATAAACAATATGAAAATTTAGACCAGCTAAGGAATGCTATTTCCGCTGAATGTGCCAGAATATCGATGTACCAACTAGCCAACGTAAGAAATGAGTTTTATATCATTTGGGTTATTGTCTGGCAGTTAATGGAGGAATATTTGAGCATTTGATTAAATCCTGATATTTTCGTCATAAACTGATTTCTAAATGTAGACAAATTTGTTTTATTGTCTTGCGTAACTGTGAGTGCATATGTTGGAATTAGCTGTAAACTAAAATGAAATGCGAGGATTCTTTTGAAATTCCCGTATAAAATTGTTCAGTTTTGGCAATGACATTATAAATTAATAATCTAAATTGTCACTGATAAATCGATATGATGTTTTTATTATTAATTTCTAGAGTACAGGGTGCATAATGAGGTACTACGTTTCAGAAGTATTTAAGCAGTTTACTCTTTACTGGTTGGTTGAAAAGTGCTCAAATTTTCATTTTAAGTGGAACTTATTGTGCTCTTCAATAAATCATAATAGCATTTTTTCTAAAATAATTAGGTGAGCCAACATTTGACTTCTTCAAAATTTACATGGGATTCCCTATGTCCCGCTCGGCGGAGCAACACCCGGTATATTAAACGTCTTAGTTTTTGAACTACGGGATGTTAAAAGTTTTAAAAGAATATCGTTTTTTTACTATTAATTTTATACCAATAAAGATTTTTTAAAAAAATTGGATGTCGTCTCCTGTGCATGTGAATAAAAGGTATACTTGATAAATATCGCTACGAGCAACCGATTCTGAGATATTTTAGATTAAACGTTTTATTTCACATTAAAAATCTCCGCATTTCATTACGCTGAGTAGGCTGGAGCCTAGGGCGGCGTTTTTTAGGGGGCGGCAGATTTTGTACTTTATAAATTGTTTAGTTGATTTCGATTTTCATTTTGTACGTAGAAATGAAAGTGAGGACCTTTTTTGCTCTTCAAAATTGTTTTTCAAGGAAAAAGGAAAAAATTAGGGGCGGTTAAAATAAATAGCTTACGGGCGGCAAATATGTAAATGCGCCTCTGTCGATACTGTTATCAATAATGCTATGTTACATGTTTTTATATTTTATAAAAAAGCAATGAGTTTCGGTAATATGTTACTAATTATGGACACGGCTTTACGCATCCCTATCAACAATGTTATTCAAAATGTTATTATTTTTTAAGCAACAAGTTATTTGTTTTTTCAACATGTATAAGCAACAAGTTTCGGTAACATGTTACTAAGTGAGAACACGGCTATCCGCGTCCTCAGTTGCTGCTCAAAACTCTTATCAATAATGTTATGTTAGGCCGCGTACAGATCTGCACATGCATACGTTGAGCGAAGACACATACACATGCGTGTGCAAAAGTGGACGTCGCTCTCGTGGCTCCTCGCCGCATGCGTCGTTTCTGGCGAATGACTTGAGCGCGCACGTCGCGAGCCAGCCTGGTGTCGGTTTTTCGAACGCTTCAAAGAAACATGCGTATGCGTATAGTAAGAACATTTTAAAAGCGCAAATTCGGTACTCTTGGAAAATAATACAAAAAACATAAAAAAGGCCACATGCAATCGGACTATTTTATACAAAGGCGCCGCTATCCTTTACAGCGACTAGCCGATACACTATGGGATAAAAATCCATAATTTTTGCCAAAAAGCAACTTTGAAATTTTAATGGCTCATGCTTGAGTATTTTAAAGTAGATACTCCAAACTACATGTACGCAAAATTATAAAAGGATATGACGACTTCTATTGGGATAATAAGAAACTTTAAAATGTATTTTATGTAAACATAAATATACAACATTTAATCTACTTAGTTTATTATTAGCCTTGTTTACTAAAAAAGAAAAAGAGTTTAAATAATAAGAGCTATTGTTGTGTTTCCGATGCAGTCTCGCGAAGTCTTGCTACTTTTGTCTAAGATTTTTTTACCTTTTTCTTTATCAGTTTTTGTCCTTACAATTGCCTTCCTACTTATTGCTACTTCTAAGTGTAAGGACAGGTACAAGATTTTTTTATAATTTAGAAGGTTTTCCATTTTAAAATTTAATATGTTTTGTCCTACACTGTATATCCTAAAAGATAAAAGCATTGTGATAAAAGATATGGATTCTACAGAATCTACCCAACAAAACAGTGTTTTTATTTATTTTATACTTTAAAAAATAAAAAAGTTGGAAAGATGTATCTCCATTACGCATCTAAGAATAATTTAAAATTATTATTCAGATTTGGATGGTCATATTTCCTAAACTAATTGAGATAGACACATCAAATGTAGTATTTTTTAAAGCATTTAAAAATATTTTTTGGTGGTGATATAATATTCAAGGTATTCCATTTAAAAAAATCATACCTATTGTCGTACCCTGTATATCATATGAGATAATAATCATCGGATTACTGACTAGAATACTACCGAATTAACCAATCAAGCTGACATTTTAGTTTATTTTGTACAATAAAAAATAATAATATTAAGTGGGGTGTAAATTTATAACATATAATAAGCTTTAGGTTTCCAAAAAGCATTTGTAATAATTTATAATAAGCACCTCATTTTAAGTTACATTAATAAGTTTGCCGATTTATTTGCTTTAAACTTTTTGTGATTTTTTTTCTTGTCAAAGAGCACCGAATTTACATTTTTAAACTGTTCCCTCTGTAAGTAAAAGTATTCCTGCTCTTTTTATTTGGCGTTGGATACATAATTTTTCCATATCTCGGTTTTGTCAAGTTCCTCAATTACTAATCGTATATTGTCGAGCTTAATTCGGCATTTCATTTTTTTTCTCAATGTAGTTTTTGGAGCGGCCCAGATCATTTTAATAGAATTAAAAATGGAGGCAAGCACAAAATAGTATGACCATAAAATTGGTCAATGACGTCAAAGTTTTGGTAACATGTTACTAAGTGAGGACACGGCCTTATAAATTTAGTTTTCACTTTCTTAAGTGCTGCATTTTTTGATATAATACCGTTATTTATTTAGAAAACATATTAAAACTATAAACATAACTTAATTTAAATTAAAAATATAGATATATATCATATTTTACCATCTAAGCTTCTAATATCTCATACATCGCATTTCCACGAGTATTAATTTAAAGCTTGCACCTGCACCTCGTGGATTTGTAATAATTCTGATCTTATGAGAACTCTAAGCAATTTTAGTTTATACTCCATTTTAACCGTATCGTTATAAATTTTAAATGAGTTTGAATAAATAGGTTAAAATTATATGAGATTTAATACATAAAATTATAAACCAGACATGGATTTTTACTTAAAATATTAATATACAACTTTACTTTAATTAGGAATGGTCAGGCTGCACATGCACATAGTGAAGTGCCGTTAAAACTATTTTATTATAATTCTGAAACACGAAACTTTCTCAATGCAATTACTTTAAATGCATTAATGTAAAACCTGTAGGATGGTATTGTTGATAAGATATATTAAAAAGTTTATCGATTAAAATAATTTGCTTTTAACACAAATAATCAGAATATACAGATGCGAAAGTGCGGCAAATAACGCTTACTTGTGCAGCTTTTTTATGTGTGGAAAACAGAACAAAAGAATAATACACTAATTGGGAATTTACAAACTAAAAATTTTACCCATTCTTTAAACGGTAAAATATTGTTAGTAGATGTCACGTTTGGATCAACCTGTAATAAAATGTCTATACCTGGTTGAACAAAACATTTTTAAAAACGATTAAACTAATGGGGGTTTAGAATGTTTAACAAAAAGTCATTAAAAAAACCTTGCCTAAAAACTGCTTATTAAATTAATTAATGGTATTCCATTTTTTAGCTTAATTGTGTATTAAAAAGTTTTGTGTAACTAGAGATTAAAACAGAATAATTGAAAGCCGAGTAACACAAGTTTCTAAAGAAACCCCGACGCAATCTTTTAAAGCAATGCAGATGTTGCCTTAGTAATACCCAAACCTAATTGATTTGTTTTTCTTTATTTGGAAGTATGTAATTTTTTTAAATACTGAAAAGACACCTCATGTTTTAAATTTGAAATATAGCCTTTTAAATGGCAGTGCGGCTATAAATAAAAAATATTTTCCTCTGTTTTGGCACATACTGATTAATATCAATAAGTTTAGTAATATATCTAAGTAATTTGTAAAAGCTTTGTATTTATGTTAAATAGTCTTAAAATAATAGTGGTCCTTTGGGAATCTAAAAGTGATCCGCTCCCGGTGATGGAGGAACAGAATAAATATACACATTTATATCCCATATTAAACGGTAAAAAAATTTAACAAGACACTATACTAACACTTTAATAATAAAAAACATAAAAGTTCACAAACAACTAAACACAATTAACTAACTTATGCTCACGTTCTATACCAACAAAAATATGGGACTAACTGACACCTAGATGAGCATTGGGTCACGTACTAAATCGTGGGGTGTATATCCACCACGCAGTGGGAGGGACGATAGTGGTGAGAGATTTCAACGAACACGCTTAGTTTCGCATCTGGGTATTCTGATAATTTGTGCTTTTAATTTTACGTAATACAGTATGGTTTATAAAATGTGCAACAAACTATAATTTTCAAAGTAAGGGTACCTAACTTTTATAAAGAACCCAATATTCTTAAAAATTAGAAATAAAAAGTTTATTTTTTTGCACACTTAATGAACCATAGGTACATCATAGAATAAAAAAACTTAAACTGCTTTTTATTTGTTGTTTTCCAAAAATTATATCAATTTTTTTCTTTAGTTAAATAAGTGGTTAACATTTTAATTTCCCTTTAAAATTCTTTAAAGATAAGAAAATTGATATTTTAGGACAGTTGTTTGATATCATTATTTTGGCAGTAAGGTTTAATTAAGGAACAAGATAAGAGCAGTGACACGACAAATTAAATATTTATTTCAAAATGTTTTTTTATTCCTTCCAAAAACTTTTATATTATTAGAAATACCATCTGGCAATTAAGAGAAAAAAAATTACTTAAAGTAGCATTATAACAACAACTAAAAAAAAGATTTTTTACATATTTTAAAAGTTTAATATCAAAATAATATAATGACCAACGAAAAACCTAAAATAATAAATATTTACAGAGTTATCGCCAAGTTTTTTTCGTTGTTTCATTAATTGAGTATGGATTTCTGCCACAAAAGATCTACAGCAGATCTTCTTCCTTCGTATCACACTGCTGGAATAAGTCTCTTGAGTTTCTAGGTGAGTCCCAGATCGTTGCTCTTGATATATCCAAAGCTTTTGACCAGGTCTGGCATGCCGCACTTCTTAATAAACTTCCCTCCTATGGTCTTTCAACTAAACTCTGTACTTGGCTCTCTAGTTATCTATCTGATCGTCGTATATCAGTTATTGTGGACGGCCATTCTTCAAGCTTTCACCAAGTAAATGCTGGAGTCCTCAGGGCTCAGTTCTGGCACCAACATTGTTTCTTCTTCACATCAACGACCTTCTCTCGTCCACAACTAATTCCATTCATAGTTTCGCCGACGATAGTACCTCTTCACTCCAGTTTTCAGGTTCCTAAACCCATCACTAAACCTGACTTGGAAAACAAACGCAGAGCGATGCAGATATCTCTTTCGCAGGATCTTAATTTAATATTGGATTGGGCGCTAAAAATCTCGTCCATTTTAATGCATCCAAAACACAATCATGTTCCTTGTCGCGAAAAGAGTCATCAAATACTCATCCTCTACTTATGAGCGGCCAAGTTTTACAGAGCAAAGACACCTTCAATCTTGTGGGCGTCACATTTGAAAGTAACCTTAACTGGCATAAACACATTGTATCTATAGCCACGGCAGCTTCAAAAAGCTTGGATTTCTCTTCGAGCCAAAAAGTATTTTTCCCTTCTAATTTATACACTTTATATGTGTCCCAAATCCGACCTCCCTTGGAATATTGTTCTCATATCTGGGGCATGGCGTCCCCCACAACCCTAAGCATTCTTGATTCTATTCAAAGAAGAGCTATTCGTCTCATTAATGATCCTTCACTTACAGAAAGGCTTCCTCTTGCCCATCGTCGGGCTGTGGGGATTTATCGCTTTTTTATAGGTACTTCCATGGCTTCTGCTCTGGAAGAATTGTCCAGTATAGTTCCTCCACTCACGGTTCCCAACAGAGAAACTCGTGGTTCCGCGCGTATGCATCCCTATACGGTCCAACTGGACAGGCCCCGAACTTCCCACTTTGTTCGTTCTTTTATCCCTAGAGTTTCTAGATTGTGGAACCTGCTGCCCGCGGAGGTCTTTCCTTCCCCCAAATCTTCAAGTATTTAAGTCCCGTGTCAACAAACTCCCTCTTACCTCGCTTAAGACACCCACGGTACGTTAGTATTTAGGCTTTTAGCCTTCGTGGTTTGTGATAATTCAGCGTTGTGATTGGCGGAAAAAGCATTTTAAATTTGCACTAACCAATCACAACGCTGAATTTATAACCCGCGAGCGGAAAACCGCTCTCATGGACAGCCAACTTTAGATTAAGTTAATTACATGCTAAACAGTGTATATTTTACTAATTTGACAACTTGAGAGTGACGTAAAGCAAGCGGAGGACTACAAAGTTCTAAAAAAAGACGCCATTTTGACACTCTTGAGCGTGGCTACTTTCTTTTTTTTTTTTGAAAAAATAATTTAAGAATTACGAAAATATATAATCCGATACGATCCGAACGATTTCTACAAGCCAAAATATTAACAGTATTTTTTGTCATATTTAAAAATCTATAGCCGCTTCCACCACCAATAAAAAACTATACATTATATAACATTTTTTTCTTCTTATCATCTAAGTTTTGCAACCCAAATTCTTAGGTATTTAGAAAAACATAAAATTTTACATGACAGGCAAATTCCAACTAAACTCTGCTCTTGGCTCTCCAGTTATCTTTCTAATCGACGTGTATCAGTCATTGTTGATGGCCACTCTTCAAGCTTTCACGAAATTAATGCTGGAGTGCCTCAGGGTTCAGTACTAGCACCAACTTTGTTTTGTGTTATTCTTCACATCAACGACCTTCTTTCTTCCACAACCAATTCCATTCATAGTTATGCTGACGATGGTACCCTTCACTCTACTTTTCTGGTTCCCAAACCAATCTCTCAACCCGACTTGGAAAGCAAACGCAGAGCGATGCAGATATCTCTTTCACAGGATCTCAATTTGATATTGGATTGGGGCGCCAAAAATCTGGTTCAATTTAATGCATCGAAAACACAATTGTGTTCCGTGTCGCGAACAAAATCATCAAACACCCATCCTTTGCTTATAAGTAGTCAGGTTTTGCAGAGCGGGGACACATTTAACCTTGTGGGCGTCACATTTGAGAATAACCTTTACTGGCATAAACACATTGTATCTATAGCCACCGCGGCTTCAAAAAGCTTGGATTTCTTTTCCGAGCCAAAAATAGTTTTCTCCTTCAAATTTATACACTTTGTATGTGTCCCAAATTCGACCCTCTCTGGAATATTGTTCTCATGTCTGGGGAATGGCATCCCCTACAACCCTCAGCATTCTTGATGCCATTCAAAGAAGGGCTGTTCGTCTTATTAATGATCCTTTACTTACTCAAAGACTTCCTTCCCTTGCCCATTGTCGAGCTGTGGGAGATCTATCGCTTTTCTATAGATACTTTTACGGCTTCTGCTCCGACGAATTATCCAGTATAGTCCCTCCTCTTGCAGTTCCCAACAGAGAAACTCGTGGTGCCGCGCGTACGCATCCTTATAAAGTTCAATTGGACAGGCCCTGAACTTCCCATTTCGTTCGTTCTTTTA
Organism: Listronotus bonariensis; assembly: GCA_014170235.1. Taxonomy (NCBI): domain Eukaryota; kingdom Metazoa; phylum Arthropoda; class Insecta; order Coleoptera; family Curculionidae; genus Listronotus; species Listronotus bonariensis. Next base: position 204,135 of record JACEGR010000144.1, read on the forward strand.
TCCCTAGAGTTTCTAGACTGTGGAACCTGCTGCAGGCGGAGGTCTTCCCTTCCCCCCAAATCTTCAAGTTTTTAAGTCCCGTGTTAAGAAACTTCCTCTTACCCTGCTTAAGACACCTACGGTACGTTAGTATTTAGGCTTTCAGCCTTAGTGGATTGTCCAAAGATTTAAAAAAAACCAATAGGTCTCTATAACGCTCGAGTAAATCCCTATTTAGTATCGTGGGCTTCCCTACTTAGGTGTTTTACTTCATTTTTACTTATTTATCTTACCTTGTTTCCTTTGTAGAAATAAGATACGATACTAATTTTGACAGACTCCAAGTCCTCAAGGACTTCCTCAACTATGAAGGGCCCATTTTTTGCCTATATTCAAATAGGTTTACACCGAAAACAATTTTTATATTTTTCTAAACCTCCTTGAATAAAGAATTGTTTAAGTGGGTCAAATATTTGTTATAAAAACAACTCTAATGGATATTTTCTATTCAAAACTAGTCTATTTCTCCTTGCAACTTGCCTAGAGATAAGTCAACAAAAAAGTGATAGTCCGGACAAACTAGACCTAAACATAAAGGTGAAGTTACTAAACCTCCTATCTAGCTTAAAATAAATTAAATTGTTTAAAACGTATCTAAAAACAAAATTCCAAAACCAGCTGGCCGAGGCGGTTTAGGCGGTCGCCTACAGCCTCGCGCCTAAAGGGGCCTCGCGCGCGGCGATGTAAAGGATTAAAATTTTAAACAGAGATATTAACCCTTTTCTGATGATTGTTTGTAGTCTTGTGCCTCGCGGATACCAAGATAACATAGAAAGGGTGTATTATAGAGAGAGAGAGGACCTTTTTTTAGTCCTCAACGTTTTTTTGATGATCATTTCTCAACAAAACAGGTCTCGCGAATACAAGTTCGACTACGCCTATTTTTGCTTCCACTGTTCAAAACTCCCCATTATTTCGACCGGTGGAAAAAATTGACTTGAGGTAAAGGTAAAAAATGGGTTTTCACGAATTTCTGGAAAATGGTAGAGAGAGATCCATTATTTAGAGTCATCTTTGACCAAAAATTGACCTGGGGACCACACCTAAGCAAAGTCACTCAGAAGGCAAAAATTACCCTGGGTAGATGCCGAAGACTTTGTGGCAAAAATTGGGGACTCGAAGCCCGAAGATGAACCTGTGGATGTACAAAATGGTTGTTAGACCAATGATAACCTACGGTTCAATTGCCTGGGGTGCAAAGACGCTACAAAAGACGGCAACAAGGCAATTACAAAGTATACAAAGACTTGCTTGTCTATGTATAACGGGGGCCATGAAAACGACCCCTACTGCAGCTCTGGAAGTGCTGCTTAACCTACCGCCACTTCACATATTCATACAGGGTGAGGTGAAAGCGGTACAATACCGTCTCAAACAAGGCCAGAGTCCTATTATAAGACAGGAAAGGGCCATACAATGGAGATTCAAGGAGGACCAAGAAGTCAACTCACTGTGTGAGATGCCTTCGGATCAAAATGGTACCAAGCTATTGGCTAAACAAAGGTTTTCAAACAATTATACCAGATAGAAAGGACTGGGAGGCAGGCCCTCCCGTTAAAGCTGACCTAATCTGGTATACAGATGGCTCCAAAACGGACCAAGGAGTCGGAGCAGGTATATATGGAGACAAACCGAGGACGAAAATAAACATCGGTCTCGGACAACACCCTACAGTGTTCCAGGCGGAAATTGTAGCCATAGAACAATGTGCTAGGGAAATCATCAGAAGAAGTTACATGGGTAAAACCATAGTAATTTATTCGGACAGCCAGGCAGCCATCAGGGCGATCTGTTCATGCAAGATCAGCTCTAAGCTGGTGTGGGACTGCAACTGCCCTGAAAGAGGTGGGTGCGTCCAACAAGCTAACTATTGCCTGGGTACCAGGCCATGAGGGCCACCAGGGCAATGAAGAAGCCGATAAACTGGCAAAGAAGGGTGCTGGCAGGGCAATGGTAGGCCTCGAGCCCTACTGTGGTATTCCGTCATGCCAAGTAAGGTCATCTATTAGATCGTGGACCATGAGGAAATCCCAAGACTGGTGATTAAAAACACCAGGACAGCGTCAGGCGAAAAAAGCCATAAAGGCATACTCGCCGGAATTTACAAAAGACCTTCTGAATTAAACAGTAGTATTATTGTGGGTCAACTAACAGGTCATTGCAGACTGAATAAACACCTGGAAACAATAGGTCTGGCAGAAGAAAACCTATGCAGGTTCTGCCAGGAAGAAGAAGAAACCGCAGAATATGCATGGTGCTACTGTGAAGCCCTTTGTCGTCTGCGGTTTGCAAGGCTGGGTAAGGAAAACCTAAAGCAGCAATATTTACCAAGGAGCCAGTTTCAAGCTTGTTGAGTCTGATTTAAAAGACAGGCTTGAATAGTGTGCTCTAACATAGGGATGGAGAATACACAATAAACCTAAGCAGGTGGCAGTGTTAGAGAATTACAATCCACCTTAGGGCTAATCTAATCTAATCTAAGGGTAAGTTTGTAAAACTCGTTAAGTATACTACCTCCGAGGTGGCGTGAAGACGTGTGCAAATTTTAACGCTTGCAACTCTTTGCCGCGTTTTATATCAAAACCGTCGTTATTAGGGAAAAAATTATAATGACCTTTTTAGTAAATAATTTTATAATCAACAATTCTTGTTAAAATTTATTTTGCGATAAAACTTACCGTTTTTTTTTAAATTGCTTTTTTGACTTTTTGCCCTCGAGTCATTTTTTTACCGGCCAAGATTATGGCAAGTTTTAAAATTTTGTCTTTATATATGTTTTAAACAATTTTATTCATTTTTAGCTTGATAGGAATTTTAGTAACTTCGAATGTCTAAATTGACCGGATTATGATTCGATAAGTATACATTAAGAACATGCATTTTCTCTTAAACGACTACTACTTATCCGTTAAAGTTTCGATCTGTTTTCCGAGTAATCTTTAACCCTGACTCACGACAGTTTGGATAATATTTGTGTCTGACGAGAAGCTGTTATTCACTTTTAAAAGCTAAAAGAAAAAAATACGGTAATATAGTATAATATTTGTTCTTAATGTGGGTATAAAAAGTCTATTTGGATTTGGTTAATATTGGTTGGAGCCCAAGAAGGGAATTTTGGGATTTACTACAGCGCGGCGGATTAATATACCGATGGATAACTTGTACCCGGGTTAAGTACCTTCACCAAATATGAGCCCCGTATACATCAAAATTCTTCGAACGAGTCAGAATAAGATATGATGGTTTAATATCATGCTAATTTTTTATTTTGAAGAAAATAATTCAGGGATAACGAAAAATATATATTTCGATAAAACCGGAACGATTTCCACAAGCCGAAATAATAAAAGTATTTTTTTGACATATTTAAAAGTCTAAAGCCACTTCCCCACTGATGAAAAGGTATACAATATATGACATTTTTTCTTCTTATCATTTAAGCTCCAACACTTACATATAATATCTACATAATTGATCAGATTTTGAGGATATAAAGTGTAATTATAAGTCACCAGTGAGCTAAAGTACCCTTTAGCTCACTAGTGAATTATAGACTTTAGCTCACTAGTGACTTATACTAATTCTTTATTACTTCCAACATTTCACAATTAAAAATAACATAAAACAACTAATATATTATACTACAATTTATTCGTGTTTATATTAACAGTAATTGTTATATTAGATTTATCTTGACAACGTTACATTGTGCGGAGTGTTCTTCAGGAAGTCTTTCAGCACTAGTACTTGCCTTGGTGCGCTCTTCACCCTGCATTCGTCTTGCAATCTCAAAACTTTGTTAGAGAGATGCAATCTTCTAAATATCCTTCGCCACGGTAGAAGACTTCCACCCGCCATGGCGTTTAAGGTTGGTGATATCGGCCCCAGCGTTGACTAGAAGTGTCGCTGAAGAACGCCGCATGCTCAACCCAATAGGTCTCTATGACGTTTGAGTAAATCCCCATTTAGCATCGTAGGCTCCCTACTATATCGTCATTTTTTTTTTGTTAGAGAAACTAATTCAAGAATAACAAAAAATATAAAGGGTGTCTTTTAACAACGAAAATGCATTTTTCTCAGCATAACTTATTAATGATGGATGCTATCATCCTAAACGCATTTTGTCATCATAACTTAATAATGATGGATGCCATCACATTTTTTGCAACACGTGGCCCAATAACGGCCAATTGCCCATTTTGATACCTTTTTGCCAATGCCTTGCCGGCAAAAAATGTTATATGGGAGGGTGTTAAAGTGATTTTGTTTTTAAATTTATATCAATAATTTTTAATACGTTTTGAATACTTTAATAAATCTTGGTATCTAGGGGTTTTTGACAGAGTCATTCAGATCTGATATTAGTTTTTATGTGTAAACTAGGGGGACTAGCTATACTATTTAAATTTTTCTAAAACGTCTAACTTTCTTGTGCTACACTGTATGTACCATCTAAAAAACCAGTAAACTCCCCAATGGTTTCTACACAAAAAGGTCTATTATGTAAGAATGGCTCGGAGCAATCATTTCAAGATATTTGAATTTAAGTGATTGAGTGCATTTAAAAACAGCAAACTACAACTGCCATGATAAACGAATGATTTAAGATTATTCTTCCATATACTTTTTGATTGCACTAAATCACTTAAATGCAAATATCTTGCAAATGGTTGCTCGGAGCCATTCTTACAAAGTATACCTCTTTTGTGTAGAAAGCATAGGGAGTTTACTGGTTTACCTAAGATGGTACATACAGAGTAGCACAAAAGTTGGGACGTTTTAGAGAAATTTAAATAGTGTAGCTAGCCCCTCTAGTTTACACATAAAATTAATATTAGATCTAAATAGCTTATGTTAAAAAACTCCTAGTTAACGAGTTTCAATGAAATATTCACAATATATCAAAAATTATCGAAAAACATTAAAAATATTTTTTTTACTTTGACACCCTGTATCTTCCTTATCGTCAACTTTTGGATATAGATATGTTTGAGTTAAATCTTATTATTTTAACTTAAGAAATCTGTAGTTTTTTGTGTACCATTAATTAGCCGACACCCTGTATATGTATGTTATTAGCTTTGTTCGCGGGTTCGATTCTGAACCGGTTCTGGGAATATTCGCATGCGCAGTGAATCAAGCAGCGTTCGCGGTTAGTAAAATCCTGAATTTTTAGTAACAGTTCTGTGTTCGCGGATTACAATGGAATCAGTTCGTTACAGGTTCGTAACCTGATTAGCAGTCCTAGGATTTTTGTTGAAACTAAAAGTTCAGTTCGGAATTTCATGCGCATTGTCGACATGGTCAGCTGTTTTCTGTTTTTGTGGTACAGAAATAAACCGTTGTATTACAGTTTATTTGTTTCTGTCACTTTTATGCGGGTTACTATACCTGTTGAATATTTTTACTTTTATTAAAAACGAGAGGAGGCAGGGAATCCCTCGTCATCCGCCGAGAGACCTAGAGTGGCTTTCGACAGTATAACAATTTACCTTTTTGTTTGAATTAATTTTTTTTATGTAGTATCCAATTTAACCATGAAAAATCCGAACCAAAAGGCTAGGTTAGAAGTACATCCTCAGCTGTATAGAAAATCGTTCGCGGTAAATAAAAATTCCGAACTAATAAATAACTAGACATGCGCTTTAAAACAATTCTAAACCAGTTCGGTTCTGGTTCAGAATCAGTTCATTACTAGACCCGCGAACAAAGCTATTGTTAGTACAACGTAATATCACCGGTCCCTTGGCCGTCGTTATAACCGGATTTAACTGTAGTTTTATATATTAAACAATTAAAAACAATAATTCTTTTTTCTTATAGAGGCACTTGTCAATCTTGATGTGTATCTTGCAGATAAACCATTAGTATTAATTTTAGGTTTAAAATGACATATTAAATACTCGACTTAAGTTACAAATTTGTCTCCAGAGATCGAGCAGAAAAGTTTTAAGACGAGTGGATACCGGACACGTTTTGATAAAATACGGTTTTCTGGGTACAAATTACTTCCCCCAGGCTCTATCGCGAACAGATCTGATAATTAGCCTGGCCTGAAAGACGCTGTTAAGGTTGAAGAGCGATGAATACTAACAAGTTATCTCTTTTTAAGTTAAAATTTCCTATATTTTAAGCTTTTGATATTTTCAAATATCCTTAGGGACTTTAAACGAGTTTCAATTTAGCTGGAAACAAGAATATTAATCAACTTTATTGCAACAATATATGTATATTATTGCTTCCAACAGTTATAGAAGGTATTTTATTTTTGAAAGTGGCATAATAAATGTGAACGAATAAATACATTAAAAAGTTAAAAATAATATATAAAAAAATAATAAAAAATATAGTCGAGTAAAACACAATTGGGTAGTAAAGTAAAAAAATATTTTTAACTTTGTGGTGAAGTGGCCCTTTAGTTTAGTTTTTGCTTTATAATTTATTATTACTATTAAATGGGCAATCAAATACTAAAAACACTACCAGTACTCTTTCAAAGACTACATTAAAAACACAATAACGGGTAATTTAATTGGTTTAAAACCTTTCAAGACGGTCATGCAAAACTGTTACATTGAGGGTCATGGTTAGTTCTGGTTTTTTATTCTTTTTTCTTGTAATTTTCTAATAAAACAAATTTACAAAAAAAAACAATAGAACCCCCCCTCCCCAATGCCAATCAAAAAGTTTTAGAACATTATCCAAAACCGTCAAAAAATATAATTTTTGCAGATACAGAGTGAAGAAGAATTTTTTAAATAGAACACCCTGTATATTATGTCACCATTAAAAAGCTCTTATAAAAGCTTCGGGGCGTTAAGCGACTATAGACTTTCAAGTTGTGTCAGAGACAAGAATGAGACGAGTAACTGGTCCTAACAATTTGTCAATTGTATTTATCTCTTCTGGTTTAACGCAAGTTCCAATAAATATGTCTTTGTCTTTCATCATGGCAGGCTATCGTAGATGGAGCAATCATCGCTTTGCCCTGGTTGCCAAGTTGTTTACAATTTCTGCATGTAAACTTTAATGTCCTTTTTTGGCTCACATCTAATTAAGAGAAAGAAAATATACCATGAATCGAATATTTTTAACTTGACAACGTTGTCGCAGGCAGTCACGCCAAAATGTTATTCGATATTTGTGTTTGATATTTTTCAATGGCCGATTTGTTTGGACAGTTTGTTCACATTTTCTGTGATTTATTGTGTGTTTCGTGGTTTTTACCTTTAATTGGACTTTGAATATTGACTTTTATTAGTGATCATAGTGTATATATTAAATTTGTGCTTTTCAACAAATAATTTAAGGTAATATTGACATGGTTATCTGAAAGAAAAATCTTTATAAAAACCAAATAAATGACATTTTTAATTAGGTGTGTGTAATTATTGAACTAAACCCCAATATTTTATATTAATAGGAAACAAAAACAAGTACCTAACATTAAGGGCAAAAATAGCACAGCTATATAATTTGAATTTGGCGGGCAAACGATAAAGTCGACTCACGCGCCATCTGCGTTTACCTTCCTTGAAGACAGACAAGGAAGGCCCAGCAGCTATCTCTCTCTCGGATAATTTATTTACATTTAGTTGCTCGTCTCATTCTTGTCTCTCAGTAATAACCACGCTCGAGCATGTCAAAATGACGTTTTTTTATAACTTTGTAGCCCTCCGCTTTCTTTACGTCACTCTCAAATTGTCAGATTAGTAGAATACACACTCTTTAGCATGTAATAACTCATCCTATCTTAATCTGACGCGCACGCCAATTTCTGATGGATATATTTTTGTTTTTACCATCGCCCCTGTATACGGGGCTCATATTTGGTGGAGGTATTTAATCGGGTACAAAGTATTCTCCGGTATATTTTTCTTCATAAAGCACTAATTGGATCACCCTTTCCAAGATGAGCATAGAAAACAAGCGCAAGCTTTCTGCTAAAAGGCTTAAATTTTCCTTGCGTTTGTTTTTCAAGGCCATCTTTTACTTACCTGTATACACTTAATGATAAAGCTGAAAGGAATGAAAAGGATTTTTTGTGTGAAATAAAACCTTTAACGGAAATATTTGAAAAGCGTTTGCTCGTAACGGTATATTCTTTTTGTTCGGAAAATCTTAAAAACAACTTATAATTAAAGTTATATAATACCAAGGCACAAAAATTTTAGGGTATTTTGAACTTAAAGGATAAAACACTATTCTTTTCAAAACAATTTTATTACTATAGAATCAACGGTCTCTTTATTTAACAAATTTTAGCTTATGTGTCTACGAAAGGATATATCGAACTGCCTTAAAAATATTACCTAACTATTCTAAACACTTGAAAAGGTTTTATGTCGTAACGCGACCCCTAAACGCATATTTCTTTTTGGTTTATATTCGTCATCAATGGCGTTTTGTCTCGGATATTTTCTCTTGATTACAGTCGGCCAACCTGCGGTACTTCGCGTCCTCGTGAAGGCGTCCTTAGGTCCTGACCACTGTAACAAAATAAACAAACAAATCATTAGATATAATAATATTTTACAATTTATTTTGCTTTGACTAGGTAAAACACATTATTCTGTTTTATCCTCGTCACTAGTTTCACTCTGTGAAACCAACGTAACAAAAGGCTTTAGCCTCTCTGAAGGACATATGCCCGTATAAGCTGTCCTACAACGTTTTGAACCAGGTAATTCCACCACCACGTAACGGTCTCTATCTAGTACTTTAGATATCACAAAGGGACCTTTATACCTAGGTTCAAGCTTTCGGCTCTTTCCGTCATTAGAGCTTTTATTTGTTCGAACTAAAACATGTTGGCCGATCGTAAATTTCGTTAAACGGGCATGCCTATTATCGTAACTATCTTTTTGCATCCGTTGACTATGCAAAAGTGTCTGTGATACTTGATCTCGTAACATGTCTAGATTTTCTCGAGTATCGTCGACCACTTCTGTAGCAAGAAACGAATCACTCACTCCACGTGGCCGGTACCCAAAGAAAATCTCGTAAGGTGTTTTACCAGTGCTGGAATTTACCGTAGAGTTAATTCCCCACTGAACATTCGTAACCATTGAGTCCCAACGAGTCTCGTCATTGGTACTTGCCATTAATGAACTTAGTATTGACCGGTTCATTCGTTCAACCTGTCCATTGGCTCTTGGAGTTGCCGTGGCACATAAGACTCGTTTGATTCCCAAATTGTGACAAAATTCAGTTAAACTTTTGCTCGTAAAAGCCGTTCCACGATCACATATTATTCGTCTAGGTACTCCAAACGTTTCAATAATATTTTCCAAAAATCGTGTGACGGGCAACGTGTTCGTATTTTGCACTGCTTTTAACCAAACAAATTTAGTGAAGGCATCTACTGCAGATAGGTTTTCGTTCTCTGGATTGAATTCAGGAATGCATTCACTCCGTAGAACTAACTGCTTAGGGACTTGCAATCGTGAACCATGCCTAACGGCCACTTCAAGCAAGTTTTCCAGACGCTCAATTCGAGACTCTACAGAAGATGTGGAGGCCTGAACAGACGTTATGTCTCTATCTCTGTTCATGACTTCTGTCGTAACAGGAGGAGTCATTGAGCGAACATCTAACGATGTAGAGCGCCTACTTTCCTTATTTATATTACGTCTTTTTGACTTACCCCCGTATAGGGATTTATCATTTTGTTTTTCACGGTGTAAACTATTAGTGGTACGAGATGACCTGGTTTTATAACGTTCACTGGATGATGAGTCACTAGAAGAACTTGACGAGTAATGCCTTTTGCGACCCATTTTTTTTCAATAAATAAACACAATAACAAAACAAATAACACTAAATTTGTCCACTAAATAATTAACAAAACTGTCTTTTAAAATACTAAACTATATTTAATCACTCAGATAATCTATCTTTGCGCGAATTACGCCACACCTGAACTGTAAAACACTATTCTTTTCAAAACAATTTTATTACTATAAAATCAACGGCTCTCTTTATTTAACAAATTTTAGCTTATGTGTCTACGAAAGGATATATCGAACTGCTCTTAAAAATATTACTTAACTATTCTAAACACTTGAAAAGGTTTTATGTCGTAACGCGATCCCTAAACGCATATTTCTTTTTGGTTTATATTCGTCATCGATGGCATTCTGTCTCGGATATTTTCTGTTGTGCTGCCTGAAATATCATATTTTCCCCTTTTTAAAAAATCTGAATGTTAGACATATCGTATCGTGCCCCGCGAATATTTCAAAAACTATAATATCTACACATGCCATATTTTGCAATCTGGTAGATCTCGCGAAGACGAACCCAGAAGATAAATATCGTAATTTGGCCAATATCATGACATATTGGGTTTGGCCATCTTACCACAGAAGTAGTCTTATAGGACCTAAAAAGCAAATAGATTTATTAACTTAAAGTCATATATCGCTACTGAGCTAGGATTCACCTTATAATATAAAGTGACCGGAAATAAATAATAGTTTAAAAAACTTAAAAAAAACCGAACAAAAAATTAGAAAATAATTTTTCATTAAAAAAATATTGTCACTTCAGAGTAAAAAGCGTGGGGTGCTTAATATATTAAATGTTATAATTATTATATTTGCCAATATCTATGAGGGAAAAGTTATGAAAAAATAGTAAAATGCACCCCACGCTTTTTACACTGAAGTGACAATATTTTTTTTTAATGAAAAATTATTTTCTAATTTTTAGTTCGGTTGCATATAAAAGCGCGTTTTTTAGTTTTTTTAAACTATTATTTATTTTTCATTTTTTAGTTCGATATGCATGTATGTATGTATGTATGTAAAAATGCTCCAGTTTATTCACTAAAAAAATCCTTCGCCATTTTGTCAAGAGTAGCTAAAGTTCCTGAGAAAAGTTTGGGATGTTGCCAAAAGATGGCAACACAGGTGTTGTTTTTATAATATAAAGGAAGTTTTTTTATCCTGGCGATCCTAACCAGGATAACGGGATACTGTTAGCAGATTATTGCATTGTCATGGGTCCTTAATACGTGTGCAAAGTTTCAAAGAAATCGAATAGCTGGAAGTTGGTAAAAATTAGGCTCAACGATTCCGTTACATAGATAGATAGATAGATAGTTACAACCCAAGTTAATAAAAGCGTGTTAAAAAGTTCGCAATATATGAGAATTTTTTAATTTAGGGATTTCCGAAATTTTTTCTGGCGATTGCCTCTGCATGCCCTATAACCTAAAAATCCATTTTGACATATGTAATGTGAAGAGCAGCATATCGGAAAATTAAAAAAAACTAAAATGCAGTCACAAATGGTAGTTTTACATTAAAAAGTATTATAAATACTCTTTGAGTAAAAAGTACTAAGAGTTTAATTTTAAACCCAAATGCAAAGTTTAAAGCATGTATTTTAAAGAAAGTGAATCCGCCTTTTTTATTTTCTAAAAAAATAGATATATGATATAAATAATGTTTAAATTCTTATTTTAATATAAAAAAGTAAGTTTTTGCGCAAATAAAGATGTTAAAGCGGATCATTTTGCTGCCCCTAAAAGGATGCCACCTCACCGTCTCGCCCCTCGGGCCGGCCCTACCGAAACTTCTTATAGATATACTAAATTATTTTAAATAAGAACTTTTATTTTTCGGGACTATGTTGAGCGAAAAAGGGCTGAGCTTTACCTACCTCATTTTCATTAAAGGTAAGTATGCATTTTTTTTCTTTCAGCGTTATTATTCTTTTTATTTTTTGATCTCTCCTCTATTTGGACGCTTTGTTTGACCTCCGGACAGTGTGGACGTGCGTAAAGGACTACAAAGTTCTTCCCGGAGTGGCGGCTAGAGGTGTCGTACGAACGTTTTTTACCTTCGGCGATCAAGGAAAGATTCACGCTAAATTGACGGCATCTTTCTTCTGGATCTAAGCGCTGTGAGCGAAGATTCCTATAAGCTGATGGTATCCTGTTTGGTGGTGAACACGAGGTATTTCTCAAATGGCGGGAAATAGATGGGCGTGCCATGGGAACTGTCAGTAGTGCAAGTGAAAGTTATACGTAACACCAGTAGCAGATCTTGGTTTGACTGCCGACAATTTATGCATTGCATCGATTGTTGAATTGTTTGTTTTCTTTTGGAATTTCTGGGAGCTACGAGCTCGATTATCCAGATTTTCCGACGACGAAGCCCTGGAAAGCATAGTCCGGAATGGGGAGAGTAGTGGATTCGACCTGAAGGGACCAAAACCAAGAAAAAATAAAGAGAGAGAGAGAGATCTCTTTATTTATTTATTTATAATGCAATTAAATTGCAAATGCAATTAAAAAGATATAAAATTTAATGTTATACACATTCATTTACTGATAGACGTATAAAATAAAGCATTTAATTTAAACAAACGCCTCTATCAACTTTATTGTAGCCTGTTATAAAAAAATTGGTGCACATTTACCTGCGAAAAAAAACAAATTTTTGGTCTGATTTAGAAATAAAAACAAGTTATTAAGTCTAATACCAAATATTTTGGCTATTTTAAAAAACAAAGTTGATGATAGCTGCTCAAAGATGAAATGTTTGTTCCAATTTTGCCAACCCTGTATCTCATACCGTCTATACTCTATTTTTTTGCAAGAGAGAGTAATAAATCATTTAATTTTATGGCAATTCGCTTTCTTTGTTAGTCCGAGTATAAATATTTTTCTTCAATTCTACCTGTAATGTACTGATAAGGCATCATAATTTTAAGCCGGCAGACCCCGCTCTAAAATTCGTCAACCTCTTGGGTCAAATACAAAGAAATAACAGATGTTTACCCGTATTTACGTGGGAATAATGTGATAAAAACCTTGACAGTGGCGGTGCGCTTGAGTTTATTTTTGGAAACTTACCCTTTTTAAACAGTTGAGGTAAAATGAAAATCTTGTTTTTTTAATATGTGTAAAAATTTATTTTAAAATTTATAGTATATCAATATTGTACAGTTGGTATAATTATAGTTAATAATAACCATTTTATTAAGAAAATAATACATATTAAAAATGCATAGTTAAAAAATAATTATTTAAAATATAATCTATACCTAATTAAATATGCTACATAATCTACATCTAGTTATTCACATTCTTCCATATCTGACATACTATCACTACCTAAGTCATATGAGTCTACTTGTATAATTAGAGGTTCAACAGTTGTATCTACTATTATATCCAAAGACCACATTTTATTTTCTACTTCTAATACATGTTCGACACATTTTTTCCAGTTTTCTGGGGAAGCATTAGATATGGCAATTTGAAATAGTTTTTTTATATCTACTAGTTTAAACGTAATATTATTTCTGGCTACTTCACCTTTCACTTGTGCCCATATAAGTTCTATGGGGTTTAGTTCGCAGTGATAAGGTGGCAGCCGATATACAGTTATATTTTGTTTCTTGGCTATTTCATCAATTACAAAACGTGTGTACTTATTTGTTCAATATTTTGCTGCATCAACCAGGATTGAATGTCTTTTTAAGCCAGCTTAAAGAGCATTTTGTACGCGCTTCCTGCCTCCGAATGCCTCTGCTCCAGACCGGAAAACAATTTTTAAATGGGTTGTTAACTTAAGGGCAACTGGTTCTTGACTTTCCTAAATCAAGACAGCGATCCGAGATAAAACTGCTGCTATTCCTCAAGATATGGTGATAAAAGTGATGCGGAACTTCTAGGAACGCCTTCGCATGTGTGTCGCTGCTAACGGCCGTCACTTACACGATATAATTTTGAAAACATAGTTAAAAAACCTTAAAGTGTGCTCTTTTGAAAATAATAAAAGTTTAGCTTCATATTTTATAGTAGACTTTTTATTTGCTACCCAAATGTGGGAGTCCATTCTGCCGCACCCTGTATAATCGAATACGTTTTTAACAATCTGCTTTTCGTTTACAGTTAAATGGCCGAGACATGCGCGTTTCTGCGGAGAAGCCATTTTTACAATACTGTAATACTTTGAACAATACTTTAACAATTTATAACCACTAAGTTGCACATACGGAAAGATACTAAAATATATATAAAATTTATAATACTTATTTAACGCAATTCGGTGTATGTCTACCTGTTCTTTGCACAGAGACTGGTGCGCCTATGGTTTACAACCTTCTAACCGTCCCGAGACATTTTTATTACTATCTCTTGCAAAAAAATAAAGTATAATAATGTTGCTCCTTAAATTTATAATAGACTATATGTTCCTAAGTTTTGCCAGCAAACAAACTTTCAAGCCTTTTGCAATTATGCATCATGGATATGTGACCCTGGACAAGTTGTGCACTGGAATATAATTGTACTAATATCTATAATTAACTTAATCACAGTGAAAAGTTGTGCGCTGCCAAACACATAATTTTGTTTGATATAATTAAAACTTGTCGGCCTCATTAATGTTGACTTTCTAGTTAAAATCAGCATTATAGTATAAGAGCTAGTGAACCCTTCGAGTAACGTTAGACCTGTAAGGCTGGAAATTTGTATAGTGATGAGTCATAGCATGCTAAGTACGAAAATCATCACCAGGCAGGCATCAGCCGTGCACATCATCACCCTGTATATTTTTGAAAGTTTATTTTTTTTTAAAAAACAACAAAAACTTAAAGCTGTAGGCTTATTTTTTTAGGATTTAGTTCATTCATAGTAAGGTTTTAAAAAATTTGACAAACAGTTTTCGATGAGCGCAAGTACCTGCCAGGGAAAAACTATAAGAGATAGACATATCACATGTGATATTTTTTCTCTATCTATCAATCTATCTATCCATCTGGCTGCCTATGTAACGGAATCTTTGAGCCTAATTTTAACCAACTTCCAGCTATTCGATTTCTTTGAAACTTTGCACACGTATTAAGGACCCATGACAATGCAATAATCTGCAAACAGTATCCCGTTATCTTGTTTTGATCGCCAGGAAAAAAAATTCCATTTATATTATAAAAACAACACCTAGGTTGCCATCTGTTGGCAACATTTCAAACTTTGCTATTAAATGAAGAAGAAATTTATTAGTGGGTTTGCAATATGTTGGCAACGGTCCAAACATTGCCTGGATTGCCATCTGTTGGCAAAATTTCAAACTTTGCTACTTAATGAAGAAGAAATTTTTTTAGTGAGTTGCAATCTGTTGGAAAAATTTTAAAATTTGCTACTATTGTCATTTCATAGTAAAAAGCGTGGGGTGCTTAAAATATTAAATGTTATAATTATTATATTTGCCAATTATCTATGATGGAAAAGTTATGAAAAAATAGTAAAATGCACCCACGCTTTTACTATGAAATGACAATATTTTTTTAATGAAAAATTATTTAAAACAGGCGGTCATAAAACAGAAATATGTATTACCAACTGACATCTGACAAAATTCACAGTCATTCAGTCATAACATAACCTAAAATTCCTTTAATGTGAAATTAAGAAGTTGAAAAAATCAGTTAACTAAGCTATTAAAAACAAAGTATACACTTTAATTGAAATACAAGCAAATAAAAGTAACTAACAAGTTGTGCATATAACTTTTATACCATCTTCCATTTATACTTTCTAAAAGAAGGCCTTTATTGAGAGTGTTAGTTGTTACTTGTACCGAATGTTGGGGATTAGGACAAAGACTGGAAATGGAGATTATGCAAACTACATTAAAATATCACTTAAGGTAGAGTAAACTAAAGTAAACTCATATTTAGAAAAACATTTATGGTGTAAATTTCTTTTTAGTTTAAAAAGGTAATATTTTAAAAAATATTTGTCTTATTTATGCAAATTGGGCGAAACTGTTTCGAAAGTTGGAGCAACCCCATTTTGACCAAATTTGATATAACAGGGCTCAGAACCTAATAATAAAAGGGGGCTGGTTATTTTCTTTTGCTGCTTAATTAAATAGTATGTTCTAATCTCTACTGTTATATCTATAATTGTGCAATATAACGAACTAAAAATGAAAAATAATTAATAGTTTAAAAAACTAAAAACACGCTTTTATATGCAACCTGAACTAAAAATTAGAAAATAATTTTTTCATTAAAAAAAATATTGTCACTTCATAGTAAAAGCGTGGGGTGCATTTCACTATTTTTTCATAACTTTTCCATCATAGATATTGGCAAATATAATAATTATAACATTTAATATATTAAGCACCCCACGCTTTTACTATGAAGTGAAAATATTTTTTTTTAATGAAAAATTATTTTTAATTTTTAGTTCGATTTGCATATAAAAGCGTGTTTTTAGTTTTTTAAACTATTAATTATTACCATTAGTTCTTATTATTATTAACAACATTAACCGTAAAAGAACAGTTGGTAGCATTTTGCAAATGAATCGCAGAGGCAAATTATTGTGGGTAAGTTGCCGAGTTGGATATTGCCGTTGAGGTGCAATTGAACCGGTCGTCGTTACAGGTAACAGAGACACATTGTTGCTTGCTAGAAAACGGTACAATGGGCCTTGAGTGCGTTTTGCTGTGTTTAAAGGTAAATGAATTTTGGGATAATATTTTGTTTGATAAGTCCGTCTTAAAACTTCTAGAGCTTTCTAGGTAGCCTTCTGAAACAGATAATGAATCCCAACCTCCAAGTATTTTAATATTCGTTATGCCTTCACCAGAATTAGCTAACATTGTAGCTAAGGAACGGCGAAAGCTATGTCCCGTGTAAAGTTCTGGGATTGGAAGACGTAAATAGGCAGCTATTTCAGAGGGCATCTGATGAATGTATTCCTATGCACTGACAGTACAAGCCAATTTTTTGTAATTAACAAAAAATCTTTTGTGTGGTGTTTCGGGCTTTCGTAAACTGAAATTCTTTCTATACAAAGCTAGATATTTTCCATTTTCAATTTCCTCGGAAATGACAAAACTTCGGCCAGAATGGTTTTTGGAGTCTGGAATATTTACAATTAAAAGATTCCCCAAATCGTCAATATCATCAATGCTAATTTTCATCTATTCTTCTCGACGACACACACCAGCTAGTCCAAAAATTGTAGCTACCTTCATCGCTGAATAGACATCATTTGGAGCATCATTAATAAGTTTGGTAATTTTCTAGAAACCTGCGGCAACCCGATTTTAACGAATTTTGGCATATAAGGTTTTTTGGGGCGCTGATCACGAATCTGAAAGATTTTTGGCGGAAATGTTTCGTTTTCGAGATATTCATCATCAAAGTTCAAATTTAAACTAAGCTTATTTTCACTATATCCCTCCTTCTTTTGCACACAATTCTTGATTTAAAGCTAAAGTGTCACAAAATATTTGATTTTCACCCTTTAAAACCCCTGTGTTTCTACGTTTTTACATTATTTTTGCATTAAATTGCGTGGCTTTTCTTTAATAATGCGGTAACCATACATACACATAGGGCTTCATGGCACACATGGGATTAAAATGATTCAAAGTATAGCCATGCAATTTAATGCAAAAATATTGTAAAATACGTAGAAAAACAACGGGATTTTAAAAGTTGAAAATCAAATATTGTGTGCCACTTTAGCTTCAAATCAAGAATTGTGTGCAAAAAGAAAGAGGAATATTGTAAAAATAGAATTAGTTTAAATTTTACGTCTGATGATGAATATCTCAAGAACAAAAGTTTCCCAAAAACCCCCGTTCACCAAATTTCGTCGAAATCGGAGTTGCCGGAGGTTTCTAGAGAAATTCACCATAAGTTTTAGCTATTTCATCTTTCGAGAGAAATTTTGGCCTTCTTGGGTCTAAATCCCACATTTTGCTTCTGATGTAACTTTGAAATATTTTTCTAAATCCATGTTCTTTTCGATCTTAATGACACTTTTTAACATGGAATCTCCATGTAGAAAATGGGAGCAACTCCGATTTTGACGAAATTTGGTATACGGGGGTTTTTGGGGCGCTGATCACGAATCTGAAAGAATTATTTGGCGGAAACGTTTCGTTCTCGAGATATCCATCATCAAAGTTGATATTTGAACTAACCTTATTTTCACTATATTCCCCCTTCTTTTTGCACACAATTCTTGATTTAAAGCTAAAGTGTCACACAATATTTGATTTTCACCTTTTAAAACCCCGTTTTTCTACGTTTTTACATTATTTTTGAATTAAATTGCGTGGCTTTTCTTTGATAATCCGGCAACCATACATACACATAGGGCTTCATGGCAAACTGGGATTAAAATGATTCAAAGTATAGCTATGCAGTTTAATGCAAAAATAATGTAAAACGTGAAGCATGAGGTTTTAAAGGTGAAAATCAAATATTGTGTGACACTTTAACTAAATCAAGAATGTGTTAAGAGGATACGGTGAAAATAAGCTAGTTCAAATTTGAACTTTGATGATGGATATCTCGAGGCCGAACGTTTCACGCAATAATTCTTTTCGAATTCATGATCAGCTTTGCCCAAACCCCCGTATACAAATTTCGAGTACTTCCGGTCGTATATCATGAATAACACGACCCCAATGTTTGGCTAGGCTTCTATCGTTGCTGGTTTATCAGCATACACTAATGACTTGACAGCCCCACAGAAAATAAGCTGTCTTGGGGCGTCACATCACAGGATCTGAATTTGGATAGGTGGCACAGGGCGTCCCATTCTCAGAGGCCAGTACTTTGTCGCCCAAAACCCCTGTTTTACCTTCAAGGCGATAGTTTCGTTCGCCGTGTGGCATGCTTTCACATCTGTTGCATCACATCTCGTCTGGATCAATATCATCCATATTTTGAAACAAATATTCATGGAATCATGGTTCGGTAACGTTCTCTATTGACCGTAACGTTCTACATCCAGCCTCATTTAAAAAAAATGAGTCCGATGATCCCAGATGGCATGTAAGAAAACCACACCACACGGTCACTTTTTCTGAATGTAATGGGTCTGTTGGATTTCCTGTGGATTAGCATCACCATATCCGGCAGTTTTTGTTTGTTCACAAATCCAGAAAGCCAAAAATGAGCCTCGTCGCTAAACAGAATCTTTACGATAAAACAACGGGTCACCTTCCAGCTGTCCTAATGCCAGTTGGCGAAACGACGAGAAGCAAGCCATGATCTTGCGGCTTTTACAATTCTTGCACCAGTTGGATCTTATAAGGGGTATAGATCAAGATCTTTCCGCAAGAAATTTGCCAGGTAGTTGACGGACAGAGCCCAACTTGTTGCGACCGACGACGAATGGATAACTTTGGATTCTCTTCCGCCGCACAGCGGCAATATTTCTTTCATTACGCACATTCCTTCGCGACGTAGTGGTGTTCACATCGTGTAAATAGTACGTGGACACAGTCGACGAATTAGTAACTCCAGATGGACGATCGTGTGGCCGCCAAAATTCGCAGAAATTCTTCTATGAGTCTGGCAGTTTGGTAATGATTTTCAAAGTAAATTTGGACGGGTGGTAACGTTGGTCAAGCGTAAGTTTATTCATGATGATTTGCCAAAGTATACTGAAAATAAATTTAATGAACAGTGTCAGATTGACAGTTAAGTCTGACGGATTGTTGCCATGTAAGGTTCTATCAACCCTAAAAAACACCCTTTATAACCAAATTAATTTGGCAATAGAATTTAATTTTACTTTAATACAGGGTGTTTTGAAAATACACGGCCAAATTTTAGGAGGTGATTCCTCATTGAAAAAAATATGAAAAAAGTTCCTATAAACATGTGATCGAAAATCCATACTTTCCAAGATACAGGGTGTTAAACTTTTAAATAAAATAGGTTTTTGTAATTATCTTGAATACCCTGTAACCGATTTTCTTGAAATTTTTCAGTTAAAATTATTAAAATCCAGTGGCTTCTCACGGGACATCTTATCGAAAATAATTGTAAAAAATGTACGCCACTGACTTTTTGTAACTTTTTATTTTTTTAGAATAAGCAACTGAAAATACAACTTTTTTATCTATTGAAATTTTTGTATCTTGCTTCATTTTCGAGAAAGAAAATAAAAACCACTTTATTGCATGTTTCTTGGGACGGAATTTTTGAATTTTGACGATTTACTGAGCAAAAGACAGTTAAAGATAGAGCAAATTAATTTACTCTGTCTTAACTTTTGAGGACTATCTAATGACATTAAAAAGTGAAGGTCAACTGAAGATTAAAGAAGGTGAATGTTGAACATAAATGTTGGACACCCTGAATCTTGGAAACTATGCATTTTTCGGACCCGTGTTTATAGGAACTTTTTTCTCATATTTTTCAATGAGGAATCACCTCCTGAAATTTGGCCGTGCATTTTTCGAACACCCTGTATAGCTGTAACTAAATCGTCAATATGAATTGTTGCCTTTTGAAATTTTAAAACTTCTAAAATTAAGGAAAATTATTTCGCAATTGGTCGAAGACTTGTTCCTATTAAATTAATTAATTTTCATTCGATATTTATTAATTATAAAACGACAATACAGCAAAAATTTTGATAGCACTTTTCAAGGACTTGTTTTAATTTGTTTTCCTAATTTTCTAATTAAATTAAATATTTGTTTTGTATTGCAAAATTTTATTTTCTGTAACAAAACTCTTTAAGTATTTTTAGTTTTACAGTAAAGAAAAAATAAGATACAAATATTAGTCTGAGTTCCGGCTGGTAAAATCTGCACCCATCTGTTTTTGTAATAAAACTTATTTTTTATAAATGATACATGGTAGTAGACTAGATTACACCAGGGTTGCCTTAAAAAATTTGGCCGCAAGCAAGGGTTTCCATCATTCAAATTATTTTTTTCCAGTCCGGACATGAAATTGGAAATACGCACACTGATTTGTGTTGTAAACAAGGAGGCAGTTTTCTTTTGGAATAAATATATAACCAGAGTTTCTTTATGGGAAGAAGCAAGACCGGTGATAGCTTTGTCAGGGACTTGAGGGGTGTGAGAATTACGATTTCGGTTGGCAGTTCTGTTCACGGTTGGTAGCATTATCAGCTGATGACAGAGTCGTGCCTTGTCCAAGCTTTGTTTGGTAAAAACTGTGGAAATTTGCCATTTTCATTTTGGTTGTATATTTTGCAAGAATTTCCAGTTGTTAATGTTTTTGGTTAGTTTCGAGAGTCACATATTATTGGTTCGGACTCGTTTTATTTTAGAGATTTTAATAGTGTTTAGTCGAATGGTTTTCAGTCATTCGTGTTTTTATATACATATGATACTGATGAGTGTCCGTTAATTAATGGTACAAAAAAACCACAGATTTCTTATACAAAAACACCCATTTAGGATTTAAACAAACATACCTATATCCATAAGTTAATGATAAAGAAGAGACGGGGTGTTAAAGGGATATAAATAATTTTTTATTCATGCATTTCGATAATTTCTGATATGTTTTAAACATTTTAATAAAACTCGGTATCCAGGAGTTTTTAGCTATCAGCTTTATATCTGAGCAGTTGTAATTATAGCTAATACGATGTTATTGAAGGTACATACTTTCGGATCTACTGAACAACTAAAACGTGAATACCTTAAAAACGGTTGTCAAGACCGATTCTTACTAAGTATATCTTTTTGTGCAGAAAGCATGAAGAAAGCACTAGTTTACATATATACAAGAGTAGTAACAAAATTGGGTGCAGTTTTAGAGAATTTTAATAGATTACCCATCGCCCTACACACTAAAATTAATATTCGATCTGAAAAGCTAATGTTTAAAAACCGAGATACCGTTTTATTAGGATATATTTAAAAGGGGAACAATTATCGAAATAAATTTACTTTTTCTTTTTTACTATGACACTCCTCGTATCTTCCTTATTATAAACTTTTGGATATTAGGTATGTTTGGTTAAATCTTAATATTTTGGCATAGGAAGGAATCTGTGGTTTTCTGTTTCATTCATTGAGACACCTTATTATGCAAAGTTTTTAAAAATGGTTTGACTTACGGAACTTCTTTTGTTTTTCTCCTTAATTCTACGCCACTGATCTGCCTAAAAATCAAACTAAATATATAGCATTGCAGTGAGTTTCTTTACAATAAAAGTAAGGAATTTTATTAATCTTAAAAATGTTTTGTTATTTCAAGTTAATTTTGAAGAAAAATTGTTGAGTAATTTCTATTTTGTAATAATGTATAAAATAAAGTTTTTATAATTTTTTTAATATAAAAGGTTTTATTTTTAGTTTAAAAATAAAACGTATAAAAACTTTTTAGAGTAACGAACTCTAATTAAACTATTTTATTATATATCCCCAAATTGACTTAACATGTGTTGTAAAATCGTATTTTATTTAAAATGATTTCAATACAACGTTAAAAAAATTGTGCCATATCTCTTTATAAAAAAAAACAGGGTATTTCAGAACTCTGGGCTCAAACTTTTATAAGAATGTGATTCCTTATATTATTTTATGTTTTTATAAGCATATGTCAGAGTTCCTTCCTTACTGAGATACAGGGCGTTAAAATTTAATAAGAAAAAAAAGTTTTTTCTAAATATTTTTAATATGCTTAGGTCGACTTGGCTTAAGCTTGGTACATTTATTAAAATGATAAAGCGCTTTTTTGGTCCTAACCGGATTGTTATTAATACGTAGGTCATAATCGGGATCATAGATTATACAGGGTTGATCAAAAAATAATTTCAATTTTCAGAAAGTCAAATAGCAACTATCTCTCTTATTTTAAATGGAACACCCTGCATGTTTTACCACATGATGACATACAAATATGCTTTCAAATGGTGTATAGGTTGCCCATACCCTATCTTTGATAGTCTTTTTAGTAAAATCTGTTTTTACATATTTTTAGTCCAAATGTTTATTTAAGTTAAAGTTGGCTGTGACATAGTAGCCTTTAATATTTTCCTAAGATGGTGACAACCATTTAAGTGATTACTAGTGTTTTAGTCAGTTTAAAAGAAATTTCAATGATTTTAAATAAAAACCCTTCTTCTACAACAAAAAGATGATATAATACTGGTAAGGATGTGAAAAAAATGGTTTACTTTAGTCTAGAGTTAATCCTGAAAAATATTCCAGGAGAAACCATCTGATAACCTTAATAGTTGCTTTAAAAATTTGACACAGTGATTATGGATAATGGAAGAAACGAGTTATAGGTCACAGAATGTCGTCATAACTGACCAGAGGCGTTATTAGGATTGTTTAAAAACACAAGTTTTGTATCATTACCACATTCAGCTGAAATAAGTGTTATTGGAAGTAGCATTATAAAGCTAACTAATGATTTTTTTCTGTGAATTTTAAAAATAGTGGCAGATAATACAAAATCTTTTATTTTGTGCTTTTTTCCAACAAATTTGCTTTGCAATAACGGCTTAGTAAATGGGCATGGCTATAATATCACGGCCCACTTTACTGTTTAAATAGGCATTTTGGAATAAAAAAATATGTTAAAACGGGAATTTACTTTAAAAAGTATAAAGGATAAGGTATAGGCAACCTATACACTATCACTTGAAAGAGCATTTGGTTTTGTCATCATGTGGTGTAAAAAAATACAGGGTGTTCCATTTAAAATAAGAGAGATATTGCTATTTGACTTTCTAAAAAAAATTGAAATTATTTTTGATCACCCTGTATAATCTATGATCTCGATATGACCTACTGTATGATAAGGCAGACTTTTCCTAATCTTGTAACAAATTTTAAAGTTTGAGGAGTTTATCATTGTTAAAATAAAATTAATTTAATTGCACCCTGCATTTTGAAAAAATCAAATATCACAAAAACGAATTAAAATTAGACACTTGGGTACTATTAACAAACTTAAAATTATTTTTTATGTTGAATCTAAAAACCGTCATAAAATATATAGGGTGTTCCATTTAAAAAATAATAACTTTGATAGGTCAGCACTTTTTTGAGACATCCTGCAGGTGTAGAGTAAAATAATTTTATACTCGTGGCCTTATGTTGTAGAATCGCCCGTAAAGTTTGTCGGTTGAGTTACTGGACACCCTGTATGTATGTAGGTAATTTGATTGAAATTGATGAAAACTTTGATGTCTATTGGTGCCTAAACGGTGAGGTTTATCGACTTTAATAAAGAGTACCTTATTTTTAAGTTTTTGATTGCCCATAAAATGGCGCCCCCAGCTTTGCGGATACCTGTCAAAATAAAAAAGTTATGATAAATAAATTTTTAAGTTTTAGGTAAAGTGCTCCTCTGGCGGTATTTAAAAAAAGTACTTTTGTCTTAGAATCCTAGCAAGCTGCGATGCTTTGTGTGCCAAATATCAACTGGATTGGTTAAAAAATAAATGCAATATGGCGAAAAACCAAAATAAAATTGAACTTTGACGGCTTGTAACTCGAACACGAATGAAACTGAACATCACATGTAAAATTAAGTAAAAATACATTTTTTTCTTATATTTTTGAGAAAAAATATAAAAATATGAAAATTGTAAATGCATAACCTAAAGTCCTAAAAGTAAGAAAAAACCGACTACTAAACGTCCGTTATACCATGCAAAATATGGAAAGCATTTGGCAACGTCGGAGGTCTGATTCTATTTATGAATGGATAAAAGAAAGGGGTTTCATAAAGTGTGTATTAGCCTCAGGTTTAATTAGGTATTTAAAAAAGAAAACTAGTTGTTTGAGTACACGAAGAAGAGAGAAGGAATTTGATCTATAGGCTTTTTTTTTCTTGGCGCTTAGGTCAGACGGTCAAGCGGCAAGGCTGCTCTATAAAGTACGTGCTCAAAGGTAGAGGAGATTTTTAATTTGATCTACTTACCTGACAACACTGTGCCATGACAGTCAGTGAAAGTTGTTTTTGTGGTTATGTCTATTTTTGTTTATGTTTTATTTTTCCGTAAACTTTTAATAAATATAAAAATAAGATGATTTTCGCTAATTTGGGTTCTACCGTTTAAGGTAAATAAAAGTTTTTTTACTGTCACTACAATAAATATGTCACTTGCAAAACCAATAGCAGTTTTCAGAGACATGCACATGTGTCACACAGTGTGGTATATACTTTGCAACACTAGTGCTGTAAAGTACTTTGCAACACTAGTGTGATATAACACGGCCTTCTATGCATGAAACCAGTGTGCTATTTGCTATTTTCTGAAGTGGTCGTGGGGAGAGAGCCAAATATTTTTATATAACAAAGCAGTGTCTAATTTAATTAAGCTATCGAAGTTGAAGGAATCAAAAGTTGACGATCCCCGAAACAAAACTTTTAATATTTTTTATTAAATTAAAAATAAACTTGACACAACAAATGGATTCGTTGTTGGTGACATGTAGATGCAAAATATTTTAAAATTCTCGTAAATATAAATAAATATGTGACACTATACTTTAAAAGTGGAAATTGTATTTATTGAACAATGTTATCGGAATTTAAATAAAATGGAGAAAATAATTTATATTATTATAAAAGCACGTACTTGATTAAAAATCATATTTTTGTTTTGTTTTAAATTAATGTGATAAATTCATTTATTTTAAGATTTAAATTTAAAATAGTAATTTTTCACTTGATATACAGGGTGTAATTAAAATTAATGGCTAAAAATATAGGGTATGATTCCCTGGCTTATTTTAGTTGGAAAGTTCATGCTAGCAAACGTTATCGTCCTATAAACTCCAACTCACAAATTCTTAAGTACTTAGAAAAACACAAAAATTCTTTGCATGACAGGCAGCATGGATCTAGCCACAAAGATCTACAGCAGATCTTCTTCTCTTCGTATCACACTGCTGGAATAAGTCTCTTGAGTTTCCAGGTGAGTCCCAGATCGTTGCTCTTGATACATCCAAAGCTTTTTGACGGAGTGCTGGCATGCCAGCACTTCCTTAATAAACTTCCCCTCCTATGGCTTCTTTCCAACTAAACTCAACAACTCAACCTTAACTTGGCACAAACACATTGTATCTATAGCCACGGCAGCTTCAAAAAAAGCTTGGATTTCTCTTTCGAGCGAAAAGTATTTTCCGCTTCTAATTTATACTCTTTATATGTGTCCCAAAATCCGACCTCCCCTTGGATTATTGTTCTCATGTCTGGGAGCATGGAGTCCCCCACAATCTAAACATTTTTGGAATAGCTCTTCTTTGAATAGAATCAAGAATGCTTAGGGTTGTGGGGGACGCCATGCCCCAGATATATGAGAACAATATTCCAAGGGAGGTCAGATTTGGGACACATACAAAGTGTATAAATTAGAAGGGGAAAAATACTTTTTGGCTCGAAAGAAATCCAAGCTTTTTGAAGCTGCCGTGGCTATAGATACAATGTGATTATGCCAGTTAAGGTTACTTCCAAATGTGACGCCCACAAGATTAAAGGTGTCTTTGCTCTGTAAAACTTGGCCGCTCATAAGTAGAGGATGAGTATTTGGATGACTCTTTTCGCGACAAGGAACATGATTGTGTTTTGGATGCATTAAAATGGACGAGATTTTTAGCGCCCCAATCCAATATTAAATTAAGATCCTGCGAAAGAGATATCTGCATCGCTCTGCGTTTGTTTTCCAAGTCAGGTTTAGTAATGGGTTTAGGAACCTGAAAACTGGAGTGAAGGGTACTATCGTCGGCGAAACTATGAATGGAATTAGTTGTGGACGAGAGAAGGTCGTTGATGTGAAGAAGAAACAATGTTGGTGCCAGAACTTGAGGCCCTGAGGGACTCCAGCATTTACTTGGTGAAAGCTTGAAGAATGGCCGTCCACAATAACTGATATACGACGATCAGATAGATAACTAGAGAGCCAAGCTACAGAGTTTAGTTGAAAGACCATAGGAGGAAGTTTATTAAGAAGTGCGGCATGCCAGACCTGGTCAAAAGCTTTGGATATATCAAGAGCAACGATCTGGGGACTCACCTAGAAACTCAGGAGACTTATTCCAGCAGTGTGATACGAAGGAAAGAAGATCTGCTGTAGATCTTTGTGGCGGACAATCCATACTGCCTGTCGTGCAAAATTTTTGTGTTTTTCTAAGTACTTAAGAATTTGTAAATTGATTAGTTTTTCCATTACTTTACAAAGAACTGAGAGGGTTGGAAATTGGTACGAGAGAAGGTCGTTGATGTGAAGAAGAAACAATGGTGCCAGAACTGAGCCCTGAGGGACTCCAGCATTTACTTGGTGAAAGCTTGAAGAATGGCCGTCCACAATAACTGATATACGACGATCAGATAGATAACTAGAGAGCCAAGTACAGAGTTTAGTTGAAAGACCATAGGAGGGAAGTTTATTTAGAAGTGCGGCATGCCAGACCTGGTCAAAAGCTTTGGATATATCAAGAGCAACGATCTGGGACTCACCTAGAAACTCAAGAGACTTATTCCAGCAGTGTGATACGAAGGAAAGAAGATCTGCTGTAGATCTTTGTGGCGAAATCCATACTGCCTGTCATGCAAAATTTTGTGTTTTTCTAAGTACTTATAAATTTGTGAATTAATTAGTTTTTCCATTACTTTACAAAGAACTGAGAGAATTGAAATTGGTCTATAGTTAGATGGAAGAGATTTAGATCCTTTCTTGGGAATAGGCTGAACACGTGCATCTTTCCAGCTTTCCGGAAAGATACCCGTGTTGTAAGAAATTCGAAAATAATGAAATATTTAATATTAAGTTACTTACAATACAAAGATTTCAATCTATAAACAAAGGTTCATTAGCACTCGGTTGAAATTATTTTAATCCAATAAAATAAAATCTTAACACGACGCCAGACAAGAACTGGGCCAATGGTTGCGTCTCTTCATAATGTATAAAAGTTTTCATTTTCTTAAAATGTTAAATAAACTTATTAATTTTATTCTGGAGAAAAGCTAAATAATATTTTGTTTAAATTACATTTATTTACCCCTTATTTAGGTCACCTAGTACTGTCCAAAGTTCTGTACAAAATGCTACCACAAATTCCTTGGGCCAAAAAACAACGATCTAATGCAATTTATCTTTTTCGAAAGGTTGCTGGTTTCCGAGATACAAGGTGTCAAATTTTCCACTATTTTTTTAAACTTGAATACCCTCTATCTCGCAAACCTGCAACCTTTTGCTTAAGATAAATTGCAATAGATCGTTGTTTTTGGCCCAAGGAACTTGTAGTAGCATTTTGTACAGATCTTTGGACACTACTAGGTGGTCTAGATAAACCGTGAATGAATTTAATGACAAACTTTTGTATGAAATAAAGGTTAAATCTCAAATATCTCAAAAACGCTCGTAGCGATATTTATCAGGTATATTTATCTTTTGGGTGCAAAAAATATGGAAGCATAAGAATTCCTTACTAAAACTTTAATATATCGAGGCAAAAAAAGTTATATCAACAAAAAATTTGCATATTTCGTTTCTTACCCTAAAAAACCTTTTAATAGTAAATTTTGAAGAAAATTCCACACCACTGTTTTTTGACCAATCAAATGTGTAGTTTTGGTTGCATTACCATGACAACACAAGTATTTATTGGATTTTTTTCTCCTGTCTGGGGTACCCTGGAGCGAATTATAGTGGAAATTTTTTGACATAATGATTGAATTTGTTTTAACGTCATGTCTGTCATTCACATACATAATTAAAGAAAATGTTACCAGTTGTAGTATTTCAGACATAACATAATATAAAATAATGTAAGGTTTTAAGACCCTAATTGACAATTTTATACAACTACAGTTAGTAAAATAATATCATAAGACTGAAGTACTAGACATAAGTGAAGAGCAAACAAAAGCAAAGTCTAAAAAATTAAAATATACTATTTTTACCAACTAATATAAGGTATATATAATATAAAAGAATAAACAATGATAAGCTCTAAAAATACATATATTTGAACTACAATTGGTAAAATGGAAAATATTTATTTTATAGTAAAATTTTAAAGCTCGTGTCAATGTTACAAATATTAATTTAAAAGAATATTATTTAACACAAACCTATTCGTGGCCTTGAAAAAATTTCCGGAAATAAATTTAGCACTAGTGTTATTACAAGTGAAAATTGTTTTATAATAAATAAAATATTTAAAAATACCTGAAATAAAACAAACTCCTTGACAACCTGTATCTTGTAAACAATCAACGTTCCGACTAAGGTAAATTACGTTAGATCATTATATTTTGGCTCAAAGAGTCTATGGTAGCATTTTGTACAGATCTTTTAGAGACACCCTGTATAGGTACGTAAAACTATTTTTTTAATTGACCGGAAAATTGAATTTTCCACTCAATTTTTAAGCGGAAAATGCTATTTTACAGGACTAATTTACTTTCCGGTCCCTAGTTTACTTTCCGGTCTCTCATTTACTTTCCGGTCCCTGATATCAAAAAATAATGTTAGCCATGACAAAAATTGTCAGAGTTCAATTGTTACTATTTGACAGTTCAAGATATTGTAAAGTAAAGAAAGCATCATTTTGCCAAAATGGAGTCAGACATGGAAAATCCAGATGAAATAATTGAAGCAGCGTCCTTATTGTCGTTTAAATATAACACTAACAATTTACACAGTTTTTTTTCCGGTGAATTAAAAATTATGTACGATACTCGACCGGAAATAATTTTTACGGGTCTCCTCAAAACTACAGGACTCGCCTACGGCTCGCCCTGTAAATGTTTTTCGTCGACCCGTAAAATACCATTTTCCGGTCTAGTAACGTAAATAGCTATTGTTAAAGCCATACAATTAATTTCTTATTCAGGCTTTTAGAATGTTAAAAACTAATAACAGGGACAAACTGTAATTGGTATTAAATTTACCGAAGTGTTTACACCTCGGCAATAACAGGACATTAATGGTTTCTCTGTTTACACAAAGCCACTATAAAAGGCAAATAATTGCATTGCTTTGCTTGGATTTAAATTTCCAATGGTATTTACTATGCTATTAGCCGATTTAACAATTTATGTTAGGTCACGGTTCATATTGCAGAGGGAAAATAGAAAAAATATATTTATTTGCCCAAAGTTATTACTTATCATGAAAATATTCAGATATAACTTAGTCTTTTTTTATCTTTTTGACATCCCACGAAGGTCTATGTCTAAATACCAGAGTACCATGGGTGTCGGGTTATTAGATGTTTAACCCATCGTTCCCCTGTTCCGTCAACGTTGTCCAAGCACTGAAACATGCAGTTGCATTTCACAGCACCTTTAGACAACGCGGTAGTGCCACCACGGTCGTTATTTTTAAATAACTACTACCTAAATATGTCTCCCCGCTGGGAATCGAAACGCCGACCTCTGGCTTCGAAGTTCAAAGCTCTGTCCACTAGGCCACGGGAGAGACAAAAAGGGTACATATTAGAAGACATTTTTTCAGTAGCCAGACAGTTTTAAGAGTTCCAACCCCTTGCTAGACAAACATTTGCGTGGACCCAATGGTCCAAGGGTTAGATTTTTAAAAACTGTTTTTTGGGATACTTGGTATATATACATCAAAATTTTTTAGGACTTGGATCCAAATAGGAAGAGACCTTTACCCATCTGTTTACCGGATAAAAATTGTTTTATAAAAAGATGGTATTGAAACAAAGGTGGGGTTGCCTAAAAAAATGAGGTCAAGGCTATGACCAATTACAAAAAATAAGTTTTAAAATTTTTAAGTGCCCCTGTATAATATCAATTTTCATTTTTTTATTGTACATAACAGTACTTATATATTAGTGCATTTTGTTTTTCGATTTTATAAATAAAGCTGTAGTCAATTTTTAAATTTTTAACTTTAAAAAGTTTTTTGGTACATTCTGTATTATTTAAAAATATATATTTAACTAACATACGTACGTATTTAAAAATATAGGGGTTGCCAATATACAAAGTGTGTCAAAAATTTTAAGGTTATTTTTTAAAATTAAATATGGCCTTGACCCAATTTTTTTAGGTAATCCTATGGCGATACCTTTGTTTAAATACTATCTTCAATATAAAACAGTTTTTATCAGGTAAACTCCAACACTTACATATAATATCTACATAATTGATCAGATTTTGAGGATATAAAGTGTACTATAAGTCACTAGTGACTTATACTAATTCTTTATTACTTCCAACATTTCACAATTAAAAAATAACATAAAACAACTCATATATTATACTACAATTTATTCGTGTTTATATTAACAGTAATTATTGTTATATTAGATTTATCTTGGACAACGTTACATTGTGCGGAGTGTTCTTCAGGAAGTCTTTCAGCACTAGTACTTGCCTTGGTGCGCTCTTCACCCTGTATTCGTCTTGCAATCTCAAACTTGTTAGAGATGCAATCTTCTAAATATTCTTCTGCCACGGTAGAAGACTTCCACCCGCCATGGCGTTTAAGGTTGGTGATATCGGCCCCAGCGTTGACTAGAAGTGTCGCTGAAGAACGCCGCATGCTATGACCACTATATAAGATTTCATCAGGTAGTTGCAAATAATGAGCAACTACTCTCGGAATTTTCAAAATTTTATTTATTCCCACGCATTGCCTAGTGCATTTGCCTTTTTGAAAGTTGACAAAATCTGGTAATTTTCTAGAAAATGGGAGCAACTCCGATTTTAACGAAATTTGGTATACGGGGTTTTGGCCGCTGATCACGAATCTGAAAGTATTTGGCGGAAACGATTTGTTCTCGAGATATCCATCATCAAATTTGATATTTGAACTAACCTATTTTCACTATATTCCCCTTCTTTTGCACACAATTCTTGATTTAAAGCTAAAGTGTCACACAATATTTGATTTTCACCTTTTAAAACCCCGTTTTTCTACGTTTTTGACATTATTTTTGAATTAAATTGCGTGACTTTTCTTTGATAATCCGGCAATCCCATACATACACATGAGGGCTTCATGGCATAACTGGGATTGCAAAATGATTCAAAGTATAGCTATGCAGTTTAATGCAAAAATAATGTAAAAACGTAGAAAACGGGGTTTTAAAAAGGTGAAAATCAAATATTGTGTGACACTTTAGCTTTAAATCAAGAATTGTGTGCAAAAAGAAGGGGAATATAGTGAAAATAAGCTTAGTTCAAATTTGAACTTTGATGATGGATATCTCGAGAACGAAACGTTTCCGCCAAATAATTCTTTCAGATTCGTGATCAGCGCCCCAAAACCCCCGTATACCAAATTTCGTCAAAATCGGAGTTGCTCCCATTTTCTAGAAAATTACCAAAAATCTTTGTGAGGCGTGTTCTCTGGCCTTAGGGACACATATTTTCTAAATAATTCAAGCACATTTACCAAAAATCCTTCTTTAAAATTGTGAAGCTTCTCGATTTGTTCGTCTTGGTATCAGGTATAGAAACATATATGTACTGGCCTTTATCTACTATATCTTCAATACTTAAGCGAGTTAGTTCGTCACAACGGCATGCACCAGCGATTCCCAATATCAATGCAACCTATAAAAATCCGAACAGATAAATATTTAATACCAGAAACTAAAGTAAATTCATACCTTTGACATTAAGTGCTCGTCGTCAGGTGCCTCAGCCAAAAATTTTTCGATGTATTGCCTCTCCAGAATTTTTGCCTTTTTCGGTTTGAAATTTCTTGAATTGCTCTTCAAATAAGCGACAACTTTTCCATACCTCCCTATATCCACGTTCTTATATACTTTTAAGGTCGTTTTTATCATTGAATACTTGGTCCACATTGATGAGGGAGCAACTTTTTCGATAAAAACAGAAAGTAAGCCATAATAACATCTTCATTTATAGTACCAACTCCTCGCCTTTTCCTCCATGCTTCAAAATCTTCAAATTCTTTATTGTAACGTTAGTTTTGACTTCTCTGGAATTAAACTGCATGTCGCTACCGCAGCTTCTTCCAAAATTTCCGCAGGAACTTCACAATTTTCCATTTCGCAAAGCATTTTTATGTTTGTCTACAAAGTTGTTTACTAAACAAACCCGTAGTTACCAACAAAATGCATTACAACCAAACAAGCTTGCTTTCCAAAAATACAAAAATTTTGTTGCTGGTGTTGACAATGACAAGTAACAAATAATGGATGACGTTTTCAAATTATTTTCGATATTAAAAACGATTTATACGAAAGTGTTGGATAAAATTTTGTATTAGACACGTGAGTTATTACATATAAGTCACTTAAGAAAATTACCTCTCTCGCCCTTCGGGCTCGAGAGTTAAACTTTTCTTGCGTGACTTATATGTAATATAACAAAACATGACTTTTAAAAAGCATAAAAAAATACTACAACTGATATAACACTTTTCTTAATAAACTGCTAAAGTTGGTGACAAATGGGCCATATGAATAAAAAGAAGCAAATGTTTTTGCTTATAAGTTAAAGGTATTGACCATAATATAGAAATAAAGAATTTAATGCATCCAAAACACAATCATGTTCCTTGTCGCGAAAAGAGTCATCAAATACTCATTATCTACTTATGAGCGGCCAAGTTTTACAAAGCAAAGACACCTTCAATCTTGTGGGCGTCACATTTGAAAGTAACCTTAACTGGCATAAACACATTGTATCTATAGCCACGGTAGCTTCAAAAAAGCTTGGATTTCTCTTTCGAGCCAAAAAGTATTTTTCCGCTTCTAATTTATACACTTTATATGTGTCCCAAATCCGACCTCCCTTGGAATATTGTTCTCATATCTGGGGCATGGCGTCCCCAACAACCCTAAGCATTCGTGATTCTATTCAAAAAGATCTATTCGTCTCATTAATGATCCTTCACTTACAGAAAGGCTCCCCACTCTTGATCATCGTCGGGCTGTGAGGGATTTATCGCTTTTTATAGGTACTTCCATGGCTTCTGCTCGGAAGAATTGTCCAGTATAGTTCCTCCACTCGGGGTTCCCAACAGAGAAACTCGTGGTTCTACGCATATACATCTATATACGGTCACCCTGGACAGGCCCCGAACTTCTCACTTTGTTCGTTCTTTTATCCCCAGAGGTTCTAGAATGTGGAACTTGTTGCCCGCGGAGGTCTTTCCTTCCCCCAAATCCTCAGGTATTTAAGTCCCGTGTCAACCAACTCTCTCTTACCTCGCTTAAGACACCCACGGTACGTTAGTATTTAGGCTTTTAGCCTTCGTGGTGGTATGTCCAAAGATAAAAAAATTAAATGTATATACATTTGCCCTCAAGTGCAGTATTTACTTATAGAAAAGTGCTGCTGCTATTCAATAGCTTCAATTTTATATAAGTTAATACTCGCACTTGTAGGCAAACGCTTATACGTTTAAAGTAAATCCTTTATTTCTATATTATGATCAATACCTTTTACTTATAAGCAAAAACATTTGCCTTTTTTTATTCATATGGCCCATGCACTCGAAGGATTGCTTCGAGGCAACCTAGTGATGGCTTTTCACCAAAAGTCCTCACTAACAGTTCCGATTTTAATTAAAAAAATATATATTTTTCTTAATATTGTGACGTATAATTTTGAAATATACATAAGGGCCACTTTACGTCACTGGGCAAATGTACCATATGGAACTATCTTCTTGGACCATGAGACCGGTGGACAAAAAACTAACTTCGCATTTTTTAAAACCAACAATCTAAATTAAGTCCGGGCATACCCCCACTAGAGGTAGCCCGTACGGGCTTAACTAAAACTTTAACTTTGTACTTGACTTCACTAACTACTTTTTATCTGATAAAAATCCCTTTTAATTTCTTTCTCTCTTCTTTAAATATCAAATTTTCCAGTCTTTGTTTTGCATTTCTACGCTACCCGGTTTGTTTAATGTTTTTATTTTATTATTATAAAAGTAACCTAGAAAATTGTTTAATTTATACTTTTAAGACCTTGACACCTCACGTATATTTTTATGTAGCAAATTTTCCAATGTTAAGTAAACTAATTAAAATGTATACTTATTTTAAAATTTCCAAAAATGTATATTTTTAAAATTCCCAAAATGTATACTTTTTTATACTAGGTGTTCACAATATTTAAAATCATAAACTTCTCAGAGGAAAAAAAAATATTTGTATTATTTAAACAATATGCAGTGCGTCTTGGGATAGATGTTACAAGAGGACACATGGACCAAAAATTTTAAAATTTTAAAACGAAATATTGGAAAACCTGTTTGCATGGCCCAAAACTAAAAATACAAAATGTTTCTTTGATTGGTATTATACAGGGCGAGCTATAACTAAACATAAATGCCCAGGAGTTATTTTAAAATAAAACATAATTTTATAAAATGTTGGAGAGAGTTGAATGATTATTGCGAAAGATTAATCAATACATCAATTTTTTTAACTTTTAATTTATATAATGTTTGGTAAAGCAAACTAAGTACTACGAACATGAGTCCCATATACTAAATAGATAGCGTAATGACCATACCGGGATATAATTATTATTTTTTTACGCAAAAACTATACATTAAATAAAAAAAAATAATTAAAAGAAAATCCTAAATAAATTTTTTCGGGGAAAATGCAAAGGCGTACCATTTTTGTAATATTTTCAGTAAATCCCTTACGGACGTGCCGAATAAAAAATATTTTTCTTGTACGTCAAAAAATGTCCTTTGCTGCGTAGAAGATGTTACCCAAATTTCCTAAAAATATTTGTATTAGTAAAAAGCTATTGTTTTTCCTGAATTTTAACACCCTGTTGTTCCAAAAGTAGTAAGTTTTGGGCAAATGTTCATATAAAGATTTTTCTTAATTTTTGGACACCCTGTATAAAAAATATTTATATTGCGTAAAAAAATACAAATAATTTTTTCCCCTCTAAGAGAATTTTGGGGTATTAAATACAAGTAACGCAAGTTTGTGCATAACCCACAAAACGGGGAATTTTTAAAACGGTTTTTAATTAACAAATGTATATCAGTCCTTATAAAATTGGAATTTCTTTAATAAAATGTATATCATAATAGGCTATATTTGGAAGATGTTTTGTAGCTTTTATTTTAAAACCTTAAACATGATTTTACCCGATCTTTCAAATTAATATTTTTCTACAACAGTATTTTTGATTATCCTTTGTGAAAAGTTTTATCATCACTTGGTTTGGTGTTACAAGAAACTAAACGAATTTAGGTGCTATTCTTAAGTAGATTTAATTTTGTTATTATACAGGTATCTCTAAAAGGTCTGTACAAAATGCTATCACAAACCTATTAAGCCAAAATTAAATGATATAACACAATTTACCTTAGTCAAAACGTTTACCGATTGTGAGATACAGGGTATCAAAGTTTCCGTCGTATTTAATTTATTTTTAAATAAGTTTGTTATTATTGCAAATTTTCCTACAAAGATCATGTATTCCAAGGTAAAAAATAAAAATTTGCTAACGTTTATGTTGTAAAATGTAAAGGAATCTACCTGCAGTTCTTTGGTTATATTAGAATTGTCATAACTTTTTTGGCCTTTGTATTTTATGGTTCCAATATAAGAATTCAATTTTTTTGTACTTTTTGCACAAAAAAAGGTATACTTAGTAAATACTCCTACAAGCAATAGTTTTTGAGATAATTTCGATTAAATGTTTTATTTTATACAAAAATGTTTCATTGCATTCCTTCACGCTTTATCTTAGCTACTCGGCAGTCTTTAAAAGGTCTATACAAAATACTATCACACATTCTTTGGACCAAAATACAACGATCCAATGCAACTTACCTTAGTTGAAAAATTGATCGTTTGCTAAATACAGGGCTTCAAAGTTTTCATTTTATTTTTTACTTTGATACCCTGTATCTCGCAATGATCAACTTTTTAAAAAAGGTGAATTGCTTAAGATTGTTTAATTTTAGCGCAGACCCTATAGAAAAAAACCATGTGGCATAAATAAAGGTTAAATGAATACAGTCAAATTTTTTGTGTGGATTAAAACCTTTTCAGAATACCCTAAAAACGGTTGCTTTCAATAATATTATTTGGGTATGCTTTTTTTGTTTATAGTAGAGGAGCCCACGAAGGTAAACGGGGATTTTCTTAAGCGTCATAGGGACCTATTGGGTTAAAAAGCTTAGTAATAAGAAAAAAGTTATATAATGTATTTTATGCTTTATTTGTTTTCTGGAAGAATAAATTTAAACAAAATATTATTTAGCCGTTAAAAAGTTTATTTAACATTTTATGAAAATTAAAACTTTTATACATTATGTAGAACTATTCTGCTCTGACACAATATAATAAAAGTTATGATTACTTTAAAAGAAATAAAATAATGAAATATTTAATATTAAGTTACTTACAATACAAAGGTTTCAATCTATAAACAAAGGTTCATTAGTACTCGGTTGATATTATTTTTATCTAATAAAATAAAATTTTAACATCGGTGGGGAAGTGGCTGTAGATTTATAAATATGTCAAAAACATACTTATTATTTCGACTTGTGGGAATAGTTTGAATCGTATCAGATTAAATATTTTTTGGTATCTCTAAATTATTTTCTTCAAAATAAAAAAATTCCATTTTTAGAATGTCTAAATGACGTTTTTTTACAACTTTGTAGCCCCCAGCTTTTTTTACGTCTTTCTCAAATTGTCAGATTAGAGAAATATACACTGTTTAGCACATAATTAACTCACCCAATCTTAATCTGACCCGCCCGAAAATTTCTGATAAATATGTATATTTTTGTGTGACATCATCAACTTTTTTAATAGAAGGAATATTTGGTTTCAAACCTAATAGACTAGTATTTTAATTTTAAATCAAACGATATTTTAAAACCCTCTATACCGGGTGTTGCTCCGTCGAGCGGGACATAGGGAATCCCATGTAAATTTTGAAGTAGTCAAATATTGGCTCCCCTAATTATTTTAGAAAAAAATGCTATTAGGACATATTAAAGAGCACAGTAAGTTCCACCCAAAATGAAAATTTGAGCATTTTTCAACCAACCAGTAAAGAGTAAACTGCTTAATACTTCTGCAACGTAGTATCTCATTATGCACCCTGTACTCTAGAAATCAACAATAAAAACACCATATCGATTTATTAGTGACAATTTAGATCATTAATTTATAATGTCATTGCCAAAACTGAACAATTTTATACGAGAATTTCAAAAAGAGTCCTCGCATTTCATTTTAGTTTACAGCTAATTCCAACACATGCACTCACAGTTACGCAAGACAATAAAACAAGTTTTTCTACATTTAGAAGTCAATTTATGACGAAAATATCAGGACACATTCAGCGGAAATAGTATTCCTTAGCTGGACTAAATTTTCATATTTTTTATTGGTAGCTTAATTTTTAAATGTCCCCATAGAAAAAAATCGTTTGGCGAAAGATCACGTCAATTTTCTTCACATTTGCAATTATTGATTACTGTGCCTGTAGTTTCAAATTTTTTATCGTCCGTTCTATTGTCGGTTTACTTAGTATTGGCCTATTGGGAAAATAGGCTGCAAACAAGTCCGCTACTCTTCGAGAACTATTTCCCTGGTAAAACCATTTTATAATAGTGATTTTTCTTGATTTAAGTAGTTCATTATTTAGGAATGATGTGACATTGATCTGACAACTGGAGAGTAAGAGGTTAAATAATTTTTCTAGTATTTTATTATAAACTTCTAATAATACAAGGCGGGTAAGAAAATAGGGGATTCGTAACTTATTTTAGCATTTATCTCTTAGCTCGCGGACTGAGAAGAGCTGAAATTTGTACACTGGGTACAACTTTTTGTGCTCTTTAAAAAATCCTAATTATATTTTCTTCTAAAATAATTAGGGGAGCCAATATTGGACCACTTCAAAATTTACATGGGATTCCCTATGTCCCGCTCGACGGAGCAACACCCGGTATTTATACAACGTTTTGAATCGACAAACCATTATGAACCATTTCGAAATTACAGATAAAGATTTTATTCCAAACATTCGAAGAAAATTCCGTTAACAGGCTACAATAAAGTTGTTAGAGGCGTCTAATTAAATTAAATGCTTTAATACTCGACTTAATAAAGCCGTAAAACACGTAATCGTTGGAAGTACTTTATAAGAGCTTTGATTTTGATCTTTTTTTTTATTAATTTTATTTGTCTAACACATTTAAAATCAGAAACCTCCCAGGAGGGGGAAATATATTTTTATTATTTTAACAATATACAGACTGTCCACGGATGGAATTAACAAGAGGAGAAATGGTCCAAAAATTTCATTAAAAAAAAGTAATTATTCACAAAAATTTTTGCTCGTAAAAAAGTAGAATTCACGAAGAAAATTTTGTATACACGTATTGCAAAAACTTAAAAAACGTAATTTTTTTCCTAGAGTAAACTTTCTTTATTTTATATTTTTAAGCAAAATGTCATTGGAAAAATGTATTTAGAATATTGTTTGTGATCAATAAAAACAAACTAGAAGTATTCCCAAGAAAGGATCTAAATCTCTTCCATCTAACTATAGACCAATTTCAATTCTCTCAGTTCTTTGTAAAGTAATGGAAAAACTAATTAATTTACAAATTCTTAAGTACTTAGAAAAACACAAAATTTTGCATGACAGGCAGTATGGATTTTGCCACAAAAGATCTACAGCAGATCTTCTTTCCTTCGTATCACACTGCTGGAATAAGTCTCTTGAGTTTCTAGGTGAGTCCCAGATCGTTGCTCTTGATATATCCAAAGCTATTGACCAGGTCTGGCATGCCGCACTTCTTAATAAACTTCCCTCCTATGATCTTTCAACTAAACTCTGTACTTGGCTCTCTAGTTATCTATCTGATCGTCGTATATCAGTTATTATGGACGGCCATTCTTCAAGCTTTCACCAAGTAAATGCTGGAGTCCCTCAGGGCTCAGTTCTGGCACCAACATTGTTTCTTCTTCACATCAACGACCTTCTCTCGTCCACAACTAATTCCATTCATAGTTTCGCCGACGATAGTACCCTTCACTCGAGTTTTCAGGTTCCTAAACCCATTACTAAACCTGACTTGGAAAACAAACGCAGAGCGATGCAGATATCTCTTTCGCAGGATCTTAATTTAATATTGGATTGGGGCGCTAAAAATCTCGTCCATTTTAATGCATCCAAAACACAATCTTGTTCCTTGTCGCGAAAAGAGTCATCAAATACTCATACTCTACTTATGAGCGGCCAAGTTTTACAGAGCAAAGACAACTTTAATCTTGTGGGCGTCACATTTGAAAGTAACCTTAACTGGCATAATCACATTGTATCTATAGCCACGGCAGCTTCAAAAAAGCTTGGATTTCTCTTTCGAGCCAAAAAGTATTTTTCCCCTTCTAATTTATACACTTTATATGTGTCCCAAATCCGACCTCCCTTGGAATATTGTTCTCATATCTGGGGCATGGCGTCCCCCACAACCCTAAGCATTCTTGATTCTATTCAAAGAAGAGCTATTCATCTCATTATTGATCCTTCACTTACAGAAAGACTTCTCTCTCTTACACATCGTCGGGCTGTGGGGGATTTATCGCTTTTTTATAGGTACTTCCATGGCTTCTGCTCTGAAGAACTGTCCAGTATAGTTCCTCCACTTACGGTTCCCAACAGAGAAACTCGTGGTTCCGCGCGTATGCATCCCTATACGGTCCAACTAAACAGGCCCCGAACTTCTCACTTTGTTCGTTCTTTTATCCCTAGAGTTTCTAGATTGTGGAACCTGCTGCCCACGGAGGTCTTTCCTTCCCCCAAATCTTCAAGTATTTAAGTCCCGTGTCAACAAACTCCCTCTTGCCTCGCTTAAGACACCCACGGTACGTTAGTATTTAGGCTTCCAGCCTTCGTGGTTTGTCCAAAGATAAAAAAAAATTTGGCGTAGTTTGGCGAAAACGCCTTGATCACATTCGTTTACAGCTAAAAAATTGTTTTGTGTAGAATTTTGGAAAAAGCAGGAGTTTAAAAAGCAAATTATGAAAGTTTTTCAGATCATTTAATTATAAAAATTTAAAATAATTTATTTTTATATAACTTCAAAATCAGTTTTATATTTTTTGATACTCCTGTAACATTGATAAAGTTATTGAAAATATTAATTCTAATACATTTTTTTAATAATAATTTGCTTAAAAATTAAAAATAAAGGTAGCTTACTCTTTGCGAAAAATCATGTTTTTTATTTTTTGCGAACCTTGTATACAAAATTATCATTTTTCTTCGTGAATTCTACTTTTTTACAAATATTTTTTTTATAAAGAATAATTTTATTTGGAAAAATTATATTCTTTGTCCATTTGTCCATTTGTTTACCCCATTCGTGGACGGTCTGTACATGTTATATATACAGGGTGTGTCCAAGAACTTTCCCAACAAACTTTAGGGGTAACTCTTCATCCAAAAATAGGAATTTGTTTTTATATGAACATATGTTTTAAAAGTCCTACTTTTGGAACTACGGGGTGTTACAATTTAGGAAAAATATATGGTTTTTATCATAACTTTTATACCAGTTTAGATATTTAAAAAAAAAGTGGGGTTCTCCCAAGCATTAAAAGAATTTCTTTAGCTTACAAGAATTTTTTTCGTCAGTGTCGTCCGTAAGGAATTTACTGCAAATAATTTTTAAGCCAAAAAATAATACGCCACTGCATTTTCCTTAAATAAATATTATTTGGAATATTTGTTTAGTTTCAAAAAAAAGTCTCTTGACTTTTTTTTATTTAATGTATAGTTTTTGCGTAAAAAAATAAAAATTATTTCTCGGCATGGTCAAATCGCTATTTATTTAGTAAAGTACTGTTTATTTTAGGAAGACGCCGTAGCGTAGAATTTTTTTCTAATATTATAAAGAGGTTAAGCATATGTAAGCATGGGTGGTGCCATGGTGGAATGCTCGCCCGTCAAGAGGGTGCAAGCGACTCGGGTTCGATTGTCTACGGAAGCAGATTTCTTGTTTTTTTTTAATATATAAAAATAAAAAGCAACGAATTTACTTATTTTTAGTGGATTTTTTTCTTTGATGTTTATACTAATATTATAAATAAAATGGTGAAGTTTGAAACTTAGATTGTTTGTTTGTAAAGGCTCATTTTTAATACTGAATCGAGCATAAAAATGTTTGCACAATCAGAAAGCTACACTATTCAGGAATACTATAGTCTATATTTTATTATGATTGAACAAAAAGTTCAGAGAAAAATATAATTAAGGCCCAATGAAGTGGGCATGGGTCCGCTAGTCAATAATAAAGTTAAGAAAAAATATGGTATCAGTGTAGTAACGGACGACACTGGTAAAAATTTCTGTTTATTTATAGGTTTAAAAATTTTATTTAATGCTTAGAAGCCCTCTCCAAATCTTTTCAAAAATACTGAACTGGTGTACAAGTTATGAAAAACTATTTTTTTAAATTATATCACTAGGTAGTTCCAAGAGTAAAACTTTTAGGACGTATAATATATTTAAAGTTTTTTTCCTTATTTTTTAATGAAGAATCACCTCTAAAGTTTGTCGGAAAAGTTTTTGCACACCTTGTATTAATAACATATACAGGGTGTTAATAAATGCGAAAAATTTTGGAAAGTGATTTTTCATTAAAAAACAAATTATTTTAAACATATGTCCTAAACGTCTTAGTTCTTGAACTACAGAGTGTTGAAAAATTAAAAAAAAACTATTTTTTAAATATCTTAACTATTCTTTACCCCATTTTGTTTTAATTTGGTAATATTATTAATGACATTAAGGGGCTTATGTATCACTAACTTAATTACATTTACTAAGTCCAGTGGCGTCTTGAGAGGCAACTGAAGGAATATTTTCAACAGAAATACGGTATGCCACTGACTGTGTAAAATTTGTATGCCTTCTTTAGATTAAGCAAATAAAAATACTGCTTTTTATGCCTCCTAATTTTTTTCCATATCTTTTTTAGTTTAAGAGAAAAAAAATCACTTAATTGCATATTTTAAGACCATGAAAGAAGCATTGCGGGATTTTCTTTTAAAAATTAGGTTTTATAATTTGTAATAAGCATGTAACAAAAATAGTAAATACTTATTTAAATAAGGTTTATATCCAGTATAACAGTTTTTACTAAAATAAGTGTTTTCGAAATTTTTTGATTTTTTGAATATTTTAAAACCCTGTATCTCAAAAACTAAGACATTTAGGACATATGTTGATTTCTCGCATTTGTTAGGAAACACCCTGTATATTGTTTAAACAATACAAAAAATTATTTCCTTTTCCTTGACTATAAATACGTGTAAGCAAATATCCTAGTCTTAGTTAAATTAAAGGGTCAATCTCGGAATCTCACAGAATAAGCTGAATATTTGTACATACCTTTATTTTGGTACAATAAATACTCTCCTAAAAATACCCTATAATATTGTGTAAGGAACTGGAAATATGACAAGTCAAATGTCAAAAAAAAACAGTTTTTTGCGAATATCTAGTTTCCTTTACTTTAAATAGCATTTATATTTATTATAAAAGTTGTAGAATACAAAATTCTTTACAAATTTGATTCCAAGCATTTCTTTGTCCGACCAACGGATCCAATAATAGAGAGTGTAAAGCACTTTACTGTATGTACAATGTACATACCTTAGCACGCAATCAATCGTGATTGTTTAGTCTAATATGTCATCTTTTTACTTAAGTACTTGCTAAATATCACTTAATTAACTATGTCGTTTACTTATCTATCAGAAATAAGCTAAGATATGTAAGGGAAGCGCTTTATACTCTGCGCCCTCTATCTCTGGATCCATCTGCCGAAAAAAAAATAACCCTAAATTTTGTGCTCTACAACTTTAATTATAAATATTAATGCGGTTAGAGGCAAAATAAATGAAATATTCGCAAAAAATTGATTTGAAAGGCACAAACCATTTTATTTTTATTAATGTTTTAACTTAAAATTTTACCATAAAATTTAATTCTTTACAACATTTACTCATAATGTTTTTTCGATTTTTCGTTACTTTTGGGAATTTTTCATATTTTTAATTATAACTTGCCCTGTATGTTACCACTCGAAGAAAAATCTTGTATTTCTTAGTTTTAGACCACGCGACCAGTTTACTTAAAATGCCAAATTCAAATTTTTGGTTTATTTGTCCTCTTGTATGTAACACCTGTCCTGGAACACACTGTATTTAAGAGGTTTAATATACCTATCATGTAGTTAAATTAAAAGTCAAAAGTTTTTTTTTCCAGTAAAATATTTAAATTATTTAAGTTGCAAGCGAACCTATTTAAATATTTAATGAACTGATGTTTTTTTTGTTTTCACTTAACTTTTACCAACTTTGTAACTTAGTTTCACGATTTAAACTATGCGGGTAATTTATGTTGAAATAAGAAAATAGCTTAAGGACTATTTTAAGAATACTAAAAATAGATAGAATTATCTGTCAGTTAGATAAAATTGATAATATAAATTACGCTATAGAGGTAAAAAAAAATAAATAAGGTAATAGTATATTACATTACAAGTGTGGAAAATGACTAATTTTACACGAGTGGGAATATTGTAGCACGAGGCGTTAGCCGAGTGCGACAAACCCACGAGTGTAAGAAAGTCATTTTCACACGAGTACTGTACACTATTTTTCCTACGACCACAAATTATTCACCAAAAAATAAATAAATTAAAGTTTGTCTGTTCAGAAAAAATAAAACACAATTGAGAACTTTGCAACACTAGGGTGATATTTACTTTGCAACACTAGTGTGATATATACTTTTCCTCACTGCTATATTATACTGTTTTGACAATATTTTTACATCGAAAATCACCTACCTAGAAGCATTATATAACTTTTATCATTTTGGAATTTAAAAAGGCCCTCACTTAATAAAAATTGTATGGTTTTGTTAGGTAATAACGCTAATAGTTTAATACGGTTTTCTGCTATTATAAGTGTTTTTAAAAATTATCGATTCTTACATATTTTAGACACT
Source organism: Listronotus bonariensis (assembly GCA_014170235.1). NCBI lineage: Eukaryota > Metazoa > Arthropoda > Insecta > Coleoptera > Curculionidae > Listronotus > Listronotus bonariensis. Next base: position 248,958 of record JACEGR010000144.1, read on the forward strand.
CTTCTAAATAAAACGTAAGTGGTGCATATTCAAAATATTCCGTTTTTTAAAAAATATCAGTAAATAAACTTACGGGACCGGGGAGTGAAAAGGGGTGCTGGGTGGGGTAAAATTGGTAAAACGAGTTAATGAAACTGAACATCACATATAAAATTAAGTAAAAATAACAGTTTTTCCTCATATTTTTAAGAAAAAATATGAAAATTGTAAATGCATAACCTAAAGTCCTAAAAGTAAGGAAAAACGACTACAAAACGTCAGTTACCATGCAAAATATGGAAAGCATTTGGCAACGTCGGAAGGGTCTGATTCTATTTATGAATGGATAAAAGAAAGTGGATTCATAAAGTGTGTGTGCCTTAGGTTTAATTAGGGATTTTAAAAAAGATTTAACTAGTTTTTGAGTACACGAAGAAAGAGAGGAAGGAATTTGATCTATAGGCTTTTTTCTCTGGCGCTTTAGGTCGAACGGTCAAGCGGCAAGGCTGCCTCTATAAAGTACGTGCTCAAAGGTAGAAGGGAGATTTTTAATTTGATCTACTTACCTGACAACACTGTGCCAGTCAGTGAAAGTTGTTTTTTGTGGTTATGTCTATTTTTGTTTATGTTTTTATTTTTTCGTAAATTTTAATAAATATAAAAGAAGATGATTTTCGCTAATTTGGGTTCTACCGTTTAAGGTAAATAAACAGTTTTTTTACTGTCACTACAATAAATATGTCACTTGCAAAACCAATAGCAGTTTTTAGAATGACATCATAATATGTATCACACCAGTGTTGTAAAGTACTTTGCAACACTAGTGTGATATAACGCATTTTCTATGCATGAAATCAGTGTGCTATTTGCTATTTTCACAAGTGGTCGTAGGAAAAATAAATTTTACCTTATTTATTTAACATTATTTACTTCTTATACTAGCTTGACAAAAAAACCGTGCCTAATAAAAATCCTAAGAAATCACATAAGAAAGGAAAAAAGCAAAATTCAAAAATAAATTATGTAAATGAGAAGCTCCAAACCAAAACGCAGTTTTTGACACTCATTTTGATAAAACCAAAGACAATTGTAGTTTCACTATAGACTCCTAGAACAATGCTAAATTTTCTGTCATCAGTTTGGACGCTGGCTTGGCTGAATTTATAAAGCGGCAAATTATACGTACTGTTTACGTGTGTACTTGATGGATACCCGCTTCATCAGTCCACGAAGCGAGCGTCCAAGATGATGACTCAAAATTTAGCCTTGTTCGGGGTGTCTAAAAACACAATTTTTAGATAACGCCAGAGACACACTGTTCAAATGTATAGTGTTGTGTTGTATTGTGTCGTGATGTGTTGTGTCGTGATGTGACGTGAACACATTACTCTTATGCATTATAATGAAAAAAGTATTGGTTTTAAATACAATTTGTTCTTTTAAATTCTGCTATTTATACTTTTTTATTTTATTGGTAGAAAAAAATTATCCAACTTATTGATTTTGGTCTTTGATAGATCTTTTGAATAGTGATGTAATATACAGGGTGTTCCATTTAAAAAAGTATATTTTTGCAATAAATCGAAAACCTGATGTTTAATTGTTTATCTGGTTGACAGCACGTTAATCAACTCAGCACAGAAAGTTTGTTAACACGGGATTTAAAAACTTAAAGATTTGGGGGGAAGGAAAGACCTCCGCTGACAGTAAGTTCCACAGTCTAGAAACTCTAGGGATAAAAGAACGAACAAAGTGGGAAGTTCGGGGCTTGTCCAATTGGACCGTATAGGGATGCATACGTGCGGCACCACGAGTTGCTCTGTTGGGAGCTGCAAGAGGAGGAACTATACTGGATAATTCGTCGGAGCAGAAGCCGTAAAAGTATCTATAGAAAAGCGATAGATCTCCCACAGCTCGACGATGGGCAAGAGAAGGAAGTCTTTGAGTAAGTAAAGGATCATTAATAAGACAAACAGCTCTTCTTTGAATGGCATCAAGAATGCTGAGGGTTGTAGGGGATGTCATTCCCCAGACATGAGAACAATATTCCAGAGAGGGTCGAATTTGGGACACATACAAAGTGTATAAATTGGAAGGAGAAAAATACTTTTTGGCTCGGAAAAGAAATCCAAGCTTTTTTTGATACAATGTGTTTATGCCAGTTAAGGTTATTCTCAAATGTGACGCCCACAAGGTTCAATGTGTCCCCGCTCTGCAAAACCTGGCCACTCATAAGCAAAGGGTGAGTGTTTGATGATTTTTTCGCGACAAGAAACATGATTGTGTTTTGGATGCATTAAATTGAACAAGATTTTTGGTGCCCCCATTCAATATCAAATTAAGATCCTGTGAAAGAGATATCTGCATCGCCCTGCGTTTGCTTTCCAAGTCGGGTTGAGAGATAACTGAAGTTGCCTGTATCAAAAAATTTACCATCGTTTAGGTAATAGTTGCTATGAAGAGTTGTTAGTTGCTTATTTGTTGGCCGTCCCGTATACATAAATTTAACAAAAAAAATGGACGTATTAACACGTTTTTCCAAAAAAGAAAGCACTAAGTTTTAAATATTTTTTTAAATATTCGCCAGGTTACCAATTTTAAATAAAATTGATAGTGATTTTCTCGACTTACAAGAGCGCACACGAGAAAGTGTCTCCCCGGTGGCGCAGTGAACAGAGCTTTGATCTTCGAAGCCAGAGGTCGCCGGTTCGATTTCCAGCGGGGAGACATATTTAGGTAGTAGATATTTAAAAATAACCTCCGTGGTGATACTACCGCGTTGTTAAAAATGTGCTGTAAAATGCAAAACTGCATGTTTCAGTGCTTGAATAACGTTGACGGAACAGGGGAAAAGATGGGTTAAACATCTAATGACTCGAAAAATTTGTATGTAAAATGCCTTTGTTACTTATATTTTTATTGCAGACGGTTATGTGAACCCCCTTAGGAGAAGAAGAAGAAAAAATATGCGGAGGTAATGAGCCATATGAATAAAAAGAAGCAAATGCTTTTGCCCTTAAGTATAGAGTATAGATAATTTACTTCAAACCCTCCACCATATGTGACGTGTATTTTAAATACATATAGGGCCACTTTACGTCACTGGGACAGATGTACCATATGGAACTATCTATGGGGAAAATGAGACCGGTAGACCATCAAAACTAACTTTGCATTTTTTAAAACCAACTTAACTGATTTGACTAACTAAATTTAGTACGGGCATACCCCCACTAGGAGTAGCCCGTACGGGGGCTGAACTAAAACTTTAACTTTATACTTGACTACACTAACTACTTCTTATCTGATAAATCCCTTTTTAATTTCTTTCTCTCTTCTTTAAATATCAAATTTTCCAGTGTTTGTTTTGCATTTCTACGCTACCCAGTTTGTTTAATGTTTTTATTTTATTATTATAAAAGTAACTTAGAAAATTGTTTAATTTATGCTTTTAAGACCTTGACACATCACGTATATTTTTATGTAGCAAATTTTCCAATGTTAAGTAAACTAATTAAAATGTATACTTATTTTTAAATTCTCAAAAATGTATATTTTTTAAAATTCCCAAAATGTATACTTTTTTATACTAGGTGTTCACAGTATGAACATAATCGAGCATTTACTTATAGAAAAGTCACGAAAAGTGATGCTTTTATTCAGTAGCATCACATTTCTATAAGTAAATGCTTGTAGTTGTAAGCAAATGCTCGACTTTATTTACACGTTTAAAGTAAATCATCTATACCTTATACTTATAAGCAAAATCCTTTGCTTCTTTTTATTCTTATGGCCCAATGAGGTGTTTTTAAAAAGTGAGGATTTTTTTTTAACTTTTTTTTAAACCGTTTTAAGTTTTTACTACTCTGTATATTCTTAACTTAATTTAGAGTATTTAGTGCCTATACAGTTTGAGATCATTTGCCCACTTTTATTAAGAATTAAAATCTGTGACAAATGACAAAAAATAATAATTTCTTGCATTATAAATGGACAACAATGTATTTATTGTCTATACTAAATTAAACTGCTACAAAACAATTTACAAAAACTAATATAACCAAAGTATACTAAAATATAGGAGAAATATTTTAAGGATATTGTGACTTATCTTTTTGAATACATAGGGACTACTTTATGTCACTGGGACTAATGTGCCATATTGAACTATCTTCTGGGACTATATGACCGGAAGACCCTAAAAACTATTACGGTATTTTTAATAAAACTAACTTAACTTAGTACGGGCATCCCATAAATTACGGGAAGCCTGTACTGGCTTAACTAGAATTTTAACTTTTTACTTGACTTTACCCAAAGAGAATAGACAAGGATAGACGATCAATCGCCGGCGCCGTTTCGAAAAGTGGCACAATTTGAAGAAAGGGTCTGCGGGATGGCAGGGCATGCGCATACGCACTCCCAATGTCAAAATCGGCGGTATATTCAAAAACATTGATTTATTAAGTAAATATACATAAAACATTAATAAAAAGTGTAAAATGTGGTTTATACTGAAATTTATTAATATTTTAATGACTAAATATTGGTAATTTAGTGCTAATAGTGTATTAAAATCTATTTGGTAGAAGACTATTTTTTTAGATTGGAATAGGTTAATGTGGAAAAATGTATAGGTATAAATTTTAGGGAAATGAGAACTGAAAATAAAAATCTAAATAGAATTATTTCTTAAAAACTAAACTTTTATTGCGAGATTACTTATTTAGCATAAAAAAATGGTACTAAATGTAAAAGAAGTGTATAATTTTAAGAAATATATGAAAATAGCATGCTCAAACTTACCAACCAAATAAATTTTAGATTTATGTTGATCCCATTTCGTTGAAAGGTATTATAGTCTATAAGTTAATATTACCTACTTATACTAAGAAAAGCGTAGTAGGATTTCAGTTTCCAAAGGCCACTGTGCTTGGTCCATTTTATTCGATATCTACATACTTGTTTCTTTAGGTATGAGGAAGCAGATAAGATTGTAGGTTTTAATTAACAATGAAAATTTAAGTTTCCACATTATTGGATACTTATTTTGAAATAAAATACTTTTGTAAAAGAAGCTCAAAAATGCTCGTTATTGCAGAAAAAAATCCTAATCCTAAACATCGTTTTTCCACAAATTTTCAATATTGACAAAAATAAGTGTACTTTCCTCTTAATATAAATTTATATTTTTTAAGATATTTCATATACCTACCACTGAAAACAATATCGAATGGTTAATTTTTTTCGTAAAATTAATAATAAGTTTGCTTTATGGTACGAACTTAAGTAGACACACTCTATATTTTGGTTTGTACCTTACTGGGTCAGTTATTAAGTTTTTTAAGTGTTTAGGCTTTAGGCCTTTTTATTTTTTCGCTTTAGTTTAATTTTTATCACTATTAATACTTTTTAAACTTATAATTTGTCTGACATTTACAGTTTAAGCAAATTTTTTAAATAGAGAGTGACACACACAGAAATCCTCTATTGGTTCATTGTGCTTTTACCTCCAGCAAGATATTCATTAAATATATTTTACGGATGTATGTAAAATATTAATGTATATAATGTTTTGTTACATAAATAAATCCTAGATAAAGTGTTAATTTGTTTTTATTTTAAAAAAAAACAACATAAATAATTTAAAAAATAATTTATTAAAAAAACCCATAAATTTCCACAAATTTTGTTTCAATAATTTATATCTATAAGACAGGTCACACGTAAAATCAAACCGAATAAAACACAAAACAAATATACAGCCACAACAATCACAAAACATCAGCCATATTGAATATGTGAAAGTCAAAAGTTTTGACATTTATAACAGCCAATAGCAAACCGGAAAAACAACCTTCCATGCGCATGACGAGTAATCCCGCTGTGTTAAGTTAACCATCAAACCGGTGAAAGTTCGCAAGATATTTGGCTGATAGTATTGATTCAGACACAAAAATGTTACGTAAAAAGTGCGTACTGAAACAAAAATTCTAAATAAATCCATACTTTTAACCAAGCACGTCCTTTTTACCAACGTTAAGCAAGAATAAAATAAAACTTGACAAGCTCTTTTGGCCGCTGAACACAATCACCAGTCGCAGGTGTGTGCCATTTCTTAATTGGTGGGGGTAAATCAACTGTTTCTCTCCCCTTGTCCATTCTCTTTGACTTTACCTCTACTACCCTTACTACTTTTACTATCTTTTCTTCTTTTCCCCTAAAATTGTGTTGTATTTAAATATATAATTTGTAGGTTGACTTTGTTATTGTTTAAGTATGGTCTAGCAAATTATTAAGTTTTTTATTATTATTACTTTATAATTTTAATGGTTTAAAACCTTGACACATCACGACTTGTGTTGTATTTAGAAAAAATTCAAATGTTAATTAACCTAATTAAAATGTATACGTATTTTAAAATTTTCTAAATGTATATTTTTCAAATTCCCAAAATGTATACTCTTTTATACCAGGTGGCATTATTTTTATTTTTAGTTAAGAAGCCGTTTTTTTGACAAATATCCCATTTTGTGTGACTTTCATTAAGTTAAAACATGCTTTAGACATTTCAGTCACGTTTGTGGTTAAAAATTACAAATCATTTCCAAAACCAACCATCCTGGATTTCCTACCCGTCGTAACTTTATTATTATGAGAGATGCCTAAAAAGGCAAAACCTGGATTATATCTGGAATCTGAAATATCTCTTTGGAAATAGTTATTTTTAGGGAGACTCAATGTGTATGTAAAATAGTTTGTATACGGTGGCAGTTTTTTAATATTTTCTAGCTTAGTTTGCTTATATCATATAAAATATGATATTTTTAACGATATTTTTATTTCTTGCTTAATATATTGTTAAAAGCAGAGCTTAATCTTTTAATTTTAAGAACTCCATGGTTCTTTAAGTTATTTTTGTTTAAATAACATAAAAAAATCGTTTTTTGACCACCTTTTTGTACTGAAAATGTTTAACAGAAAATAAATAAATCTTGTTAAGCACTCAATTTGGTACAAAAGTTTATTTAAGTTAAATTTTTATCTTAATTATTTTATTTGTTACAGAGCTTTAAACTTAACATTTTTGATTTTTGCATTTTTAGCTAAACAATTAGTGTTATGAAAAAAGTTAAATGGCGAATTTTTAGTACTCTTAAAATTCTATAAAAAAATTCCCTAGTGACTTATTTTAATCTAAAGGTCTACTTCTTTATTTCTCTCTCTTTCTCTCTCAGGGTGTAAATATAGTATAAAATAAGGAGAGTTTTCGCATATTTTTCACGTTACTAGTCACTTCCGATTTAACCGAAAATGACATAAAATAAATGGAATACCTTGTACATTTATTTGTTTTTAGATTCTTAAGACAATTCTAAATCAGCATATGACATTTTAGAGGCTTTGGAGCCATTTTTAATATTACATTTAAGTGGATGGACGCAAAGTAATCTAGAGACCCCAGATAATGTTAGAATAAATAATAGTTTAAAAAAACTAAAAAACACGCTTTTATATGCAACCGAACTAAAAATTAGAAAATAATTTTTCATTACAAAGAGTTTGTCACTTCAGAGTAAAAAGCGTGGGGTGCATTTTACTATTTTTTCATAACTTTTCCCTCATAGATATTTGCAAATAGAATAATTATAACATTTAATATATTAAACACCCCACGCTTTTATTCCGAAGTGACAAACTCTTTGTAATGAAAAATTATTTTCTAATTTTTAGTTCGGTTGCATATAAAAGCGTGTTTTTTAGTTTTTTTAACTATTATTTATTTTTCATTTTTTAGTTCGATATATCAATTAGTTTTTTAAAAATAAATGCTCCAGTTTATTCACTAAAAAATTCCTTCGCCATTTTGTCAAGAGTAGTATTAGGACACAGAGGATCTGTAAAGGAATTTATTTATCCTGGCGGTCCTAATCAGGATAACGGGATACTGTTTTTAAATTATTGCATTGTCATCGGTCCTTGATACGTGTGCAAAGTTTCAAAGAAATTAAATCGCTGGGAGTTGGTAAAAATTAGGCTCAAAGATTCCGTTACATAGATAGATAGATAGATACAACCCAAGCTAATAAAAGCGTGTTAAAATACAATCACAAGGTTTTAGTAACTAAGATAGATTTGGCAAATTGACATGTTTATTTTTTACATTTTTTTAATGCAGCTCTTTTATACAAGCACTTAAAAAAGGACTTTTTGACAAATCCAATCATACTAATTTATTTGCAAGTTGGTTGAGTGGAATATCAACTCATACGAAAGTATAGAATGAACTTCGCCTTTTCAAGGGTTTAAATTTTTTAATTTTGAATAAAGATCTATTTATTTTTTTGTTTATTAAAAATACAAATTACTAAAAGATCATGGCCACCTAGATGTAATATTACAAATAACTATCAAAACATCAAGTAAGCGTAAAAACTTCTTAAAATGTCACATTACTATTAGGAATTGTCTCAGGTATTCAATAATATTAAAATATACAGGTTGTTTCATTTAAAAATTGTAAATAAGAGCCATTTACGGTCAGACCGGACAAAGCAAAAAAATTCCATTCCATTATATTGTGAACACCTAGTATAAAAAGTATACATTTTGGGAATTTTAAAAATATACATTTTTGGGAATTTTAAAATAAGTATACATTTTAACTAGGTTACTTAACATTGGGAATTTTGCTAAATAAAGATATACGTGAGGTGTCAAAGTTTTAAAAGTATAAATTAAACAATTTTCTAGGTTACTCCTATAATAATAAAATAAAAACATTAAACAAACTGGGTAGCGTAGAAATGCAAAACAAACACTGGAAAATTTGATATTTAAAGAAGAGAGAAAGAAATTAGAAGGGATTATGAGATAACAAGTACATAGTTAAAGTGAAGTCAAGTATAAAGTTAAAGTTTAAGTTAAGCCCCGTACGGGCTACCCCTAGTTGGGGGTATGCCCGTACTAAATTAAGTTAGTCAAATATGATTGATGGTCCACCGGTCTCATGGTCCAAGAAGATAGTTCCATATGGTAGATTTGTCCAAGTGACGTAAACTGGCCTATATGTATATTTCAAAATATATACGTCACAATATTTACGTATACCAAGCCCTGTTTTAATATGTCTAATACTTCAGAAATTATGGCTTGTCTAACAGATTCGTTGACACACGGTATGAACTATGAACTGCTGAAACACTTAAATATTGACCAATCTTTATCGTAGAAATTAATTTTGCAATAAAAAAATTACAAATGTAATACCAATAACCATGCCAAAAAATGGCTTTTATTTTTTACGCGAGAACTATACAGTGTAGACGTAAATAGCCCCCTGTTAACTTTTGTACCCTTAATTTTTTCCTAATAAAATTTAGTTATGACTAATGGCGGTAAATAAACTACTTTTTGAAGTAAAAATGATAGTTGCAAGAATCAAGATGGCGAATTGGCGCCATCTTAGAAAAAAATTAAATGAAAAGGGTAGTCTTGTGGCATATCATTTTAAGGCTCCTGACGAGTACTTTATAACCCTAGAATATAAAGTCAATATCTTCATTTATTACGAAATGGCGGTATTTTCAAAATTACCTAAATTTCTGATTTGGATGGCAATATTTCCGAAACTAATAAAGTTAGATGTGCTTAATATGGTATTTTTCTAAAGCTCTTTTAAATATCTATAAATAAATATACAGGATGCTTTATTAAAAAATGTGGTACTTTTTGTCCTTCCTCGTATATTATTATCAGTTTCACCACTGGAAAGATATTTAAAAAGCTTAAGGGAAATACTTTATTAAGTATATTTAACCTTACTAGTTTTGGAAATATAGCCATCTAAATCAGAAATTTAGGTAATTTTAAAGTACCGCCATTATGTAACATGTGAAGATATTGACTTTATATTTTGGGTTATAAAGTACTTGTCAGGATCTTTAAAATAATATGCCGCAAAACTCTTCTTTTCATTTAATTTTGTTATCTAAGATGGCGCCCTTTCGCCGTTTTGATTGTTGCAACTCTCATTTTTACGTCAAAAAGTAGTTTATATCCTCCCATTAGTCATACCTAAATTTTACAAGGAAAAAATTGGAGTACAGAAGTTAGCAGGGGGAACTATTAACGTTCACACTGTACATCGATTTAAAGATTAAGAGACCAAATTTGTTTAAAACTATACAAGAATGTTAAAAAGTTTTTCTTCGCAAAAAATAATCACCATTAACACTTCACAGATATTACTGGTGAAAATAATTTGTCGTTATTACATATTAAAAAATGTCTTTTTTCCGTGACGGGGAAAAAATTAACATTGTATCTCCGTTAACAGGTACTTAAATGTGACTTTTAATAAAATTACTTTTTTCCCGGTTAATTGTCTCCCTCCGCTTTCCATCGGGAGTCAATAAAACCTCAATCTAAAACTTTTTTTCCTTGTATAATAAATACCTATTAAGTCTTATGATATGTTTTACACATTTCTTAACAATATCTTAACTGGTATAAGTGTTAGTTTATTTAATTTATTATAAAAAAAAAACAAATATTTTTCTTAAAATTCAACACCCTGTAGTTTCAAAAGTAGAATGTTTGGGTCATATATTTATTTTCTTATTTTTTATTAAAAAATCACACCTTAAAGTGTGTCGATAGAGTTACTGACACCCTGTATGTCTAATAAATAAAAATAGGTAAAATAAGTGGTTAAATATACAGGGTGGCCCACCATATTCGACACGGTCTGTAGCTGGATAACTATAGGGTTTTTAAATAAAGTAAATACTGAAATATATACAGGTTGGATAAGGCCACAGTATAAATTTATTTTACCCTATACAGGATGTCTCAAAAAAGTGTAACGTATCAAAGTTGTATTTTTTTAAATGGATCACCCTATATTTTATGACGGTTTTAGATTCTACATAAAAAAATAATTTAAGTTTGGTAATAGTACCAAGTGTCTAATTTTATTCGTTTATTTTTGTGATATTTGATTTTTTTCAAAATGCAGGGGTGCAATTAAATTAATTTTATTTTAACAATATAAACTCCTTAAACTTTACAATTTGTTACAAGATTAGGAAAAGTCTGCCTTATCATACGTAGGTCATATCGAGATCATAGATTATACAGGGTGATCAAAAATAATTTCAATTTTTTAGAAAGTCTGAACACTCTGTATTTTTTACACCACATGATGACAAACCAAATGCTCTTTCAAATGGTATATAGGTTGCCTATACCTATCTTTTATACTTTTTAAGTAAATTCCGTTTTAACATATTTTTATTCCAAATGTCTATTTAAATGTAAGTAGGCTGTGATATAGCTATGCCTATTTACTAAGCCGTTATTGCAAAATGTAAATTTGTTGGAAAAAAGCACAAAATTAAAAGATTTTGTATTATCTGCCACTATTTTTAAAATTCACAGAAAAAAATCATTAGTTGCTTATAATGCTACTTCCAATAACACTTATTTCAACTGAATGTGGTAATGATAAAACTTGTGCTTTTAAACAATCCTAATAACGCCTTTGGTCAGTTATGACATTCTGTGACCTATAACTCGTTTCTTTCATTATCCATAATCACGGTGTCAAATTTTTTATTAAGGTTATCAGATGGTTTCTCCTGGAATATTTTTCAGGATTAACTCTACACTAAAGTAAACCATTTTTTCACATCCTACCAGTATTATATCATCTTTGTTCGGGAACGAGCATAATTTCTTTCAAAGAAATTAACCAAATAATTTATTTTCTCCAAACACAATTCTGTTCTAATTTTAGATTTAATCTTTATCGGTTTTCTTTGTAAAACGCCGTTTGTAAAAACATCAAGGTTCTCAGAATCCTCTTTGTATTTTTCCGATCTCCAAGTAAAATGATCACTCCTACTTAAATATGACTGATGCGCCGTGCCAATGGCGCGTAAGTAGGTGTCTCACAGCCCGATGGAGAGCGCAGTCTCTATTGGCGGGCATATCACATGCTTTCGGTCTAGCGCATAGAGGGCGGACTCATTCGGTTCCCCCAAAGAGTAAGAGTATAAGAGTAAGTTAGTCGCACTGCAAGTTTCATCGACTACGCATCTCTCGCGAAAAGTCACTCTCGTCAATTTTCGGACGACTCATCTCTCGCGCAAAGGCGCTTTCAAACATTCTTATTCTCTCGCAAATAATTGCAATTCTCTCTTAGGAAAATAAAACTTTCCTTATTCAAATACTCACAAATTCTACATTCAAGTTAGTTATCTCTCTTATTCAAAATAATTCTAACTTAGTATTTCTCTTATGAATACTTTTTCTCAGTGATCTGAAAATTCTAATTCAGTGACAAATACCTTAATTCGTAATAGGTAATAAGTAAAGTGATGTAAAAAGTGTCAAGGAACATCGACACTGAACTGTGCTAATAAACGTAGCAGAATGCTTTTAGTAATTCTAAAACACTTGTAAATATTGTAAATAGTGTAAAGTCTAAATCAGTTAATTAAACTATAATACAGTCCACAAAAGCTTTTATTTGGATGTATGGAGAAAAGAAAAGCTCCTACAATCTTGTTGTTTTAAAAGAAGGGTTTTTATTTAAAATCATTGAAATTTCTTTTAAACTGATTAAAACACTAGTAATCAATAAATGGTCGTTGTTATTTTCTTAAGAAAAATATTAATGGCTGCTATGTCACAGCCAACTTTAATTTAAATAAACATTTGTACTAAAAAATTTTAAAAACAGATTTTACTAAAAAAGCACAAAAGATAGGTATAGGCAACCTATACACCATTTGAAAGAGTATTTTATTTGTCAGCATGTGACGTAAAAAAATACAGGGTGTTCCATTTAAAATAAGAGAGATATGGAGATATTTGATTTTCTGAAAAATTGAAATTATTGTTTGATCACCCTGTACAATATTTCATCTTGATTTGACCTATGTATGATATGGCAGACTTTTTCTAATCTTGTTACACATTATAAAGTTTAAAGTGTTAAAGTAAAATCAATTTAATTTTACCTCTGCATTTTTCAAAAAAATCAAATATCACAAAAACGAATAAAATTAGACACTTAGCACTATAAACAAACTTGAGATATTTTTTAAAGTAGAATCTAAAACCGTCATAAAATATAGGGTGTTTTATTAAAAAAAAATAACTTTGATACGTCACACTTTTTGAGACACCCTGTATAGACTAAAATAATTTTTATACTATGGTCTTATCCAACCTGTATATGTTCCAGTATTTACTTTTTTAAAAACCCCATGGTTATCCAGCTACAGACCGTGTCGAATATGGTGGGCCACACTGTATTGCTTTATTTGTAGGAAAAATATTATTTTTTTGCCTTAGTTTACCCTTTGTTCGTAATAAGAAGTCTTGTAGTAGGTTTCATTTATAATGGATATAATGTAATATTGGTTATGTATTATAGTTTTCCACTAGTATATTGTATAATTGTATAAAATTTACACCAGAAGAACATAAAATGGCTTTACCATTGTTAGCTTTGTTAGAAACAGGAAGTTGTATACAATAATGGTGGTATGGCATAATGTCTGTAGCAGAAAGAACTTTTCTTATTTTAATTTGTCAGAAATTTTTTAACGAAATATGGGTTGGCTTTATAAAGTGAGAATATATTTTTATTCTATAAAATACAGTGTGGCTACATAAGTTTGCGTCATCAAGAAAACTTTTTTATTATTAATTTTACGAAAAAAAAACATATATTAGTATAATTATATCTGCATAGTTCAAAACATAAAATACAATCATCAGATTTTTAAATTGTGTCAGTCATCTACGAGGTTTGGCCAAAAATGACTTTTTTGTTTGCAAGAGTAAAGAGTAAAATATAAGTATTTTTGCTAATATCGCAAACTCCCAGCAAACACTATTTGCCGGCAATGTACACTTTTCATATTGGCATTGATGGTAAAGCATTGGCAATTGGTGGCAATATTATGCCAACATCTTATACGCATTAAAAAGACAACCCTAAATAAACACTTAATTGCCAATAAACTTTACATGCAGGCGAATTGCCGGCAAGCATATAAAAGTGGCGGCATACCTATCCCGATTAAATAAAGCACGCGTTTTTGTTGCAGGCAAATAAATATTAGATTTTTGAAGGCAAACCTTATACTTTTTAAACCATATTATTAACATTGGTATTTAACTAAAGTTAAAGCAATTTTTTGATCTGTTTTATTTATAATGGCAGCTAAACAACGTTATTTTATGTTGTGAATAGATCGTTGGTCAAACAAAATGTTTATTATGTATTTTGGAGCGAATAAAAATAAAATGATGGTAAAATTAGCTACGTTAATTTCGACCGAAGGTGACCGCTTTGTGCATTTGTTTTCTACGTGATTTTCTAGCTTTTTAGTTTCTTTTTTAAAGAAAAGAGTTTTTAATAGACATAATTAAATGTATTCATTACCTAATAAGTGTGTGTTGTGTGATTAATTGGTGATAGCTAGTCGAGAAGGCAAGATATTCAAGGAGACTGTTAGGAGCTGTAAACATTTTGTTTAAAACTTTATTAAAAGTTTTAAAGACGTGATAATAAAAAATATTATATATATATATATATATATATATATATATATATATATATATATATATATATATATATATATATATATATATATATATATATATATATATTTAAATTTTTCTTGTTTTTCTTGGACTTTAGGATTATATATTTTATGTTTTTACTTTTCTTGGGGTTTAAGTCCTTTTAAAAAAATACTTTTCTTTTCTTATTTTTGTTGCATTTATTGACGTTTCGGTACTATTTGACCTTCATCAGAAATAGAAATACAGTTTTTCACTAAGCGCTAAAAAATATGACAGTAATAAATATCTAAATCTAGAAGCTAACAACTAATGTTTTACCTTAAACAAATTTTTCGGGAACTGCTCTTTTTATATGTTTGTAAAATTTCACTTACATAAGCACTTTTTTTCTTTTGGTTTTGTACATGTTTGCACTGTTACACTAAGGATAGATATGAACTGAGAGCTAGAGCTATGTGAAATATGTAACCTGGCTCTAGCTCTCAGTTCATATCTATCCTTAGTGTAACAGTGCAAACATGTACAAAACCAAAAGAAAAAAAGTGCTTATGTAAGTGAAATTTTACAAACATATAAAAGAGCAGTTCCCGAAAATTTGTTTAAGGTAAAACATTAGTTGTTAGCTTCTAGATTTAGATATTTATTACTGTCATATTTTTAGCGCTTAGTGAAAAACTGTATTTCTATTTCTGATGAAGGTCAAATAGTACCGAAACGTCAATAAATGCAACAAAAATAAGAAAAGAAAAGTATTTTTTAAAAGGACTTAAACCCCAAGAAAAGTAAAAACATAAAATATATATATATATATATATATATATAGTTAATAGTTTTTTGACATACCGATAGATGGCGTAATGGACAATAAACTACTACCTTTCTGCAATATCTTCGCTTTTTATCGTCTAAACCGTACCCATTAGACAAAAATAATTCGACAGCGGTCTGCGGTAGGTGATCTCACTTAGCTTTGAAAGAAATATCTAGTATAAAAATCTGCATCTCCCAAGTTGGACAGTGTTTCGAGAGATGGTACTTTGCATTGCAAGGAAATTGCATGCAGTAAGGAGATTTTTCCTATTTTAATTTTCAAATAAAATATCGCATCATTTTAGCTTTTAAAAAAAGTATATGCGACAATTTTCTTCAATAAGACGTCAGCTTGCTGCTTGGGAGTATCTGCATTTGCCCACTTTCGTGTCTTTTTGTTATCTTTTTGCCAATAACTTATTAATGACGGATGCCATCACTTTATCTGCAACACGTGGCCTAATAACGGCCAATTGCCCACTTTCGCGTCTTTTTGATACCTTTTTGCCAATGCCTTGCCATTAAATGTACAACGCCGGCAAAAAATGTTATATGGGCTGCTATATATATATATATATATATATATATATATAAAAGATGTTTAGAATTAAAAATAACTTTCGAATATGCAATGTTGTTTATTAAATCGGCGAAAATCAAGAAAATATAAGTTTGTACATTGGTGCATTGTACAATCTTTTTGTTTTTTAACAACAAAATAAAAAAGTTTATTTAAAGCTGTCCTATGACATTTATAAATATATATATTTATAAATGTCTTTTTGATGACACGGGACTTAAATATTTGAAGATTTGGGGGAGCAGGTTCCACATTCTAGAAACTCTAGGGATAAAAATAAACAAACAATTTGGGAAGTTCGGGGCCTCTCCCGGACCGTATAGGAATGCATAAATGGAAAAATTACATTTTCGTCAAACCTCGTAGATGACTAATAAAATTTGATATCTGATGGTTGTTTTTAGGTTTTTCCCATACGACGTCACTTACTTAGATACACTGTATAAATAGAAAACTTTGTTAAACATTTTAAATTTTACGAAAGTGTAGTTTAGCTAAAAAGAAAGACTTAGACATAAATTTCCTCATAACACCCTGTATTTTTAATAAATAAATTAGGCATGTTTACTTTGGAACTGTAAATTTTCATCATTCTCTTTTAAAATCGTAAGTTGGAATAAACTTGTTAAAATAGCTACAGCTAAAAACAAAGATCAATGTCTTTAAGCGTTTTTCCAAACAACAAAACACTAAATTTTAAATAAGTGTGTTCCAATCCACGCGACCTCACTCTATTTGTGTATTGTGTATTTTTAATAAGTCACCCTATATTTGGACAAATACCACTTCAATTATTTTGTTATAACCTAAAATAAATATGTTTAAAATTTGATTTAAATAAAAAGTTATAAAAAAATTACAATAAATCATCCCTTAATTCCATTTTGCAAATTTATCAAGATTATCAAATCTGTTTAGTTAGAAATGTATAATATCTACTTTAAAGTTCTAAAATGATTTGCATTGTAAATAAAGCATATTTTAATTTTTGTTAAAGCTAATATTTTAAATTTTGCTGCATAGTAATATAAGAATATTTTAAGATAATTTAAAAAATGTATAAATGATTTTTAATAGCCGTCAAAAATAGGTCGATTACCTGATGATATTTTATGTTTTACCCATCTATAATTGATCTGTAATACCTTAGAAAACAAGCGTCTAGGTACACCGTACGATTATCGACTGAAATATATTGCGGCTGCGCATTAGTCGTATTTTAGTAATTTCATGTTGTACTTAACCTAACATTTCACTCATTTCAGTTTTTATTGTGCGTCAGTATTCTGTGGTTTTCATTTTTCAATACCGGGTTGTGTTTTTTTTTAATTTGTTTAAAAAAGGATGGAATCTAGTGAATCCACCAATAAAATGGTTCAATGTGCAGAATGTAAAGTGACATTTACAAAAACTTTTAGTTTAAGGGCCCATGTAAAAAGAAAGCATCCAGGTAAATACATAGTTCCACTTGCACTTCATATTAATTATATTAACATTATAAGTTACCTAAGTAGGTTTTGTTTTTAGTTTTATATTTTATTTAAAGCCTGGTTTATACAACATTAATTTGCTTGTCATAATCATAATCACAATCATAGTCTTAAAAGATGAAAATTACCAACTTCCTACTTACTCACTGTCTATGTAAAACCATGTAAATAAGTTATGCTTATGATTGTGATGTATAAACTGGTATATGACACAGTTCATGTTTAACCTGTGATTACGACTATGATTATGATTTATGACTATGACTATGTAAACCTGGCTTTAGTATGTATGTCTCATACTTATTGCTTATATTTTCTAGAAAAACTAGATAGTCTTGCCCCAAAGACAAAAGCCAAGCATGGAACTCATAAATGCCCAGAATGTAACTCTACCTTTGTGAATTTCGGAAATTTAAAAGCACATATGAAAGTAAAACATCCAGGTAAATCACAAAACACCTACCTACATAACTTTTTCTGCAATTTATGGAATATTATTTATTTTTATTTTTTAGAGAAGTTAGCAGAATTCGCTAACAGACATACTAAAAAATGTTTTAACTGTAAACAATGCAATGCAAAGTTTACCATATTAAAGCAATTAACTTTGCACAAAAGAAATCAGCATGCATTAGTCAGAAAGATGTTAAGGTGCCCTTTGTGTCAGTATACTGGTGCCAGATCGAAGCATCTTATTGCTCATTACAGAACTGAGCATTCCTTGGCAGTTGAAACAGAAATACTTACATTTGAAACATTTGATAAATTTCAAGAGTGGAAAACATCTATTGAGAAACAAATGTTTTCCTCATTTGTAAATATGCATGGTTTTAATCAGGCTGTAAATTGCAAAAAGTTAAGTATACATGCCATAGATCAGGTGATATCAGAAGAAGAGGTATCAGAAACAATATTAGATCCTTAAAAACACAGGGGAGTAATAAAATTAATGCATACTGTCCTGCTGAAATGAGTGTGATAGTTGAAGAAACTAAATGTGTAGTGCACTTTTGCAAGACACATGTTGGACATAAACTGGAAGAAGATATGGGCCATCTCTTTCTTTCATTATCAGACCGGCAAAATATAGCATCTAAAATAGCAGGAAAAGTTCCATTCCAGTCTATATTAGATGACATAAGGGACTCTGTTTCCAATTGTCACCTAGAGCGTACCCATTTGCTTACAAAAAAGACTTGTTCAATATTGAGAAAGCTTTCCACCTGAATGAAACCTCTGTACGCCATGCTAATGATGCTGTAAGTGTTGATGCATGGGTGAACGAGCTTAAACTTAGTAATTCAGTCCTGTTTTACAAATCTCAGGGATGTGTATTCAATGAACACCCAGAACTAAAAGTTGAAGATTTTTTGCTGATTATAATGACTGAAGGGCAAAAGGAACTATTACTAAGGTTTGTTTTTATTGAATTTTTATTAAATAATATATATTGATAAAATAATATCTATAGGTACATAATGTATGTACATGTGCTTACTGTATTTATGTCTGTATGTTTTATGTGTGTACTGTATGTATTTACATAATATAGGTATTTTTATTTTTTCACTATTAGATACATTATAATTACATACATCTATGCACAAATTTTTATTTTATTTAAGATTTGGTGAAGACTGCATTTGTGTCGATGGCACTCATGGCCTTAATGGATATGGGTTTGAACTGCACACAATACTCACACTTGATGATCTGAGGGAAGGCTATCCAACAGCATTTTTATTTCAAACAGGAGTGATGCTGAAGCACTGAAAATTTTTTTTTCCTATGTAGAAGAAAATATTGGGACAAAAATAAAGCCTAGAGTTTTCATGTCTGATATGGCTGAAGCATATTACAATGCTTGGGTTCAAATCATGCATCCTGCTGAATTTAGGTAATTAATTATTTTATTTTGCTACAATACAATAGAAGTTAATTGAATTTTTGTATTATTTTTAGACTTTACTGCACCTGGCATGTGGATAAAGCATGGCGAAAAAATTTGGAGAAAGTGGTTGGCAAGGAAAAAGAGTAAAAATATTTTAATATAATATTGCCTTGAATATTAAAATACATATTTTTTAGGTTTTAGTCTACCATATGCTTAGAATGTTGTTGCAAGAACGGGATGTAGCTACATTTAATAAACTAATACAAAAATTTTTGAGTTATTGCAATGAAAGTCCTGATACTCTGGACTTTGCTAATTATTTTCAGCAAAACTATGCAAATAAAGCAGATCACTGGGCATATTGCCATAGACTGCATAGTGGTCTCAATACCAACATGCATATAGAGAGGATGCACAGAACAATAAAGCACCTTTACTTGCATGGAAAACATGTTAAAAGGTTGGACAAGGCCATTAGCGCAATACTTAAATTTGTCAGGGACAAAATTTTTGAGAGGCTGATTATAATGCACAAGGGAAAGGTTTGCACTAAATTGTCTGACTTACGGCAAAGACATAAAACCAGTGAATCACTTGATTTAGGTAAACTTGAGATTGTTAATAGTATATCAATAATTATTAAAGTTAAAAAAAAACTTGTTGTTTATACCTAGGTAAAGTTGTTCAGTTAGACGTTGGTTGGATGGTCCCATCAACTTCAAGTAAGGAAATTTACATTGTGGAAGAATTGCAGTCAGTTTGTACATGCAGGCTTATGTGTACAGAATGTGGGGTGTGCATCCATCGTTACACATGTACATGTTTAGATTGCAGCATAAAGTGGAATATGTGCAAACATATCCATTTAGTGTGTAAACATATTCAGCAAAATGCATCCAGTTTGTGTACAGAAGCTGACGAAGTTTTATCAGGTAAGAATATCTAATATGCCTACATACATGTATTTTTTTAATTTAATTTATTTTTATTTTTTCAAGGCAAAGATAAATTTCATTAATTTCACCACAAAGCAATAGGTAATTTGTTGTATAAAGGTAAAAAAAATAATCGTTTTGGTTGTGGTACAAATTAATTTTTATGTGATTTAGCTTATTTTGGTTTGGGTTGTATAGATTTATTGGAGTAGATTGGTGTTTTATGTATTGTAAAAAGTCTCTTATTAAGGACATTTAAAAAATAAAATTTTATTTGCTTAAATTTTGCACTGCACTTTTTTAGATATTTTGATACTTGACGAAAATGAAGTAGGCAAAATGGAAGAAACCAAAAATCTTGTAAAGGCAGTTAGCACCAACAAAACAACATCTCAGGTAGTTTGTGAAACACAACAAAAAATGGTTGAAAAATTGCAGAGACTTATATATGGTTCCCATACATTGGAAGAACTCGAAGCAATTGAAAGAATAATATCTCCCATAGAGCCAACTTTAGAAGCAGTTCGGAGTAATCAAGTTTTTAAGTCTCATCGACTATCTACTGCATCTTCTGCTGCCATTCCAGCTAATAAAAAAATAGAACCTCAGAGACGTTTGTTTAAAACAAAGAAAAACGAAAAGCTACTGCCTTGGTTACTCCTTTACTGTCAGCCGAGGAAACTGATACGTTGGCGTTACAATTAATACTCCACAACGGAAATTAATTATTGATTTGAGTACTCCTCAAAAGTCAAAACAAAGGTATAGGTTATCTATATAAAAAGGGTTTTTATCTCATCATTCTTAATTTCTTTTTTTTTTTGTAGATTTTTTAGATCCAGATTTTTTCTTCAATGATCTTCTTTTCATGTGGCAGACATTAGACAAGGTAAAAAATATTATCCTCTTAAGAAAATTAAACTTTTTACTCATTGATGTACTTTTCAGATCCTCCACAAGGTCAGTAAACATTAGATAAAATATTGAGCTGCTCTTAGGGATGAAGAGTTTCTTTCACTGATATGATGAAAATCCATAACACAATATTCCATTTTTTAAACTGTTAATTAATATCAGTTCATGCTTATTTTTTATAATAAATGTACCTATACATACTATGTATTGTATCTTCTTTTTAAGTTGATTAAAATCTCATGTAATCGTTGAACTTTATTTTCTGTACACTTCAAAAATAAATTCCTTCCGAAGTTTAGTGTTTGGAGACTCTCAAAATAAGTTGATATACCAAAAATCACCTATGTATTATAATAGAGGTACAGGGTGATTTTTTGGTAATGTCACCCACCTCTAACTTTTTGGACCACACTGTATAAAAAATTGTCATATTATAAAAGTTGCAGCATTTGACATGTAGTATTTGCACCATATAAGCATATAGGGTGTCCTAGAACGCCCTATATATAATTAAATTTTTAAATAGGTACGTAAAATTTACATGTCATACTTTTCTTTAGCTGTTTTTAAGATACAGGGTTTTGAAAATCGGACATTTTATGACTAAGAAGCTCTGGAGCCAATAATTTTGAAGATAGAAAAAATAAATTGCACTTTCGATCTTAATTTTTAATACCTGTCTTTTGACGTACCTATGTCAAATAATTTCAAAATTTTTGAAAATTTGTTGCAGCATTTTTTTCAAATTCCAAAACCCTGTATCTTATTCAAATTCCAAAACCCTGTATCTTAAAAATAGTTAAAGAAAAGTATGACATTTATTTAAACAAATATATATTTTTGATTTTTCATGCTTTTTGGGACACACCCTGTAGAGTTAACAATATATTGTGCAAATACGACATGTCAAATATATGCTACAACTTTTATATATGTATGTCACTTTTTATACAGTGTGGTCCAAAAAGTTAAAGGGGTGTGACATTATGAAAAATCACCGTGTGCCTACATAAAAGTTGTATAATAATTATAAGAGAGTTACAAAATTTACATTATTTTCTATTAAGTATTAAAAAAATGGTTTTAGTAAGTTACTTTTGTTGAAATTTCACGTATACCTATTACTCCTATTAGTATTATGCCCAATAGTTTTTCGCCATTTTTTTGTACAGAATAAAGTTTGCCAAATTTAGATAAATAATTATATAATTTATAACATACAAAATTTCAAATTTACCTACTTATAACATTTATATTTTGAAAAATGTTTTTTTTTACGGTAAGTACCGATTTATAGCGTGCAACGGTTTGACTTTTAGATAAGCCATAATAAATTGATAAATAATTCCAAATTTATCTAAAAAATCAGATTTTTTTTCTATGACTACATCATCGTTGGCTGGCGTATTTAACTCTTAATCACAGACCACTATCCTGGTTAGTGGTCTGTGCTCTTAATCATAGAACACTGCTTTTAATTCCAACTATAATTTCAATACCTTCTAGAAAGGAAATAATTACGGTAACCTCTCTATAAAAAAAAATTAATATTAAATAAAATATGTTTATTCGCACACAGAAAAGGAATATTAATTCATCATCCACTTTTTTTTGTCATATCTTTCACGTTTGTTTTTTTGTCCTTCATTCATACTGTATGTAAGTTTGGTTAGTATATTAATATAATATTATTTATTTATTTATTTATTTATTTATTAAGTATACAAGATTCCCCATTTTTACAATGACTATTACAATTATTGAAAAAAATTACTACAAAATTAAATTAAGCTACAATTAGATAACTAACTACCTATATACTTATATTACTTGATGCTTGGTGCATAACTAAATTAATTTGTTTTATTTCTATTAAACCTTCACCATATCGTCAAGAAATTTGTATATACGTTTTCACGACTTGGCAAGAAAACATGTTTCACGTCACGCGGGACGAATGCGCAGCCGCAATATATTTCAGTCGATAATCGTACGGTGTACCTAGACGCTTGTCTTAGAAACGGAATATGTTATGGTAGCAATAATACCTGCTATCACACCTAGGGCATTATAAGCGGACATTATGATAATGCCCGCTTATAATGCCCTAATGCGATAATATGGAAATTTTATTGCTTATCCAATTTTATTTCTCTCACAATAAAGATCAAGTTTATACAAACATATGTATTAAAATAAAATCAATAACTTACCAGTTCCTGAAAATATGCCATTAAAACGGTTTCGGTTATTTGAAGAATTGCGTTCGCATCTTTCCAAGTACCAAATATGCCATACCCCCGATTATACTGTTGCCTTGATTTAACTGGCAAAAGATTTTCGGTCGCTTTTATGGCCTTTTCTCTTATATTTTGTGGAATTTCTTCCATTTTGAGCAAACACGTTAAATAAAAAATGCCAACTGACTAACTGATAGAAACATCAAAGTCAAACTTAACACCAGTCATTATCTACTTACGTATACAGGTACAGGTGCAACTTATTTTTTATATTGCGAATAAATAATGTAATTAGTCATTGAAAGACTTTTTTTTGGGTAAAACATAAAGAATTGTATGCACCACGGGCTTTACTGGACTATAATGCCCATCAGGTCGAAATCTATTATCTATTTCGACCTTCAGGGCATTATAGTCCTAGTAACGCCCTTGATACATAAATAGCTATAAGAACATATTTTATTTACCGACCTTATTTAAAAACTTTACGTATTTTTAGTTTTATCTTTTTAGTAAGTTTATTCTACTTTTATGTTAGTTAAAAAAAAAAATATGTTTTTAACACGCTTTAATTAGCTTGGGTTGTAACTATCTATCTATCTATCTATCTATGTAACGGAATCTTTGAGCCTAATTTTTACCAACTTCCAGCGATTCAATTTCTTTGAAACTTTGCACACGTATCAAGGACCGATGACAATGCAATAATTTATAAACAGTATCCCGTTATCCTGATTAGGACCGCCAGGATAAATAAATTCCTTTACAGATCCTCTGTGTCTCTTGACAAAATGGCGAAGGAATTTTTTAGTGAATAAACTGGAGCATTTATTTTTAAAAAACTAATTGATATATCGAACTAAAAATGAAAAATAAATAATAGTTTGAAAAACTAAAAAACACGCCTTTATATGCAACCGAACTAAAAATTAGAAAATAATTTTTCATTACAAAGAGTTTGTCACTTCAGAATAAAAGCGTGGGGTGCTTAATATATTAAATGTTACAATTATTCTATTTGCAAATATCTATTAGGGAAATGTTATGAAAAAATAGTAAAATGCACCCCACGCTTTTTACTCTGAAGTGACAAACTCTTTGTAATGAAAAATTATTTTCTAATTTTTAGTTCGGTTGCATATAAAAGCGTGTTTTTTAGTTTTTTTAAACTATTATTTATTTACAAAGCATTTACACATACATTGTTTTAAATAAATTTAATTAGGATTATACAAAAAGGTAAATTCTGTTTGAACAAAACTTTGTTCAATTATTTATTAATATTTAAATAACTTTTCAAATTCAAACAAAAACAAATTTTTCGCTAAAATAAAGTCCCTGCTTAAAATGTATTTGCTGCAAAACTTTTAAGTGTGGTTTTCAGGATTTAAACTTGATGTTAAGTTTTTAAGGTTTTCACGAAGGACAACAAAAAAAGTAAAAGTTAATAATTTGATATAAAACACGTCTGATAACTTTTCTGACGGAAAGCCAATGTGGTAAAATTACATTGGTTAAAAATTTTACGCAAAACTGAAGAGCTAGCTTTTCTCAAAAACATAATTTATTTTAAAAGATTGGGTCACACATATTACTTTACATTTTCTACATTAGTCTAGGGGCTGATTTGTGACATTTAAAACCCCTTTAAAACAAAATATGATATTAAATACATGTAGTATTGAGATTATTGACTTAATATAATATACAGGGTTTTTTAATTTTTGTCGTACCCTGTACATCTCAGAAGATGACCTAAATCTGTTTACTAATTTGGAAACTATAAGACCAACTCAACAAACCAAACTTTTTTATTTACTTTTTATACTCAAAAAAAAACTTTAGGGGGGCCGTCGAGTATTATGTAAGCACTATAAGGGGTGGGGGAGTCTTGGTTTTGCTTATTTTTGATGAGATGGGGGCTGGAGGGCATGGAAATTGCGGCGCAAAATGTCAAAATGTAGTTTCAACTAGATAAATCCAAGTTACACCAAACATTTTTGGAAGTTTAAAAAAAATCTTATGCAAATACAAAAGTACAAAATGTTGTTAGTAAACGAAGTGTGGTGTAAATTTAAATTACAAGCAAAGTACTACAAGGAATTTGATATTGTTTCTAAGAAAATAAAAATGATTGCAATTAGTGACTAAAAATAAATCTAATCTGCCATGATTTTTTTTATAAGGTGAATGTTAAAACCATTTAAGGTATAAGTATTTGAACTGAGGAATCTTGGTTCTTGAGTTTGGTCCGCGTCAAATTGAAATCGTTTACC
Source organism: Listronotus bonariensis (assembly GCA_014170235.1). Classification (NCBI taxonomy): domain Eukaryota; kingdom Metazoa; phylum Arthropoda; class Insecta; order Coleoptera; family Curculionidae; genus Listronotus; species Listronotus bonariensis. Next base: position 274,684 of record JACEGR010000144.1, read on the forward strand.
GACGTTTTGCCATTGATTGATCGAGGCATCTTCAGAGATCTTTCCTCTATCCTAAGTCTATTTTCTTATTTCTAGAATTATAACTGCAGCTTTAAAATCAAAAATACGAAATACATTAAAAGAAAAATGCATATACAAATGTTTACGTAAGCATGGGAGGGGGATAAGACTTTGTTTGCTTTTGATGACATGGGGGACAAGGGAGTTAATAATTGTAATAAATCTTCTTACGTAGTACTTGAACGGCCCCGGAAGTGTAAAAATTATAACTTAACATCCTACTCTTTTTTGACCTCCGGACAGTGCGGACGTGCGTAGAGGACTACAAAGTTCTTCCCGGAGTGGCGGTTAGAGGTGCCGTACCTACGTTTTTACCTTCGGGGATCAAGGAAAGATTCACGCTAAATTGACGGCATCTTTCTTCTGGATCTAAGCGCTGTGAGCGAACATTCCTGTAAGCTGATGGTATCCTGTTTCGTGGTGAACACGAGGTATTTCTCAAATTGCGGGAAATAAATAGGCGTGCCATGGGAACTGTCAGTAGTGAAAGTGAAGGTTATACGTAACACCAGTAGCAGATCTTGGTTTGACAGCCGACAATGTATGCATTGCATCGATTAAAGAATTATTTTTGTTTTCTTTTTGGAATTCCTGGGAGCTACGGGCTCGATTATCCAGATTTTCCGCCGACGAAGCCCTGGAAAGCATAGTCCGGAAGAGTGAGAGCTGGTGGATTGGACCTGAAGGGACCAAAACCAAAAAAAATAGGATAGGATAGGATAAGTGTAAAATTATAACTTAACACCCGATACCTAGCCTTCATTGTCCTATTCAAAACTTTGTGTTCCCTTTAATGATAGAGATACTGACTGATATAAATTAAAAACGAAAATGATAAGAAAAAATGAGACATTAAATTATTTCACAGGGTGTTTAAAAATTTGGGCAAAATACAACATTATTTGGCTCTCCCCTATATAAACTTTTTGCAATCCCCATATTAAAATTACTCTTAATGAAAAGAGCTACAACTGGACCAAAATATTAATTAAATCGGTCAAAGAACCAAAAAGTTATTTAAGATTAAATACTCAACCTCTACTTATGAGCGGCCAAGTTTTACAGAGCAAAGACATCTTGTAGTCGTCACTTTTAAAAGTAACCTTAACTGACATAAAAACGGTATATCTATAGCCACGGCAGCTTCAAAAAGCTTGGATTTCTCTTTCGAGCCAAAAAGTATTTTTCCCCTTCTAATTTATACACTCTATAAGTGTCCCAAATCCGACCTCTTTTGGAATATTTTTTTATGTCTGGGGCATGGCGTCCCCCACAACCCTAAGCATTCTTGATTCCATTCAAAGAAGAGCTATTCGTCTCATTACTGATCCTTCACTTACAGAAAGGCTTCCCCCTCTTGCCCATCGTCGTGCTGTGGGGAATTCATCGCTGTTTTATAGGTACTTCCATGGCTTCTGCTATGAAGAATTGTCCAGTATAGTTCCTCCACTCACGGTTACCAACAGAGAAACTCGTGGTGCCGCGCGTATGCATCCCTATACGGTCCATCTGGACAGGCCTCGAACTTCCCACTTTGTTCGTTCTTTTATCCCTAGAGTTTCTAGATTGTGGAACCTGCTGCCCGCGGAGGTCTTTCCTTTCCCCCAAATCTTCAAGTATTTAAGTCCCGTGTCAACAAACTCCCTCTTACCTCGCTTAAGACACCCACGGTACGTTAGTATTTAGGCTTTTAGCCTTCGTGGTTTGTCCAAAGATAAAACAAAAAGATTAAATTTGATTAAAATTTTGTTTGTCCGGATTTCTATTTTTCTCCAGGAGTTTAATTATAGAAACAAGCCCTGAAAATGTTTTTCCACAATTAAGAAACACCCTGTATAATAATCAATGTTGAAAATTGTTTTGTGAAACATAGTAGTAAAATGCAACTAATACAATTTTCTTTGTTACAGAAACACCAAGAATGCATCTCGAAACACTGCTAAGCCTTACCTTTTTTCTTACTAATTTAAGAGCAAGTAGTTTAGTTTCCTTAAAGAAAGTACATCGAATGCCACAGAAAAACAACCATCAAAACATATCTATTCTCTTGGACAGTTTACTAAGGGGATACGACAATAGTATCCGTCCGGATTTCGGAGGTAAGAATGCCTTGTTACTAAATAAATAGAGAAAATTCTTTTTAGGATTAAATACATGCGTCTCATTTAAAGGGTTATACAGTAGAGTAAGAACATTTTAAAAGCGCATATTGGGTACCCTTTGAAAATAATACAAAAAAACATAAAAAGGCCGCCTGCAACCGGACTACTTTATACAAAGGCGCCGCTATCCTTTACAGCGACACGCCGATATACTATGGGATAGAAATCCATTATTTTGGCCAAAAAGCAACTTTGAAATTTTAATGGCTCATGCTTGTGTATTTCAAAGTAGATACTCCAAACTACATGTACGCAAAATTATAAAAGGATATGACGACTTCTATTGGGGCAATAAGAAACTTGAAAATGTATTTTAAGTAAACATAAATATACAACATTTAATCTACTTAGTTTATTATTAGCTTTGTTTACTAAAAAAAGTAAAAGAGTTTAAATAATAAGAGCTATTGTTGTGTTTCCGATGCAGTCTCGCGAAGTCTCGCTACTTTTGTCAAAGATTTTTTTTACATTTTTCTTTATCAGTTTTTGTACTTACAATTGCCTTCCTACTTTTTGCTACTTCTGAGTGTAAGGACAGATACAAGATTTTTTTATAATTTACAAGGTTTTCCATTTTAAAATTTAATATGTTTTGTCCTACACTGTATATCCTAAAAGATAAAAGCATTCTGATGAAAGATATGGATTCTACAGAATCTACCCAACAAAACAGTGTTATTATTTATTTTATACGTTAAAAAATAAAAAAAGTTGGGAAGATGTATCTCTATACGCTTCTAAGAATAATTTAAAATTATTTTTCAGATTTGGATGGTCATATTTCCGAAACTAATTGAGATAGACACATCAAATGTAGTATTTTTCTAAAGCATTTTAAAAGATTTTTTTGGTGGTGATATAATATTCAGGGTATTTCATTTAAAAAATCATACCTATTGTCGTACCCTGTATATCGTATGAGATAATAATAATCGGATTACTGATTAGAATACTACCGAATTAACCAAACAAGCTAACATTTTAGTTTATTTTGTACAATAAAAAATAATAATGTTAAGTGGGGTGTAAATTTATAATAACATATAATAAGTTTTAGGTTTCCAAAAAGCATTTGTAATAATTTATAATATTTTTCCAGTAAAAAGCACCTCATTTTAAGTTAGATTGGTAAGTTTCAGAATTTTGTCCAAAAAATGTATTTCTATCCCATAGTGCGATGACCACCTGCATCAACCGGCATATCATAAAAGAAGCGGCCGCGAAGACAAGTAAACATAAATATACAACATTTAATCTACTTAGTTTATTATTAGCTTTGTTTACTAAAAAAGTAAAAGAGTTTAAATAATAAGAGCTATTGTTGTGTTTCCGATGCAGTCTCGCGAAGTCTCGCTACTTTTGTCAAATATTTTTTTACATTTTTCTTTATCAGTTTTTGTACTTACAATTGCCTTCCTACTTTTTGCTACTTCTGAGTGTAAGGACAGATACAAGATTTTTTATAATTTACAAGGTTTTCCATTTTAAAATTTAATATGTTTTGTCCTACACTGTATAGCCTAAAAGATAAAAGCATTCTGATGAAAGATATGGATTCCACAGAATCTACCCAACAAAACAGTGTTTTTTATTTATTTTATACGTTAAAAAATAAAAAAGTTGGGAAGATGTATCTCTATTACGCTTTTAAAAATAATTTAAAATTATTATTCAGATTTGGATAGTCATATTTCCGAAACTAATTGAGATAGACACATCAAATGTAGTATTTTTTTAAAGCATTTTAAAATATTTTTGGTGGAGATATAATATTCAGGGTATTCCATTTAAAAAATCAAACCTATTGTCGTACCCTGCATATCATATGAGATAATAATCATCGGATTACTGATTAGAATACTACCGAATTAACCAATCAAGCTGACATTTTAGTTTATTTTGTACAATAAAAAATAATAATGTTAAGAGGGGTGTAAATTTATAATAACATATAATAAGTTTTAGGTTTCCAAAAAGCATTTTTAATAATTTATAATATTTTTATAGTAACAAGCACCTCATTTTAAGTTAAATTGGTGAGTTTCAGAATTTTGACCAAAAAAATTAATTTCTTTCCCATAGGGCGATGACCAGCTGCATCAACCGGCATATCATAAAAGAAATATAGCAAAGGCGGCCGCGAAGACAAGAATGCCGATTTATTTGCTTTAAAGTTTTTTGTGATTTTTTTTTCTTATCAAAGAGCACCGAATTTACGTTTTTAAACTGTTCCTTCTATATGTTTACAGATCAACTTTACAAAAGCACAAATGGACCAAAAATTTTGATGTTTAGAAAAGTGGTATCAGGGTGTTACAAATTCGATGTATTAGCATTGCTATCTCGGTAACTATAAGAGATAGAGAGTTGGTTAAATTGCGGAAAAGTTGCGCTTTCTTATGCTTAACAATATTCCGTTTTAAAAATTTAAAAATTTGCAGCCGTTCCGGAATTATCCGGAAAAAACCGAAATTTTGTGAAACAGTTTTAATTTTTTTCTCGGTTTATTTAAAGAGATATTTTAAACAAAACAACACATTAACATTACCACTTTTTGTGTTCTATAAAATAATGTCACCAAATTTAAGATCCGTAGTTTCGTCTTTGAGCCACCATCGTCAACTTTGTTTTTATAAATGGGAGGAATATTTGGTTTTGGGCTTAGTAAACTCGTATTTTAATTCTTAATGTAACGATATATCACACTTTACATTTATGCGACGTTTCGAACCAAAAAGCCATCATCGACTATTTTTCCATTAAAAATTAAGTCTTTATTCCAAACGATTTTGTAAATTTCCATCTGAAGGTAAGTATTTTATCCAACTATAGACCCATTTCACTCCTCGCACTCGCAAATTCTTAGGTACTTAGAAAAACATAAAATTTTACATGACAGGCAATAAGGATTTCGTCACAAGAGATCTACAGCAGATCTTCTTTCCTTCGTTTCACACAACTGGAACAAGTCTCTTGAGTTTCTAGTTAAGTCCTAGATCGTTGCTCTTGATATATCTAAAGCTTTCGACCAAGTCTGGCATGACGCACTTCTTAATAAACTTCCCTCCTACGGTCTTCCAACTAAACTCTGCTCTTGGTTTTCCAGTTATCTTTCTAATCGACGTATATCAGTCATTGTTGATGGCCACTCTTCAAGCTTTCACGAAATTAATGCTGGAGTGCCTCAGGGTTCAGTACTAGCACCAACTTTGTTTCTTCTTCACATCAACGACCTTCTTTTTTCTACAACCAATCCCATTCATAGTTATGCTGACGATAGTACCCTTCACTACACTTTTCAGGTTCCCAAACCAATCTCTCAACCCGACTTGGAAAGCAAACGCAGGGCGATGCAGATATCTCTTTCACAGGATCTCAATTTGATATTGGATTGGGGCGCCAAAAATCTCGTTCAATTTAATGCATCCAAAACACAGTCATGTTCCTTGTCGCGAAAAAAATCATCAAACACTCATCGTTTGCTTATGAGTGGCCAGGTTTTGCAGAGCGTGGACTCATTTAACCTTGTGGGCGTCACATTTGAGAATAACCTTAACTGGCATAAACACATTGTTTCTATAGGCACCGCGGCTTCAAAAAAGCTTGGATTTCTTTTCCGAGCCAAAAAGCATTTTTCTCCTTCCCATTTATACACTTTGTATGTGTCCCAAATTCGACCCTCTCTGGAATATTGTTCTCATGTCTGGGGAATGGCACCCCCTACAACCCTCAGCATTCTTGATGCCATTCAAAGAAGGGCTGTTCGTCTTATTAATGATCCTTAACTTACTCAAAGACTTCCTTCTCTTGCCCATCGTCGAGCTGTGGGAGTTCTATCGCTCTTCTATAGAAACTTTTACGGCTTCTGCTCCGACGAATTATCTAGCTGCCAGCGGAGGTCTTTCCTTCCCCCAAATCTTCAAGTTTTTAAGTCCCGTGTTAACAAACTTCCTCTTACCCTGCTTAAGACACCCACGGTACTTAGTATTTAGGCTTTCAGCCTTCGTGGATTGTCCAAAGATAAAAAAAAGTATGAATATTTTTTTATAACTACTTACCATTATTCTTTTATTAATTTATAATTTAACCAACAAGCTACACAAATTAATGTAATTTACATACATTTACTTATACGTAATAAAATTAATCATTTAATTTAATTAAACGCCTCTATCAACTTGACCGTATCTACGCGTATATTATAAAAAAATGGATGCATACTGCCTGCAAACGGAAATTTCTTCTTGAGTTTGGTGGAAAATCGTTATTTGTAATGGCAAAATAGTAAATGATGATGGTTTTTTGGTTCAAAACGTCGCATTAAATTACAAGTTGATTAAGCCCAAAACCAATTATTCATCCTATTTAAAAAACAAAGTTGATGATGGTGGCTCAAAGACGAAACGTAGGATTTTAAATTAAGTGACATTATTTTATAGAACAGAAAAAGTAGCGTTAATATGTCGTTGGTTTTAAAATATCTCTTTAAATAAACCGAGAAAAAAATAAAAACTGTTTCGCAAAATTCCGGGTTTTTCCGGATAATTTCGGAACGGCTGCAAATTTCTTAAATTTTTAAAAGGAAATATTATTAAGCATAAAAATGCGCAACTATGTTACTATTTACCCAACTCTCTATCTCTTATAATTACCGAGATAGCAATGCTAATGCATCGAATTTGTAACACCCTGTTTATCAAATACTAGGCGCGGCTGGTGACTTTTTTTAGGTGGGGCAAATTTTTTAATTCACTGCTTAAAGTCCTAATATTATTTTTTATATTACTTCTTTGTCAAAAGATTAAAGCTGAATTTATAGATTGACGTTTCCGTTACCGATCGCCGTTTAACGTTTGACGTTTAGGTTTCTGATATGGTACATGAAAACGATAAACAGAAAATATAAATTGACAAATGCAAAGTTGTTGTTTCGTCTTCTAACTGAAAACGTCAAATGGTAAACTGAAACAGAAACGTCAATCTATAAATGCAGTTTTAAGCTGAATTTGTAAATTGACGTTTCCGTTACCGATCGCCGTTTAACGTTTGACGTTTAGGTTTCTGATATGGTACATGAAAACGATAAACAGAAAATATAAATTGACAAATGCAAAGTTGTTGTTTCGTCTTCTAACTGAAAACGTCAAATGGTAAACTGAAACAGAAACGTCAATCTATAAATGCAGTTTTAAGCTGAATTTGTAAATTGACGTTTCCGTTACCGATCGCCGTTTAGGTTTCTGATATGGTACATGAAAACGATAAACAGAAAATATAAATTGACAAATGCAAAGTTGTTGTTTCGTCTTCTAACTGAAAACGTCAAATGGTAAACTGAAACAGAAATGTCAATCTATAAATGCAGTTTTAAGCTGAATTTGTAAATTGACATTTCCGTTACCGATCGCCGTTTAACGTTTGACGTTTAGGTTTCTGATATGGTACATGAAAACGATAAACAGAAAATATAAATTGACAAATGTAAAGTTGTTGTTTCGTCTTCTAACTGAAAACGTCAAATGGTAAACTGAAACAGAAACGTCAATCTATAAATGCAGTTTTAAGCTGAATTTGTAAATTGACGTTTCCGTTACCGATCGCCGTTTAACGTTTGACGTTTAGGTTTCTGATATGGTACATGAAAACAATAAACAGAAACTATAAATTGACAAATGCAAAGTTGTTGTTTCGTCTTCTAACTGAAAACGTCAAATGGTAAACGGAAACAGAAACGCCAATCTATAAATCTAGCTTGAATGTTGCTAGCCGTGCGGTTCCCAAAATATTTTGAGGGATATTGTCGTCGTCTTCGGAGTCGATTTTGGTTTGTAATAATAATATTTCTTCGACCAAATAAAACTCTTTACTTAAGTCACATTTTTTATAAAAACAAAGCTTAGCGCCCTGACAGCGATAGCTCTTATAATGTTTGAGAATTATACCAAAAATATCGCGCTCACCGCAACACGTTTTTTTAGGATATGCTCTGATAGATCCAATACATCGGTTCTTAAAATAATATTTTTTACCAATAATAAATATTAAAATACAAATGTATAAATAAAAAAAACTTTGTATTTTTACTTAGCTCGTAAAAAAATACCAAAAAAATATTTTATTGTAATGCTAATTTGTACCTACCACAAAGCTCTGCCTAAAGATTTAAAAGAACTCCTTATAACTGGTTATTTTAATTTTTTTTTAGTCAAGTTAGAAACATTGTCCTACAATTGTAATTTTACAAATATATTGCGGTTCTAGGTCAATTTTTTGTAAATAAACAAACTGTAACCATTTTTTTCATTTAAATCATCGCGTTTTGCATTTATTTTATTGCGAAAAGTTTTTTAAAATATATCATTTAAAATAACAAAAAAAATTGTGAATAGTCATTTGTTTTAGGTCCACCTGCAATAGTTGAAGTAGATATTATGGTAAGAAGCATGGGGCCAATTTCAGAAATGGACATGGTAAGAAACATTTTTTTTTAAATTAAAACATACAAATTATTTACGAAAAGTAACAATAAAATTAATTTTACATTTTTTAATACTTATTAAATCACTTTTTCGTAATGCTTCTTTACAACAACCAACGTTAAATCACCAATTCTTTATTTTTATACGTAATGAACTAGAATAAAAGAGTACGCCCGGTAAACTGAAAGCTTGGTTCGGGGAACATCGGCGCTATCCGATTTACGTATGATTTTATTGGCTGGACATGTCTCAGACCGTACGATGCATCACTTTTAAAATTAAAAATTTAAACAAAACGCATCGAGACACGGTTGTACTACGGTGCGGGTCTTTGGGGCATCGGTACTGCTATATTTGGCCAGACTCTTACCTATACTACAATCAAAGTTTGGAAAAAAGGAACGAGGATAAGTAGTAAAATCTGTTTTATTTAAACAAAAAGATATACATACCTAAAACAATAGACTCAGCTTGGGAAAAATGTTTTTTTAAGGCATGAAAAGTGCTTTTGAATTTTTCCAAATTAATTTACCCCACTTTCCTCTACTAAGGTCGGGCCTTACATAACCGCAACGATCCACAGGCCGTGCGTTTTCCTGATGAAATGTAGGGGGATATGGTAAAAATGTTGTATTAAATCAAACTGCAGTACCTAATATAAGTCTTACAATCTTTACAAATAAGGTAACACAGTTTTAAGATTTAACCACACATAACCACACCGAGTTCTGCACCGTAGCACGGCCATGTCTCGGTTTTGAAATGTATTGTTGTAATCAAATGCCGTAGGCTTAATATCACCGCTCCGTGCCCAAACACATAGCCCACACCGCAATTTAACAAATTAAAAAATACCAATGTTTTCGTTATTCTCACATAATATTCACAAGATGTAACAATTAAATTAATTTTACACTTTTTATTACTTCTTAAATCGCTTTTTCTTGTATTGTTTGCTTACAACAACCAACCTTTAACCACAAACTTTTAAGTTTTACACGTAATGAACTAAAATAAAGGTGACGCCCGTAAACTCAAAGCTTGGTTTGGTGAACATCGGCGCTTGAGTTTCCTCAAGTATTAATAAAAAATAAAAAAATAAAAAAATATGAAAAAGTATTTATTTTCCCTTTAAGAGTAGTTCATTATAATTATCCATAAAAGATGATATCAAGGAAATGACCTCCGTGGCTCATGTGGCATGACGTCCGTTTCCAGAAAATTTCGTGGCACAAATCAGGTCTTATGTTGGTAATTTTGAATCTGATTACCTGTTTTTGCTTCGCAATGGTGTTTGGGTTATTCTCGTAGACTTTGCTCTTGAAAAATAATCTAAAAGAGTCAGAGACAGAATCGTGGCGACCAAGTGATATGTCCGTTACCTAAAATAATGCGACCTGGAAACTTGCCGCGCAGTAATTGAATGGCTTGGGGAAGAAGGTACCAAGCCACATTCTCATTTCTAAGTTATTAACTTTAATATTTTAATTAATCCTAAAATCGTAATAATTAGGCTTTCACAAAACTACTTTTGTAGTAGTATATTTATACAAAAATGTATCAAAATGTGAAAACAAAATGAAAAATTTTTACATATTAGTTAACAAAAAAACTATTAAAGTCTTTAATTCCGAGATTTCGTAAATTGTGTTTCTCCTGATATCTGACGTTGTTCGGTCGTACATTAGCTTTGTTCGCAGGTTCGATTCTGAACCGGTTATGGGACAATTCGCATGCGCAGAGAAATAAGCAGTGTTCGCGGTTAGTAAAATCCTGAATTTTTAGTTACAGTTCTGTGTTCGCGGGTTACAATGGAATCAGTTCGTTACCGGTTCGTAACCTGATTAGCAGTCCTGGGATTTTTATTGGAACTAAAAGTTCAGTTCGGAATTTCATGCGCATTGTCGACATGGTCAGCTGTTTTCTGTTTTTGTGGTACAGAAATAAACCCTTGTATTACAGTTTATTTATTTCTGCCACTTTTTATGCGGGTTAATATACCTGTTGAATATTTTTTATATATTTTTGTGATTCTGAGCGTATATAAACAAAGGATTTTTAATTGTATTCCGTATGAATGTATTATTGCAGTAAAATAAATAAAGATTTAATTAAAAAATATAGACAATATTACAATAATTTACCATTTCTTGTTGTTTGAATTTTATCTTTAGTTAAATACACATACTTATGGTAAAAACGAGAGGAGGCAGGGAATCCCTCGTCTTCCGCCGAGAGACCTCGAGTGGCTTTCGAGAGTATAACAATTTACCTTTTTGTTTGAATTTACTTTTTTTTGTTTAGTATCCAATTTAACCATAAAAATTCTAACGTAAAGGCTAGGTTAGAATAGATCCTCAGCTGTATAGAAAATCGTTCGCGGTAAATAAAAATTCCGAACTAATAAATAACTAGACATGCGCTTTAAAACAATTCTAAACCAGTTCGGTTCTAGTTTAGAATCAGTTCATTACTAGACCCGCGAACAAAGCTATTGCTTCATGACTGTTTTGTTAAAATTTTGTCCTTAGACATGGTATGATGTCTTTATCAAATTTGGTGGCGTTTCAAAAAATATATATATTTTTAATGTGGAAACCCAATTTAAATCACCCTTTAGTTTCAGCAAAAACTTTTTCTTAAATTTTGTAAATTGATCTGCAATAAAATTGCCTATTCAATTTTGGAAAGTGCCATATAATCTGCTTGAAATTGAAAAACTTGCTATACTGGTATATTGAAACTTGGTAAAACTTTAGTTAGTTTTTTCTTAAAATAAAAATCTTTGTATGTTTTTAGTCAATGCGTTCATGTCTTGATCAGACCAAATGGAAAACGTTATATGGCAAAAAAACCTTTATTGATTTAAGAAAGTTAAGCAAAATTTTGGTCAGATTAAATGTTGCTTATTTAATGTAAAAAAAAAATACAAAAATAAATATGGAACCAAGTATAAAAATTATTAAAACCCTTTTTTATGGGCTTTATTAAACTAGCCTAGCAATATAAGGCCCAAAATATTTGTTTTTGTTTTTAAAAAATAATTAAAGGAACTGTTAGTATTTCTTATCCTAATAAGTTTTTAATTTATTAGTTATAATTAGTTGTCTTTTTCCTAGGCTCATTTTTTAGTAAAGCATAGTTCCAAGTAGGAAGTACATAGCTCTTAAACGTGAGACTTATATTCCTTTGCTCTTACCTTTCAGAAGCCACTGATTTTAGTATGTTCTGTAGCTACCCAAGCAGCACACGAGTTTTCTTTTATTGACTTTTATAAGCTATGACCTACTTCAGTAGACCTTATAAGCTGCTGAACACAATTAAATAAATAATAGTTTAAAAAGACTAAAAAAACACACTTTTATATGCAACCGAACTAAAAATTAGAAAATAATTTTTCATTGCAAAGAGTTTGTATTACAGCGATAAAAGGTCAGACAATGAATCATAATTATATACCTCAAAATAGAGGACGGAGGTAAACGGGGCGCGAAAATATCTCTTTTACCTGCACGCCTGTAAGGTTACGTTTATATCATAGATAAATGGGGCGCCAACCCTTCCCGAGAGAACTACGTTTGTGAAGGTCACTAGATGTCAATCATCATCTGTCTGTGGGATGGCCAATAGATTGGATAATGGATAATAATAAAATCCAGCAAATTAGGCAACTTTGGTTAATAGTTAGTCTTGGTCTTTTATTTACCACATACACTTTTTTTGTTACCTATTTACCTTAGAGTACAAGCTAGACGCTCGCCTGCAGTTATTAGCTCACGAACTGTGTGGGACTTGCTAATTGTTGACTCAACTTTCTGTAACAATTTGTCAATATGCTCCTTTGACATTCCTAATTAATTGAAGGGTTTTTCATGATCATGTTGTATTAACTCCTTTATAATATATATATAATGTATAATATTTTCTATGAACTTTTCTTAAAAAAAACTTCTAACCCAAAACCTGTGCCTTCTTTTTTGTCTTTTTGGTCATATTAAAAGTAGGATAAATAGCTTTTTTTTCGCCATATATTATACTGAAGTAAATAATTAAAATAAGTGTAGTTGTCGTCCCTAACACTTCTTTTATTTAAAATGGTTTTAGACGTCTTGTCTTATCTTCAAGCAACAACTCATCAAGCTCATCAACTAGTTCAAGATTATTATAGTTCCTGGTTATTAATTTGAAAAATCCGCACAATCTAGAAAAAAACGCAAAAAAGTTAACATCATCTCAACTTTTTGCGGATCCGCTTTGAAAATGGCGGGAAAAGCATTTTAAATTTGCACTAACCAATCACAACGCTGAATTATCATCCGCGAACGGAAAACCGCTCTCATGGACACCCGGCTTTAGCCTTGAAAATTGCACAAAATCAAGTATAGTAAGAAAATTTTAAAAGCGCAATTTCGGTACTCTTTGAAAATAATACAAAAAACATAATAAAGGCCGCCTGCAATCGGACTATTTTATACAAAGGCGCCGCTATCCTTTACAGCGACGCGCCGATACACTATGGGATAGAAATCCATTATTTTGGTCAAAAAGCAACTTTGAAATTTTAATGGCTCATGCTGTGTATTTCAAAGTAGATACTCCAAACTACATGTACGCAAAATTATAAAAGGATATGATGACTTCTATTGGGGTAATAAGAAACTTGAAAATGTATTTTAAGTAAACATAAATATACAACATTTAATCTACTTAGTTTATTATTAGCCTTGTTTACTAAAAAAAGTAAAAGAGTTTAAATAATAAGAGCTATTGTTGTGTTTCCGATGCAGTCTCGCGAAGTCTCGCTACTTTTGTCAAAGATTTTTTTACCTTTTTCTTTATCAGTTTTTGTAGTTACAATTGCCTTCCTACTTTTTGCTACTTCTGAGTTTAAGGACAAATACAAGATTTTTTTATAATTTACAAGGTTTTCCATTTTAAAATTTAATATGTTTTGTCCTACACTGTATATCCTAAAAGATAAAAGCATTCTGATGAAAGATATGGATTCTACAGAATCTACCCAACAAAACAGTGTTATTATTTATTTTATACGTTAAAAAATAAAAAAAAGTTGGGAAGATGTATCTCTATACGCTTCTAAAAATAATTTAAAATTATTTTTCAGATTTGGATGGTCATATTTCCGAAACTAATTGAGATAGACACATCAAATGTAGTATTTTTCTAAAGCATTTTAAAATATTTTTTTGGTGGTGATATAATATTCAGGGTATTTCATTTAAAAAATCATACCTATTGTGGGACCCTGTATATCATATGAGATAATAATCCTCGGATTACTGATTAGAATACTACCGAATTAACCAAACAAGCTGACATTTTAGTTTATTTGGTACAATAAAAAATAATAATGTTAAGTGGGGTGTAAATTTATAATAACATATAATAAGTTTTACGTTTCCAAAAAGCATTTGTAACAATTTATAATATTTTTCCAGTAAAAAGCACCTCATTTTAAGTTAGATTGGTAAGTTTCAGAATTTTGACCAAAAAAATTAATTTCTATACCATAGTGCGATGACCACCTGCATCAACCGGCATATCATAAAGAAATATAGCAAGCGGCCGCGAAGACAAGCATGCCGATTTATTTGCTTTAAACTTTTTGTGATTTTTTTTCTTATCAAAGAGAACCGAATTTACATTTTTAAACTGTTCCTTCTATACATTAAAGAACTGAATCTTGTTACACAAATTATTATTTAATTTGGATTTTTCATTGTATTTTTTAAAATAACTTTGTTTCAGACATATTCAATGGATTGCTACTTCCGGCAATCCTGGATAGACCGACGCCTGTCCTTTTCAGGACACGATAACGACACTTTAGCCCTGAGTATTACAATGCTCGAAAGGATATGGAAGCCCGATACGTATTTTTATAACGGAAAGCAATCCTATCTTCACACAATAACGACCCCAAACCAGTTTGTCAGATTGTACCACGATGGAAGAGTCCTTTATTCGTCAAGGTGAGTTTACAGTTTAATCAAAACAGTGGCGGCAATTCAGTTGTAGTAAGTGAAGTGCCACTTCACCAAAAATAAATAATAAAACATAAAAAAATATATTACTATTATTCAAATCATTTTTCTTATTTCTATTCCTTATTTGTAAAATTCGCCATGGAAAATTTAGCAGATAAATTAACCGCTGGCGCGAGTCGCTTTCCTCCGCCTTCGGCAACGCGACATCGCAATCCGCGATCAGCAAGTGTATTGCAAATATAAAACGGACCGAAGTATACACCTCATGCGGGGTTTTGTTTGCGCTTTAACGCTCCGTTACGATGACAACGCTATACTTGCCGGCGGCCAGAATCGCGAGTGGGAGTATCAGGTGTATTGCTTGGTAAATCGCTAGCCTTAAAAAGATAGTATAGGTTTTGGTCGATTCGTTGGTTTTCACGTATTATTGCGATTGTTTCCGTTTAAGTATTATTTGCGACAGTGATTTTTCACAGGAAGAAATTAAAGGACAGTACAGAGCACTTCTCTATAAAATATTAGATCATATTTTGATGGAAATGGAAGTAAGATTCGAAGATTTACAATTTCTTTGTCTTGCTGATACTGCAAAGATTGGCTAGTATAACCAAACTTTTTCCACTGATTCTTTTCAAAATTTATTGGAGATATATGCCGAATCATTTTCAAAAAATCAGCGGCTTAAAAATAAACTTGACCTAATATTTGCTGATGAAAGTTATAGAAATATTTCATTGCAGCAGTTAGTGAATCAAGTTGGCGCAAATAAAGACATTTTAACCGAGGCGTATAAACTTTTTTGCTAATTTTAACGATACCGTCGACAAGCGTGTCACTGGAACGGAGTTTTTCTTGTCTTAAGCATTTAAAAACTTTCTGCACTACACCTGTTTTTAGACCCGCGAGCCGCCACTAAATCAAAAATGTTTTTTGGCGCTTTGACACTATCAAATTCTAAACGCATTATTATATTTTTTAACGGTACTTTAAGCTGAAAAAATCGTTATTTATTTTAAAAAGGAAAACAGTTCTAGATTTATGCTCGAGGTTTTGTTGGCTCCCAACGCGAAGCAAAGGGAGACAATCGGCCTTATTCACGAGGTGCCTTGGTTATTAATAAATTTTCAATGTAGGTTCCAGTGTTGTCAGAGACTAGGGTTTTCCCTTTTTTAGGGTATTTTTGAAGAAAAAAAAGGAAAAAGGGATTTTTAAGGTATAAACTAAGAGTTTTAATGATTTAGAAGCTAATCTAGTTGTGACAAACGATATAACAATTTAATAGTGAGTGCCATAACGTACAATGTCTTTTTTATCCCGGTAGCAAAACATGCTTAAGTGTTCTCACCGCCTGGGCCTGTTTAGTACTTGAAAGGTTTTCGAGGTACACACGAAAGCAAGTGGTGCGGCTGATTCCCGTAAAATAATACGTCGTGAGCACTATACCTATATGACTAAGAAAGAAAATTTCTATGGAAAAATGCTCTGTTTGTTATGTTTTTATGCGCATGGTATTCCGCACCCCCTCCCTTCCTCCCCCTCCCCCCTCTGCTACACGGTAAGAAAAGAAACATATTCGATTATAAGAATGGCAGAAAAAAGATTGTTAGGACCTTTTTTTGGTTCAGAAACATTTTTAACACAAGAAACAAATCGTAGTGTGCGTTTAAAAGGGGTACCGTTTTTATATAAATATATATATATATATATATATATATATATATATATATATATATATATATATATATATATATATATATATATATATATATATATATATATATATACGTCCGTGATTGGGTTTTTGTGGAAAAATCTGATTCTGTGATTCTGTTTCTAATTAGTGACCATCAGTGTTAAATTCAGGGTGTAGATAGGGCCGGACTGGTATGTCGGCGCCCCTAGCCAATTCAATTGTCAGGGCCCCGGCCCCAATTTGATAAGATTAAAAAGCAAAAAATGCTTTTGTCTTTTTACAATATTCAAGAGCAAAAAAATAAAGGGCAGAAAAAAAGGGGTTTTTCCCCTTTTTGATAACATTGAAGAGCAAAAGACAGGTCTTTCCCTTTTAGATAAAATTAAAGACCCACCCCATTTTTATAGCAATCAAGACCCAAAAAGTCTTTAGGTGTTTAGTAGTAACTTTACTAACGAAAACAAATATTCAAACACGAACCATTTCACATTTTTAAATTTTTTATCCTCCGCTGGGACTTCATTTCGTTGGGCGGTGACCATATCCAATGTGGGGCCCCTGGGCAGTTGCCTACTCTGCCTTATAAATAATCCAGGCCTGGGTGTAGCCCGAGGGATTATCCCCATCCAAACACGGCGGAGGGCGTGGGCGATATGGCGCTCACCGCCAGACGGCCCTGAGGGCCTTGCGCCATACATATTGCACATTAATAAAAAATCAAAAAAGAATAAAAAATGACAAACAAATTATTTTTTTTATTTACAAAGGTTTATAGGTTATCCAATTAACGACAAGTATCAGGATCAATTTATGTTAGATTATAATAAAACCTTAAGTCCTTAAGCCAATTTTAAAGGTAAAATTAAATTATTGCCCTGATCTATTTACGCTTCCAAGTTTAACCATGTTATAATCTGTACAGCCATAATAAAATTAGGCTTCCAAACTTTGCATAACTCCCTTTCTGTCTCGTGTCCATTAAAATGTTATAACTGTTTAAAGAAGTTAAATATTATATCCCTTATACAGGATGTCCAAAAGTATGTGGGCAATATCTCGGATTTACATAGAACACATAAAAATAATTTCACAAGTTCCCATAAAGTATTTTCCTCTTTACAGAGATATGTGCCCGACAGGAATAACCTAATAATTTTAGATGTCCCTACTAAACAAAAACTTGTTTTTGTTAAAAACGCTTTAATTTCTCGACATCTAACATGAAAACCATTTTTTTAGCTAAGGATTTAGGCTACCCAAAAATACTTATTTTACTTTTTACTATACAGGGTGTAAAAGTAATTAACACTATTGTGTAAGAGTTAGGCCGCCCCTAATGCAGGCAAATGTTTTACAAAGGATACCATTTTAAGCAGTCAAAACTGGTATTTACCATATTAAAAAATTATTTCATTATACCAATTACTATAAAAGTTATTCAAGAAAATCCGATTTCCAGTGGCGCCCTTTAAGGGTACATACAGGGTGGCCCACCATATTCGACACGGTCTGTAGCTAGATAACAATGGGGTTTTTAAAAAAATAAATACTGGAACATATACAGGTCGGATAAGACCACAGTATAAAATTATTTTAGTCAAAAAGTGTGACGTATCACAGTTATATTTTTTAAATGGAACACCCTATATTTTATGACGGTTTTAGATTCTACATAAAAAAATAAATCAAGTTTGTTTAGTACTAAGTGTTTAATTTTATTCGTTTTTGTGATATTTGATTTTTTTGAAAAATGCAGAGGTAAAATTAAATTGATTTTACTTTAACACTTTGAACTTTAAAATGTGTAACAAGATTAGAAAAAGTCTGCGATATCATACGTAGGTCAAATCAAGATCAAATATTGTACAGGGTGATCAAAAAATAATTTCAATTTTTTAGAAAATCAAATAGCCATATCTCTAACATAGAACGGAAGCTTTCACGGCCTTGGTCAACTGAGGAATCTTGGTTCTTGGGTTTGGACCGCGTCAAATTAAAATCGTTTACCGACGTTTCGCCATCGATTGCACGAGGCATCTTCAGGGATCTGTACTCTGCGAGAATGGAACACTGAATGAGATCTGGATCCCAAGGCAAGAGTTTATATACCCTTGTCGTGTTCACCGAGGCGTGTCCCTGCTTATGATTGCTCTCCACGTGTGATGTAGACCGTAGCCATTGTCTCTATTGAAATTATTAGGGTGTTTATGTATTTCAATAGACTCCCGAACTTTTCTTTTATAGAAACCTTGAACGGACGCAAGAACCTTAGTTTCCTTTACATTAATATTGTGACCGGTACAATGTTGATGTTCAGCAACTGCTGACTGAATAATTTGTTTGTTTCTAATACATCGGTCATGCTCCTTAATTCTAGTAGAAATGGACCGTCCAGTTTCTCCAATATACACTTCACCACATGAGCAGGGAATTTTGTACACTCCCTCGGTTTGTAATGGTATTTTATCTTTCGCCGATCTCAAGCATTGACCAATCTTTCTGTGTGTATTAAAGATTGTTCGTATGTTGGACCGACGAAGTATTTTAGCGATTTTGTCCGTGGTTCCATGTATATATGGTAAGACTGCACTGCCCAAAGGTTCAACACTATCCTCACTGGTACTAGTCCTGGGAATAGGATTTTGAAATCGATTAATGGAACGTCTTATATCATTAGTGCAATATCCATTGCCCCTTAACGCTTCAGTCAGTTTTTGAGTTTCCGACGACAATGATTTTTTGTCGCAAATAGAAAGGGCTCTATAAACTAATGAATTAATAACAGATTGTTTTTGTGACGGGTGGTGATGAGAGCTGGCATTTAGATATCGGTTGGTATGGGTGGGTTTTCTATACACTGTATGTGCCATGGTGCCATCTCCCTTTCTGCTTACAAGTACATCTAAAAAGGGTATTGCTCCATTTGCTTCAATTTCCATAGTGAACTTTATGTTTGGATGCTGGTTATTCAAATGATCCATACTCTCCCATCCTTTTGGAGCAGTCTTACCATATATACATGGAACCACGGACAAAATCGCTAAAATACTTCGTCGGTCCAACATACGAACAATCTTTAATACACACAGAAAGATTGGTCAATGCTTGAGATCGGCGAAAGATAAAATACCATTACAAACCGAGGGAGTGTACAAAATTCCCTGCTCATGTGGTGAAGTGTATATTGGAGAAACTGGACGGTCCATTTCTACTAGAATTAAGGAGCATGACCGATGTATTAGAAACAAACAAATTATTCAGTCAGCAGTTGCTGAACATCAACATTGTACCGGTCACAATATTAATGTAAAGGAAACTAAGGTTCTTGCGTCCGTTCGAGGTTTCTATAAAAGAAAAGTTCGGGAGTCTATTGAAATACATAAACACCCTAATAATTTCAATAGAGACAATGGCTACGGTCTACATCACACGTGGAGAGCAATCATAAGCAGGGACACGCCTCGGTGAACACGACAAGGGTATATAAACTCTTGCCTTGGGATCCAGATCTCATTCAGTGTTCCATTCTCGCAGAGTACAGATCCCTGAAGATGCCTCGTGCAATCGATGGCGAAACGATTTTAATTTGACGCGGTCCAAACCCAAGAACCAAGATTCCTCAGCCATATCTCTCTTATTTCAAATGGAACACCCTGTATTTTTGTACGTCACATAATGACAAATAAAATACTCTTTCAAATGGTGTGTAGGTTGCCTATACCTATCTTTGTGTTTTTTAGTAAAATATGTTTTTACAAATTTTTTGTCCAAATATTTATTTAAATTAAAGTTGGCTGTGACATAGCAGTCATTAATATTTTTCTTAAGAAAATAACAACGACCATTTATTGATTACTAGTGTTTTGGTCAGTTTAAAAGAAATTTCAATGATTTTAAATAAAAACCCTTCTTCTACAACAACAAGATGATATAATACTGGTAGCATGTGAAAAAAATGGTTTACTTTAGTCTAGAGTTAATCCTGAAATATATTCCAGGAGAAACCATCTGATAACCTTAATAGTTGCTTTTAAAAATTTGACACAGTGATTATGGATAATGGAAGAAACTAGTTATAGGTCACAGAATGTCGTCATAACTGGCCAGAGGCGTTATTAGGATTGTTTAAAAACACAAGTTTTATCATTTCCACATTCAGCTTAAATAAGTGTTATTGGAAGAAGCATTATAAGCAACTAATGATTTTTTTCTGTGAATTTTAAAAATAGTGGCAGATAATACAAATTTTTTAAATTTTGTGCTTTTTCCAACAAATTTACATTTTGCAATACCGGCTTAGTAAATAGGCATAGCTATATCCCAGCCTACTTACATTTAAATAGACATTTAGAATAAAAATATGTTAAAACGGAATTTACTTAAAAAGTATAAAAGATAGATATAGGCAACCTTTACACCATTTGAAAGAGCATTTGGTTTGTCATCATGTGGTCTAAAAAAATACAGGGTGTTCCATTTAAAATAAGAAAGATTTTACTATTGGACTTTCTAAAAAATTTAAATTATTTTTTGATCACCCTGTATAATCTATGATCTCGATATGACCTACGTATAATAAGGCAGACTTTTTCTAATCTTGTAACAAATTTTGAAGTTTAAGGAGTTTATATTGTTAAAATAAAATAAATTTAATTGCACCCCTGCATTTTGAAAAAAATTCAAATATCACAAAAACGAATAAAATTAGACACTTGGGATTATTAACAAACTAAAATTATATTTTTAGGTAGAATCTAAAATCGTCATAAAATATAGGGTGTTCCATTAAAAAAAATATACCTTTGATACGTAACACTTTTTTGAGACATCCTGTACAGAGTAAAATAATTTTATACTGTGGCCATATCCGACCTGTATACGTTTCAGTTTTTACTTTTTAAAAACCCCATGGTCATCCAGCTACATAACGTGTCGAATATGGTGGGCCACCCTGTATTTAACATTTGTTGTACAAATATTTTTAACTGTTTTTAAAATTTAAAAGCTAAATAGGTGTGAAAATCCCTCAAAAGAATTTAACCCAACTCTATGAGATTTTAAATTAGTTTAGAAACTAAAGAAGGGACAAAATGATTTGGCAATCGAGGTAGCTTTGAGGCCTATCCAACACAGCGCTAACTTTAATTAAACCTGCTTGACATTTTGCTGTTCCCTTTAAATAAATCTGCATGGAGATTCTAACCCCGGGTAAAGAAATAAGATGCTAAACAAATAACAAAAGAGTGATTGTAACTTTAGAAAAAATGAACGAAAAAATAAATTAAGAATGTTAAAAAAGGTTGGAATATTGTTGCACCTTTTTAACTTAAAAATTATGTTTAGTATTTTAGTTCATTGTACTGGTAAAAGAAACAAAGTGCGATAAGAAAAGGGTTGATGTACGGTTTGTGGCCACTTTAAGCAATTGTATAGTAAGAA
Organism: Listronotus bonariensis; assembly: GCA_014170235.1. Lineage (NCBI taxonomy): Eukaryota > Metazoa > Arthropoda > Insecta > Coleoptera > Curculionidae > Listronotus > Listronotus bonariensis. Next base: position 296,525 of record JACEGR010000144.1, read on the forward strand.
CATTTTAAAAGCGCAAATTCGGTACCCTTTGAAAATAATACAAAAAACCTAAAAAAGCCGCTTGCAATTAGACTATTTTATACAAAGGCGCCGCTATCCTTTACAGCGACGCGCCGATATACTATGGGATAGAAATCCATTATTTTGGCCAAAAAGCAACTTTGAAATTTTAATGGCTCATGCTGTGTATTTCAAAGTAGATACTCCAAACTACATGTACGCAAAATTATAAAAGGATATGACGACTTCTATTGGGGTAATAAGAAACTTGAAAATGTATTTTAAGTAAACATAAATATACAACATTTAATCTACTTAGTTTATTATTAGCCTTGTTTACTGAAAAAAGTAAAAGAGTTTAAATAATAAGAGCTATTGTTGTGTTTCCGATGCAGTCTCGCGAAGTCTCGCTACTGTTGTCAAAGATTTTTTACCTTTTTCTTTATCAGTTTTTGTACTTACAATTCCCTTTCTACTTTTTGCTACTTCTGAGTGTAAGGACAGATACAAGATTTTTTTATAATTTACAAGGTTTTCTATTTTAAAATTTAATATGTTTTGTCCTACACTGTATATCCTAAAAGATAAAAGCATTCTGATGAAAGATATAGATTCTACAGAAACTACCCAACAAAACAGTGTTTTTTATTTATATTATACGTTAAAAAATAAAAAAGTTGGGATGATGTATCTCTATTACGCTTCTAAGAATAATTTAAAATTATTTTTCAGATTTGGATGGTCATATTTCCGAAACTAATTGAGATAGACACATCAAATGTAGTATTTTTTTGGTGGTGATATAATATTTAGAGTATTCCATTTAAAAAAATCATACCTATTGTCGTACCCTGTATATCATATGAGATAATAATCATCGGATTACTGATTAGAATACTACCGAATTAACCAAACAAGCTGACATTTTAGTTTATTTTGTACATAAAAAAATAATAATGTTAAGGTGGGTGTAAATTTATAATAACATATAATAAGTTTTAGGTTTTTAAAAAGCATTTGTAATAATTTATAATACTTTTCCAGTAAAAAGCACCCCATTTTAAGTTAGATTGGTAAGTTTCAGAATTTTGACCAAAAAATTTATTTCTATCCCATAGTGCGATGACCAGCTGCATCAACCGGCATATCATAAAAGAAATATAGCAAAGGCGGCCGCGAAGTCAAGCATGCCGATTTATTTGCTTTAAACTTTTTGTGATTTTTTTCTTATCAAAGAGCACGGAATTTACATTTTTAAACTGTTCCTTCTATATATCTTTCACGAAAAATTAAAGTAACCTAAAGTATGAAATAACAAAATATGGATACATAACATTATTGGTGTATTAAAGTTCAAATTATAAACACTTTAAACCTTTAAACTTTACTTTATACAAAACAAATAATAACATTTAATCCTAACTCCTATTGCACCAGTAGTGACCATAGATGCATTAATTTTGGCCAGTTGTTGCACCATGCACAGTTTTGGCCATAATAAATATTATGTTTTATTGGGGAAAATTTTTATTAATCTTTACACAATTAATTATTAAATTGGTAATTTATTTTTAATTTACCCTAATAAAATACAATACGACGGCATTCTACTTTATGAAAATAAAAGTACAAATAGAAATCAAAATTAAAGGAGAGGGACCTCTAAATTATAATATAAAGGGCTTAAATTTTTACGAAATTTTCTTTTTGTCACCATATTTTTGATATAATTAAAAAAAATAAAAGCCGATTTTTCGGCTCAGTCTAATGGGCACCCTGTGCAATTAAAAAAAACGCAATTTTATGGTCTGTTGTTGTCGTGTTATATGTGTACTGCTTTTCCCTCTCCTCTCACACAGCTGCTTTTGACAGCCCTGTGATTAGCGGGCTTCTATTGTGGTTTCTGTGTTTATCTGTTTATCAAATACCAGCTTTTGAAATGAAAATTATTATATATTAATTAATTAACTAACCACACTTATTACACAAATTTAGTCCAATATCATATATATATATATATATATATATATATATATATATATATATATATATATATATATATATATAGATATATATATATATATATATATATAAAGTTAATTATACTGTATACAAGATTATTAATATATATATATATATATATATATATATATATATATATATATATATATATATATATATATATATATATATATATATATATTAATAATCTTGTATACAGTATAATTAACTTTATCGATAAATTAATTCGTTGGCAAATCAATTGAAGTCGAGAAACAAGACCAAAAAATAAGTTTAAGCTTAAATAAACAAATATACAGGGTATTCGGAAAATGCGCTAGATAATTTTAAAAGTTTATTCTGCAATGTAAATGATGTTTTCCTACGACCACTTGTGAAAATAGCAAATAGCACACTGATTTCATGCATAGAAAATGCGTTATATCACACTAGTGTTGCAAAGTACTTTACAGCACTAGTGTTGCAAAGTACTTTACAACACTGGTGTGATACATATTATGATGTCATTCTAAAAACTGCTATTGGTTTTGCAAGTGACATATTTATTGTAGTGACAGTAAAAAAAACTTTTTATTTACCTTAAACGGTAGAACCCAAATTAGCGAAAATCATCTTATTTTATATTTATTAAAATTTACGAAAAAATAAAAACATAAACAAAAATAGACATAACCACAAAAAACAACTTTCACTGACTGGCACAGTTAGTGTATTCCTTTACCTTGTAGAACAGTTCTGAACCGTTCTCTGAACTGTCAATAGTGTCAAGAACGGTTCTATAACATGAAAAAATGTCAAAAAATTGTAAAAGAAACACTCATGGTGTCGTTCCGGGCGGTTCTGGAGCATAAAAGGAATACACCAAGTGTTGTCAGGTAAGTAGATCAAATTAAAAATCTCCCTTCTACCTTTGAGCACGTACTTTATAGAGGCAGCCTTGCCGCTTGACCGTTCGACCTAAAGCGCCAGAGAAAAAAGCCTATAGATCAAATTCCTTCCTCTCTTTCTTCGTGTACTCAAACAACTAGTTAAATCTTTTTTTTAAATCCCTAATTAAACCTAAGGCTAATACACACTTTATGAATCCACTTTCTTTTAGCCATTCATAAATAGAATCAGACCCTTCCGACGTTGCCAAATGCTTTCCATATTTTGCATGGTAACTGACGTTTGGTAGTCGTTTTTCCTTACCTTTAGGACTTTAGGTTATGCATTTACAATTTTCATATTTTTTATATTTTTTCTTAAAAATATGAGGAAAAACTGTTATTTTTACTTAATTTTATATGTGATGTTCAGTTTCATTAACTCGTTTTACCAATTTTACCCCACCCAGCACCCCTTTTCACTCCCCGGTCCCGTAAGTTTATTTACTGATATTTTTTAAAAACGGAATATTTTGGATATGCACCACTTACGTTTTATTTAGAAGAGTGTCTAAAATATTTAAGAATCGATAATTTTTAAAAAACACTTATAATAGCAGAAGCGTATTAAACTATTAGCGTTATTACCTAACAAAACCATACAATTTTTATTAAGTGAGGGCCTTTTTAAATTCCAAAATGATAAAAGTTATATAATGCTTCTAAGTAGGTGATTTTCGATGTAAAAATATTGTCAAAACAGTATAATATAGCAGTGAGAAAAAGTATATATCACACTAGTGTTGCAAAGTAAATATCACCCTAGTGTTGCAAAGTTCTCAATTGTTTTTTATTTTTTCTGAACAGACAAACTTTAATTTATTTATTTTTTGGTGAATAATTTGTGGTCGTAGGAAAAATAGTGTACAGTACTCGTGTGAAAATGACTTTCTTACACTCGTGGGTTTGTCGCACTCGGCTAACGCCTCGTGCTACAATATTCCCACTCGTGTGAAATTAGTCATTTTCCACACTTGTAATGTAATATACTATTTTCTACTACTGTATAAATAAGAAAACTTTGTGGTCCTAGCAACGCGAATGATAACGATAGAGAACCTTCGTGTTACCTGGTTGCTAAGCGTTACTAGCTACGAAAGTAATATTTTCAGCGCCTGGACAAAAAGTAAGAGAAAAAAAAAAGAAAATATGCTTGTGGGAAATATTAGGATTTATTTATAAAAAGTAACTAATTTATGACAAAATATTTTAAAAACTAGGTTAGGTATTGACATTAAAAGTAATTGTGCAATTTGAGCAATTAGCAAAAGAAATTGGAGGAATAATACTTGAATTAACAGTTTTTAAATTTGTTGTTGGGGTATCGTTATCACCTTTAACTACGTTAATATTCATATTTTTCACTGTTACTTCATTAGAGGAAATATTGGTAGGAATTTCGTGTAAAATCTTCTTTGAAATTTCCACCTTATTACTATAGGATTCAGCAATATATCCCTCCGCAACAGAAGAAGACTTCCAACCTCCATGCCTTTTTAAGTCCAAAATATCGACATCCGAAGCATTGGCAAGGAACGTAGTTGACGTTCTTCTAAAAGAATGGCCAGTGTATCTACTGATGTCTTCAAGCTTCAAAAACTTCGCAATTTCTTTAAGTACATTTAAAATAGTGTGCTTTCCAATTACTTGATTAACACATTTACCTCTTTCATAACGATACAATAAGCGCTCATCTAGAGCATTCCTTGGTCTCAGCTTAATATATTCCTGTAGAAATCTGACATAAGGAACTGAGCCTTCATCGTTGGTTACTACAAAGTTTCTTTTAACTTTATTTTTAGACTCCACTATTTTTACTATAGCCACGTCATTTCTTATTTCTACATCACTTAGCTTCATTCTGTATATTTCGTCTGTCCGGCATGCCCCAGCCACTCCCATAATGGCTATTACTTTCATTGCTAAGTAACTTTGATCAGGCGCGTTAAGTAAAAACTTTATGATTTCTTCTTTTTTAAAATTTTTGACTTTTTTGCCTCATAACCATCGTTTTTCCTTTAAATTAAAGCAACTAGTTTCTTGAACTCCGAAATATCTTGATTTTTGTTTACGGAAATTGTTAACTTGAGCATGGAATATACAGACCAGGGGTTGGTGGTAATAAAGACTCGGATTTTTCTTGAAAATACGCCAACATCACATTCTCGTCAATACACCCCACATTTTTGTAGCAAGCCATTCAGAAAACGATTTATATGTTTGATGGTACCTCTCTTTAGATTTGTCTGGCAGAAGTGAGGCACACGCAAGGTCATCTGCCTTTTGGATGCCATTTTCATATTCATTTAACATTTTAAAATGGGAATGGATTTATACTAAATTAACAATAATTCAATATCTGACAAGTGCTGATGACAGACAATGTCAACAATAAATGTGTTGCTATGGATTAATTTTTAACAGGTAAAATTTCAAAATCTCTGATATTTCTATTAAAACATGATGTTAATGATTATTAAATTATGCGATACATAGTAGCAGAAAAAATATAATACATTACACGATGCGAAAGGCCTTTCAGTGTTCGGAGGTTTTAAATAGCCTCGGCTTCGCCTCGGCCATTTAAAAACCACCTCACACCAAAAAGTAAACTTTCGCATCTTGTAATGTAAATAACTATAGTAAGTCCTTTGATAAAATGTCGAAATCTCCCTGGTTATCAAGTTACAGGGGTTAAAAGTTTAATTTTAATTTCTGTTTTTTCGCCATATTGCATTTATTTTTTAACCAATCTAGTTGACATTTGGCACACAAATTCAGCTCTGCAAATTCTAAAATTGTAGGGTAAAAGTACAACTAAAATTGACAGGAGTAAAAAACAATAATATCAAGTCATAAAAAGGTTGATACAAGCAATTGATTAAAATATAAAAAAATAGGGTATTCCTTTAAAAATTTCAAAATTTCCTAACTTACAAAGAAAACTATAAAATAGGCAACCTTGCAAATTCAATTTTTAATTCTTTGTGTTCAGTTACTTCTTGGTTCATTTATATTTGACGGTTGCTAAGATAATCCATCGTTCCGGTTTTTCCTACTAACTACGGAGGCGGCGCTTTAACTTAGCCTGACAGTGTCAAATGTTTCCTGTTTCAGACAGGGCGAACGCGTCACTTATTTGGCGGACAAGTTTACCACAATGTTTAACATCGTAACATCTAACCATCATCAACTTTATTTTTTAAATACGATCTCTAATATCAGAATTTAAAAGCTGATTTTAATACAAATTCAATTATGTATCACACATGAGGATTTATTCTTAATTCGGACCTGTATTTTTAGAAATTTGAAAAAAAATGAAATTACTACAACAAAACCCCTTTAGCATCACCAATTTACATTTTTTTAACAGGGTTCTGATATTTAAATATCGAAATTTCAAAGACAATTTTTTATCGAATTCACAATACTGTGACGTTGACATATTGAAATACTACTTGACGTCACTTGGACAAATGTACCATATGGAACTATCTTCTTGGGACAATGAGACCGGTGGACCATCAAAACTAACTTTATCTCATATCTTTTCTAATTTCTTTCTCTCTAAATATCAAATTTTCCAGTGTTTGTTTTGCATTTCTACGCGACCCAGTTTGTTTAATGTTTTTATTTTATTATTATAAGAGTAACCTAGAAAATTGTTTAATTTATACTTTTAAAACCTTGACACCTCACGTATATCTTTATTTAGCAAAATTCCCAATGTTAAGTAACTTAATTAAAATGTATACTTATTTTAAAATTCCCAAAAATGTATATTTTTAAAATTCCCAAAATGTATACTTTTTTATACTAGGTGTTCACAATACGGACCTGTATTTTACAGAATACACAAATAATAAATGATTTATATGATAATTTACTTACTTATACAATAACAATTTTTATACGGAAGTTGTTTTAGCTTTTTTCTAGTCAGGTAAATCAAACAACAAGCCAAACTTCTTTGATAATTTTTCATTGTTATTTTTCCAAATTATCAAAAAGCCTTAATTAGAAACAAATAGTTAAATTGATAATGGATATTTTTTTACTTAACATTAACGGTATAATGATTAATTTGCGCATAATCATGCAAAAGCTTTCTAGGTTGTTTTGCATTTGCGCAGATTAGGGATCTTAGCATCATATCGTCAATTTTAAGTTTAACAAAATACGTAGGGTGTTCAGTAAGTTTTGAGATACTTTGTAACTAAACGGTGCAGGAAAGTAACATTGATGTTTTTTGTTTGTACATGTCATGACATGTCGTAGTACTACATAGTTATTAGTAAACTATCAGTTTTGCGCCAGTTCGTGTCCAGCGATTTTAGCGCAATGGCGTCGTGGACGACTATCGAGTGCTGTGCAATTTTGAAATACAACTTTTCACGTGGGTTATCTCAAAAACAGTGTTTAGAAGAAATGAAGCCTATACTTGCTGATGACTGTCCATCTCGTGGGACCATATACAGATGGTACAAACAATTTCAGCGGGGCTCGTTTTTGCTTGAAGACGCCTCACGCTCAGGTCGACCGTGTGAAGTAGTTACCCCAGAAAACATATCTGCCGTCCAAAAAGCTATAGAAACAAACCGACGAATTACCTAGCGACAGTCACAAAGAGTGAATTGGTGTAAAAAAATGATGTCCACATTCCAGGAAGGTAAATTTAATGACATAGTGTCGATCGTCACGGGAGATGAAACATATCTTTATTATTACGACGTCCCAAGTAAACAACAGAATAAGATATGGGTTCTCGAAGGTGAAGAAACTCCGACTGAAGTTCGCAAATCAAGATCTGTAAAAGAAATAATGATAGTTCTTTTCTTTGGTTCAAAAGGAATAATTGAACGTGTTGTGCTCCGAGAACAGAAGACCGTAAATGCTCTCTGGTACACTACAGTATGCCTTTCAAAACTTATAGGAAAGTTAAGAGTGATTCGACCAAACTCGCAACTCGCTAGCTGGTACCTTCATCATGACAATGCCCCACCTCATCGAGCTGAACTTACCAGTCAATTTTTGACAGATGCAGGCTTGAGACTTTTGAAACATCCGCCTTATAGCCCCAACTTGGCGCCGTGTGACTTTGGGTTGTTTCCTTTGTCAAGAGCCAACTGAAAGGACAAAAGTTTTAAACTGAAGACGCGCTACTGGAGGCCTGGTATAATATATATATGAAATTTTAAATGAAAAGTGGAAATCTATTTTTAGTGACTGGTTGGTTAGAATGAAAAGTGGAAATTATTTTGAAAAAATCAAATAAATGTACGTATGTCTCAAAACTTTTCGAACACCCTACGTATTTACCATCAACTTAATAATTTGTTTCCAAGGCTTCTTTGATATTTTACATAAATTACAACTAAAAATTATCAAAGATGTTTGGCCCTTTTTAGATTTGCCTGACTAAAAAACAGCTAAGACAAGTTCCGTATAAAAATTGTTATTGTATTAGTAAATTATTTGATCAATAATTATTTGTGCATATTTTTAAAAAATAAAGTTGATAATGGTCCTACAAAAACAAAACGTAGTATTTTAAATAAAACTTTACCAATGGATAGAGCGGAAAAAGTGGCAATGCAAAAGTGTTATTTATTTTAAGATCCAAGTTTATTGAAGAGCATGCAAATCTACGTCCATGGTAAAAACTTTAGGTTTTCGGTAAACCCGTTTGCTAGTTAGATGCTAATATATTTTTAAAAATTGTTACATTATTATCGCCTCATATTTATGAACAACAATAAAAATACCAGTTAGCGTGACATAACGTTGTCATTTTGAAATTTAGTGCTTTATTATTATCAAAAAATCGTAGAGCGAAAAGAATAACCATGAGTTATACTACTGAAGAAATAGTATTGATGATTAAATGGTAATATCAGGGAAATAGTTTCCAAAAGGTGTCAGACATGTTCGCTGCTCAGTATCCGAATAGACCCATACCCGGAAAATCAACAGTCGATAGGACTATTAAAAAATTTGAGACCAAAGGCACAGTGATAAATAACTGCAGATGTGAAGCTAGGGAGTATTAAAGAGAAGAAAATGTAAGAGATGATAGAGACTTGGAAATTTTATTGCACGTGGAAGAAAATGAAGGGAAGGTGAGTACAAGGAAACTTCAAGATATCATAGGAAAAGATCAATCAACAGTGCTCCGAATTTTGAAAAGGCATAAATATATTTCATACAAATATGAAATACTTCAAGAGCTAAGGGATGGGGATGAAATACGATGGCAGGAATTTTGTTTTGACATGATGGAAAGGGCAAACATGGACAGGGAATTTTTAAGAAATATTTGTTTTACTGAGGAGTGCACATTTACGTTAAACAATGAACCCAATCATCAAAATTACCGATACTGATGCAAAGAAAACCAACACATATTTATCGAAACGAGGAAGCAATATCCACAGAAAGTAAATGTTTGGGCGGAGATTTTCGGACAACATATTATTTGACCATTTTTTCTTAATCAAAATTTGAATGCAGAATGTTATTTGGAACTACTCGTAGAACTAATTTTACCCGCTTTAAATGATGTATCCAGGGAAAATCAGGAAATTTGGTACCAAATGGATGGCTGCCCGGCACATAATACCCTGGCTGTGCGGGAATATTTACACAATGCTTTTAATGGAAATGTTATTGGCCTACATCACACCATAAATTGGCCAGCTAGGTCTTCTGATATTTCACCAAATGACTTCTTCCTCTGAGGTCATTTAAAAAGCATGATATACAAGGATAAAAATTACTCTAATCTAGATGAGTTAAAAAATGCTATTTCTGCAGAATGCAATAAAATTTCAAGTTACCAGTTAGCCAATGTAAGAAGACAATTTTATGAACGTCTGGGTTATTGTCTAGCAGTCAATGGAGGAATATTTGAAACTTTTCTTAAATCCTAAGTTTATTTCCAACATATTAATTATTGTAATAATATTAATAATTTATTAAAGCATGTAAATATTATAAATGTCATAAGTCCTTGAAATTTGTTACTCTAGTTTAGTTTAAATTAACTTAATTCATTTGTATAAATACAACTTTAATCTTTTCACTGTACGATTTTTTGATAATAATAAAGCACAAAATTTCAAAATGACAACGTTATGTCACGCTAACTGGTATTTTTATTGTTGTTCATAAATATGAGGCGATAATAATGTAACAATTTTTAAAAATATATTAGCATCCAACTAGCAAACGGGTTAACCGAAAAATCTAAAGTTTTTACCATGGACGTAAATTTGCATGCTCTTCAATAAACTTCAATAGAATTTTTCTCTAAAATAATTAGGGGAGCCAATAATTGACCCCATTTAAAATTACATGGGATTTTCTATGTCCCGCCCGGCGATGCATCACCCCGTATACTATAGTACCTATACTATTATAAATAATAATATCTGTATAATAATTACTGTTAAAAAGGACAAGGATTATTTTTCGTACATTATTACGACAGTAGAGACTTATTTCCATTTTTATTTTAATTTAAATATGCTTTGTTGTCAATCAGTAATAGCATTTCATTAAATTGCCTTGTATGTTTGCGTTGTTTCACTGTCATTTCAAACGCGCTTTACACCGATATGCACATATACAAGCGTATTATCTGTCATAATACAAGCGTTCCCGAGCGTAAATCTAAACCTTTCTTAAACGATTAAAGATTTAAGTCTTGTCATATAAACTCTGAGACCGTGCCAAGACATACATCTTTAAAGAAAATGTATGTAAAGTAGGGTTTTTGTTATTTCTCAAATCGATTTTTTAGCGATCGCCCCTTGAACTTATAGTTTATAGCCTAAAAAATCCAATGTAAAAATGCTTCTAATTCATAATTTAAACCGTGCCGAAATCATGATGCTTCTCGCATTTAAATAATTTATGGACTTTTTTCTTTTTTCTCAAACACAAATGAATAGAAAAATCTACTTGTTGCAGATTCTAAAAGGGAATTACACGCTCTAAAAAACTTCTTTTACGAATTTTCGATTATGTCACTCCTTTAAGAGTTATTTACTATCAAACGCTGAGTTAAGATTGAGTTGTGGCCACCCTCTAGAATTTAATAATAAACCGGCATTTTTAAATAAAACACTTGATTTATTACATCATCACATCTCCTGTAGTTTTAGAAATATGGCCATCCAGATCTAAAAATAGTAGATAAATAGTGTCTCTTTTATTCTCAACACTAAACTTTTGTGCTTTTATACAGGGTGATTCAAAAATCGATCACGAAACTTAAGGAGGTGATTCTACTTGAGAAAATAAAACTTCATATATATTTTTTCAAAATGTCATTCGTTTTCGAGCCATTAAAGTTCAATTTTTATTTTGGTTTTTTGTCATATTGCATTTATTTTTTAACCAATCCAGTTAATATTTCGCACACAATTTCAGGTTCAGGCAGGTTCTAAAATTTTAACACAAAAGTACTTTTTAAATACTGCCCGGGGGACTATACCTAAAACTCAAAATTTATTTATATCATAACTTTTTCTTTTGACAGATATCGCAAAGCTGGGGCGCCATTTTATAGACAATTAAAAACTTAAAAATAAGGTACTCTTTATTAAAGTCGATAAACCTCACCGTTTAGGCACCAATAGACATCAAAGTTTTCATCAATTTGAATCAAATTACCTACATACATACAGGGTGTCCAGTAACTCAACCGACAAACTTTACGGGGCGATTCTACAACAGAAAATAAGAAAAAAACTTCATATAAACATATGTCCTAAACGTCTTAGGTTTTGAACTACTGTGTGTCAAAATATTTAAAAAAAACTTTTTTTTGTTATAGAATCGTTTAGTTAGGTTTTTCGGCTGGACACCCTGTATGTATGTAGGTAATTTGATTGAAATTGATAAAAACTTTGATGTCTATTGGTGTCTAAACGGTGAGGTTTATTGACTTTAATAAAGTGTACCTTATTTTTTAAGTTTTTGATTATCTATAAAAGCGCCACCAACTTTGCGATATTTGTCAAAATAAAAGAGTTAGGATGTAAATAAATTTTAAGTTTTAGGTAAAGTGCCCTCTGGCGGTATTTAATAAAAGTACTTTTATCTTAAAATTTTAGAATCTGCAAAGCCTGATTTGTGTGCGAAATATCAACTGGATTGAATAAAAAATAAATGCAATATGGCAAAAAAACCAAAATAAAAATTGAACTTTGTCGGCTTGTAACTCGAAAACGAATGACATTTTGAAAAAATTTTCTATAAAGCTTTACCTTTATTTTCTCAAGTAGAATCACTCCCTTAAGTTTCGTGATCGATTTTTGACACACCCTATATAGCTTTGAGCTGAAGATATAATGGAATTTTAACATAATTCTGAGATTTGAATGGCCAAATTTTTTAAACTATAAGATATAGACATATCAAATGCAGTATTACTATTAAATTCCCGAGGATGGCCACAAGTCAATCTAAACTCAACGTTTGACGGTAAATAACTCTTAAAGGAGTAACTTAATCGAAAATTCGTAAGATAACTTTCTCGTAGAGCGTTAAATTTTCCATCTGAATATGCACTAAGTAGATTTTTCCACCTATCTTTGTTCGAGAAAAAAATAAAAATCACATGTTATTTAAAGGGGAAAAGCAACTTGATCTCGGCACGGTTTAAATGCGGAATTAAAAGCATTTTTACATTGAATATTTTATTAGGCTATAAACTAAAAGATCAGGGGGCGTTCGCTGAAATAATCGATTTGGGAAATAACGGACACCCCAATGTAAAGTGGGGTAATGATCAGACAATAACTATGTATTTTAAATTTAAAATCCAGTGTCTCTACGTAAGTTGGCGTCATATGGAAATATGACAAGGCTTTTTAGGAATAATTTACGAAAAAAGATTATGTTTATAAAAATTTCCGCATTGTTTAAAAACAAAAAGACAACCATTAGATATCAAATAATATCAGTCTTCTACGAGATTTGCCACAAATAAAATTTTTTGCTCAAGAGCGCAGTAAAATCGTTGGAATCATATAAGAGAAATTTTAAAAACTCAAACAAAATACCGCCACTTCTTTTTATAACCCTAGTTATACACAACTAATTTTGCAATTTTTAGCTATTGGCTAAACCCCGACATACGCCTTTTTAATTGGTTCGCGGATCACCAGTTTTGGCAAACGTATTATGAAGTCTACGATGACTCCTAAAATTTTAGAAATAAGAAAGATTTGCTACTAGTCTTATTAAACATTTTTACAGTAAAAATATTTTAATAACCACTAATTTTTGAAAATAATTTTTAAAATGTTTAGTCTTAGAGGAGCTAAATTAAAAATTTGGGTTTTTAAATAAAGGTAAAATAAGTAACATTTAAGGTACAAAATAATAAATACAATGTTTAAATTATATAAACAAATAAATAAGACAATCTTAGCTATATTATCTATCCAGCTTAAAGATACATTTGTCACCAAAAGACTTAAAAAATAAAAATCCCAATTTAGCTTTTACTATACCATACCTAAAAGTTTTATTTTTAGAGGTCAATGCTCATTTAAAAAATAAGGTTAACATTTTATAATTACAATGTTTTTATGTAATGCCATAATAAAGTGCATTAGAGTCAAGAGGTTAAATTTATTGCAAAATAAATAATGATTTTTAAAATATTTTTTAATTTTGGAAAAAGCAATGGTGTACCAATATTTTTCTATAATTATATTTTATGTTCGTATGAGCTTTCTCATATTAAATATACTTTTATTAACGTGAATCATACAAAAGCAAACTTTAAGAACTAAAAATAAAAAATTCAAGTGTTTTTTATTGTCTAAAATCAGAATTTAATTATGAGAATAGAAACCTTAAAATATATGAGAAGGTGATCTGCAAACCGCAGTTTTTGTATAGGAGATTATTTTAGAAAACACCGCTTTTTGTTGCGCACTTGAATAAACTGTCAAACATTTTTAAGAGTTTCTTTATGAGAAGGGGTTTAGACATAAGCAAGACCGGTGATAGCTTTTGTCAGGGACGTGAGGGTGTGAGAATTACGATTTCGGTTGGCAGTTCTGTTCAAAGTTGGTAGCATTATCAGCTGATGACAGAGTCGTGCCTTGTCGAAGCTTTGTTTGGTAAAAACTGTGGAAATTTGCCATTGTCATTTTGGTTGTATATTTTGCAAGGATTTCCAGTTGTTAATGTTTTTGGTTAGTTTAGAGACTTCACATATTATTGGTTCGGACTCGTTTTATTTTAGAGATTTTGATGGTGTTTAGTCGAATAGTTTTCAGTCATTCGTGTTTTTATATATATGATACAGATGAGTGTCCGCTAATTAATGGTACATAGAAAAACCACAGATTTCTTATGCGAAAATCTTAATATTTTGGCATAAGGAATCTGTGGTTTTTCTGTGTACCATTCATTAGCGGACACCCTGTATACAAAGTTTTTAAAATGGTTTTTGACTTACGGAACCATGGAAAATGTTTTGCTCTGCCAGGTACCTCATCGTCCTGTCGTCGCTTTGATCATTTTTAATTTTCAATATTTAAACCACATTTATGTTTTTGTTTTAAGTTATGCCTATTAAAATAATCCAATAAATTTTGTTTACAACATAAAGTTCTTTTTGTTTTCTCCTTAATTCTACGCCACTGATTTGCCTGAAATCAAACATGGCCGAAAATGGCCCGACTTGACGTCACAGCCGCGCTAGCCAATATGGCGAATGTCGTAACCTTATCTCATCAATCGACTTTGACATTTTTAAGAAGTTGGTATAAAAGAACAGTTACTTAAGAAAATCTCTAATTTGGCCATGGAACACTATTTAAAATATAATATTCCATACATAACTCGGTTTTGTTGATTTTGTCAAAAACTGCGGTTTGCAGATCACCTCCTCATGTATATTATATTTGTAGACCAGTGTAATTAATGCAATGCTAGTACTAGTCTCTTAAAAAGTAAAAATAAATTACAGATTATAGTAATTTTTACCCTGTAATAATTAACAATTTTAACAAATACTGCGAACACCCTGTATAGGGGGTATATGGGTTTAAATAATTTTAATATTTATTTAATTATTTTGGCATTAAAGAAATCACATCCAAAAATTAAAACAAATAATCAAGAAAATAGTGCAAGGTTTTTTGTCACCAAACAATAACAGAATCTAGGTCATATTATTTTATTCAGGGTCAACAACGTGCTAAGTTACCAAAGTACTGAGTTCAACTTTGTATATAAACCGAAACTGTACTAATAATGGGGAGAAAAGAAGTTAGAAAGATATTAGATCAGAAGTAGGTAGAAGTGAAGTCAAGTATAAGTTAGAGTTTTAGTTAAGCCTCGTACGGGCTACCCCTAGTGGGGGTATGCCCGTACTAAAATTAAGTAAGTCAAATAAGTTAAGTTGGTTTTCAAAAAATGCAAAGTTGGTTTTGATGGTCCACCGGTCTCATGATCCCAAGGAGATAGTTCCATATGGTACATTTGCCCAGTGACGTAAAATGGCCCTATGTATATTCAAAATATACGTCACAATACTATATTAACCATTGGTAAGGATATTAACCCAACAATTTCTGTCACCGGCTGCTGCTGTAACACATTAGAACAAGGAGTTATTGTTTTTTTTTTTAACTACCTAAAGATTTACACCATTAAAGTTATCAACTAAAAATAAACCAAACTAGACCCCATATCCCATGCACTGAAGTCGCTCGACATATTGTGCGCCCTGTCTTTTACGTCTGGGTGATGTCAGCCAGACGGGACCTTTAGCTTAACGTGAGTTCCGAACCACGCTTCTACATGCGACAACTTCAGACCACCTCCCCACCCAGGGGGACTATCAAACCTATCAACTAAGTAGGTTCCGCATGTCTACGGTTGCGCAGGACACGCAAAGTGTGTTCCGGCGCCTTAGTTCTTGCTAACTATTGGCGTCGATACATTTTGCACTTTGTCCGCCTGTTGTTAAGCTAACCAGTAAATTTCTGACCAAACCTTTAAATAAGTATTTGGCCGCAGCAGGATGTGAACCCATCTTACGTCGTTTGTGCGCCCAACGACCCAGCGCTTTACACACCAGGCCATCACATGACTTACAAACTATACTCATTTTTCTTTGTATCCTTCTCTCAGTGCAATATGTATCCCTGCAGCTTATCTAACATATCCAGATATCAAGAAGATCCAAATCCTGAATCGCTCGTGGAAAATTTATGCTTGAACACGTTCATATGTATAATAGTAGATTAAAGGTTTAGATGTATGCATTTCAGCAATAGTTAATTAAGAACTAAGGATAAAATACTGAATTCATAAATTATGAAAAAAAATATATATATATTGGGTGATTTAAAAATTGATCACGAAACTGGAGGTAATTCCACATAATTAAATATTGGTACAGTTTTACTAAAATGAAAATATTATCTTAAATTTCCTCTTAGTTTTAAACAAATTTGATCATCTGATGAAATTTGTCAGAAAATTCCACAACACCAATCAAATGTGTAGTTTTGGTTGCATTACCATGACAACACAAGTAATAAGTATTTATTGAAAAAAAAATTCTCCTGTCTGGGGTACCTTGGAGCGAATTATAGTGAAAATTTTATACCGGTCATTTTTAACCAATCAGATGCTTTGTTTCAACATTGTTACTATAGTAACCAGCAAATTTTTGGAAATTTTTCATCCACATAAGCATGTAGACGTAAAATTAATAAGTGGAAATTTCCCGGCACATGACAGCTATCATATAATTAGACAATAATAATAATGACAATATTTTTTTATTTACTTACTTTATAAGTTGGAAATATTACAACAATTTGTTAAGGTATACATTCAATAATATCATTAATTAATTTCAAATTCTTCACAAATTCCACTTCTACGTCCTCTTTCCTAAGTGGTGAATACAACACAGAACCGGTGGTTTTTTAACAATATGCCTGTGTTTCATAAAATAAAAATAATACTGAGACACCAGTTTATTTCTTTGAGTATTAGATTTGTGTCCTAAAGAAGGCACAATATCACGCAGAATGTTGTCAATCTCTTTAAATAGGTTTTCTTGCTCAGGATTCAATCCCGATTCATCCACGAGGTATGTTAGATATTTTACATTTTTATGGTACATTTTAATATGCTGTGATTCTTTGCAAAAGGAACACAAGTCATACGATTGAAAGTTCATTTTAGTATCACTTTTTACTAACTTATGTTTGTATACAATGTTATGAGGAACTTATAATACCACAAATAAAATATTGATTGACAGGAGTAGTGAATGTCAAATCCATGGCTAACTTTGCAAAATATTTTTTTAACCGGCAACATAAGCCAATAACATTCTATTTAGAATAAAAAATAAAATATCCCGATCTCCTGAATTATTTAAAGCGCAAATTGTTATATAATTGTTGTGTTAATATTAATTTTTCTTAGAATTAAACCTAAAGGAATATGAAAAATATTTTAGTATATTATATATTTTTGCTATATTTCCCCTTTGTTTGTAGTCAATATTGCCATTTCCCTAAAACCTAGTAAGAAAATTGTAGGAAATCAATTAATTTTATATAATTTAACTAAAATTATATAAGTGTTATTTTACTAGAGCATGGGGAAAATCGGAAAAAAGCCATCCTCAATACGAACGTATTCACTTTAATTTTTAGTCAATATTGACAATTCCCTGAAACCTATTAAAAAATTGTATGAAATCAATTAATTTTATATAGTAATTTATCTGATATATATTTTTTAGTTTACTAGGGCATGGGGAAAATAAAAAATCCCCTATACGATACGATGTGCCTCATAAATACTAAAAATAAATATTGCATGAAAAAATAATGCATACAAAAGTATGATCATGTCTTTTTACACGAGTTTATTGAATCAAGAGACAGATATAATAATATATAATATATATTTGAAAAAAGACCACAACTCCAATTAATTATAAGAACGAGAAATATTATTTTAATGACTAACTACGTAATTTCTAAGACACTATACCTACAGAAGAAGCATATTTCATTTTTTTAAACAAGTATTATTTTGACCATTATAATTATTACTAATATTAAAAACACAATTATTATAAATAATACTATTTGCACCTGTTGTTGATTCTTCCCATGGTTCAGTTTTATTAGTCACTGTATTCGCATTCTCAGAGAATGCTCGCATGTTCAGAGAATGCTCGCCCCTCATGGCACTAATTATATTTTCATGATGACCCGCATCCATCTGAAGATACGATTGGATGGAATAAGCGTTACTGTGACCTGTAATCTTGATAAGTTGTTGCTCTTGAATGCCATTTTTTACCAAGTTTGATATTGCTGTAGCTCTCGCAGAGTGGTTTGTGATTTTTACCTTCTTCACATCAACTCCTATTTTACAAGCAGATTCTTTTAACCATGATGAAATTGTATTTTTTACCGACAGGGCAATTTTTATACCATTTCTTTGAACAGTTTGCATTCCAATTTAAGGTAGGGGTCACAAACAATCTATCTACTTCTAAATTTCCACGTTTTTCCATAAATTTTTCAAATAGACGTATGGGACATTCATCAAGATTTTTGCTGTTTCTTACTAAATATTTACTGTCTGCAAGTCTTTTTGACCCACCTTGGGTTGTTTTCGTAAATACTGGATTGTATTCAATACGACCTGTAAAATCTCCCTTGTGATCAACTTGTTTATGGAAGTGCTCAACTTTCGCCATTGTTCCTTCACCACCCCTCCAAGCTAATTCATGCGACATTACATGAAAAAGTTTTCTCTGTAGACCCGAAGGTGTATTTTCATCCCAAATCGTTAAAATTTTCCTATATTCTTCACTAGTGAGAGCAGCAGAACTTGTTTTTCTTTTCGAAGGATTTTTTGTAACTGCCGCCGTTTTGCATCACGAGCAGCCCTTGCAGATGCAAATTCAATATCTGCAAAGGGATCAAATTTCACATGGAATTTACAAAAGTACATTTCTTGCAATTGCTTGGCAGCTGAATTCCACATAACCTAAAATAATTATTAATTGATGAGTTTAAAATGTCCCTATATAAACAACAAAAAGGTTCTTACCTTTACTACAGATTCTTTATAATCTTCCAAGTTTTGTCTTTTCATATTAAACCCCCAGTCCTCTAAAATTGCAGCTAATTCTGCAACAGATTTTTCTTCTTCAATCCGATATAATTTTTCTTTGCACAATTCCAAAAACTGATTCCACACTGTTGCCTTAGACTTTTTAGTATTTGATGGAGTTAAATTTTCCACCTCTTTTCTGATTAACTCTGTAGTTTCCTCTCCAAATCGCAACATTTCGTTTCAAAGTAAAAAACCCACACAGTGTTAATGACAGTTCAAATAACGAAGAACGTCAAACTCACATTACACACAGCCTTCTATTTATTTGTGGATAACGTCCAAATAAATGTTTTCTTTTTAATATAATTCCGGTATAAAATTTTCTTACCGAATCCCCACGTGCTTGAATTAATTGCGGGAAATTTGTCTCGTACATGAATTTTTAAAGAAAATTATCCCTCGTCGCTTCGCGACTCGTGATAATTTTCAAAAAATTCATGTACTCAAAAATTTCCGGCAATAATTCTTGCTCTAGGGAGATTATAAGTGAAAATTTTGACATAATCATTGAATTTGCTTTAACGTTATGTCTGTCATTTACATACATAATTAACGAAAATGATATTTTGTACCAGTTGTAGTATTTTAGACATAAAATAATATAAAATAATGTAAGGTTAGACCCTAAATGACAATTTTATACAACCACAGTTAGTTAAATAATATCATAAGACTGAAGTACTAGACATAAGTGAAGAGCAAACGAAAGCAAGGTATGGGTCTAAAAAATTAAAATAAAGTATTTTTATCAACTGTAGTAATATAAGGTATATATAATATAAAAGAATAAACAATGATAAGCTCTAAAATTATATATATTTGCAACTACAATTGGTAAAATGGAAAATATTTATTTTATAGTAAAATGTGTCAACGTTACAAATATTAATTTAAAATAATATTATTTAACACAAACTTGTTATTAAATTTTCTTACCGAATATCACACGTGCCTAAATTATTCCGGGAAATTTTTCTCGGCCACGAATATTTTAAGAAAATTCTCCCTCGCCTGCGGCTCGCGATAATTTTCAAAATATTCGTTGCTTTGAAAAATTTCCGGAAATAAATTTAGCACTAGTGGTATTACAAGTGAAAATTTTATTTTTTATAAAAGTTAGGGTCTGATTAGCTAGTAATTAGTTTTATTAAAAGTTTAATGATATACGACAAAAAGTCAAAAATATTGAAAACTGTTTCAGAGTAAAGAAACCTTATTTTAAAAAGTACTACAAACTATTAAAAAGAAAAGTTATTAAGAATTAAAAGTTATGGCTTAATCCCAAGTGATGGTCTCCCATTCAAGTTTTTATTCATTTATTTTTTAAATCTTAAGTTATCTGTTCTACACTTTCATAAAAATTTAAAACAAAAATTTTACAAGTTAAATAATGAATTTATAAAAGCATTTTATTATTTATAGTATATTTGCCTTAATAAAAAGCATATTTGTATAATTTTAGGGCCCTATTAAAAAATATCCTTGCAACAAACCTGAAGTTAGCGGTTGGTTAAAAAATACCAATTCAATTTAATTTAACAAATTAAATTTGTTTAAAAACAGTTGGTTGGAACTGCTTTAAAGAAATATTAAATTAGAATAATAAAAATTTATATCATAGAGGGTTACTTCAAAATTTTCCAAAAAAAAATAAAATTTGAATTAAACGCCATGACTTGATATTAGAGAATTATTGAACAGTGAAATAAGGCCAGGCACTAATAATACCAGCCTTATTTTGACATCTGAGCTTACGCAGATGCATGATAGGATAAGGACTTCCCTAATAAGTATAGTGCCTGGCCTTATTTATGTCAGTTTTAGATCGTGCATTATTTTGGTCTTATTTTAACTTCGGAATTGTTCGTATAACCGAACGGCTGCCGACCACAAAGTCAAAAAGTTTTTAAAAGTAAAAATACTTAAAATCCTTGCTTTTCAAATGTATATCTGTAATTGTGTTAAACAAAACCCTACAACCCAAAACAATAAAGAAAATCTACTAAAATTGTTTTCCCCTTTTTTTAGGTTAATAGTACTGTCAACATGATTTGCAATAACTCTAAATTATGTGTACAAGCACTATTTAAATAAGGCCGGCAGTGGCGCATTTACCAAAAGGCTGAGTAGGCTGAAGCCTATGGCGGCGTTTTTAGGGGGTGGCAGACGATTTGTAGGGGGCGGCAAAATTGGTACTAAATAATTTTGTGTATGATTTCGATTTTTATTTAGTACGTTGAATTCAAAGAAAAAAAGTTTTCCTTTAATGCACACTTAATAGACCGCCTTGTATATTGTAATTTACAAAAAGTTCTCAAAACTTCACTTTTAAATTTTTAAAGTCGATTTTAAGTGGCCCGCTTAAGAAATTTTAACTCGATATAAAACACAATAATATGTGGTTTGTTGTCTACAGGGTGTAATTTAATTTATGGCTGAAAATACAGGGTATGATTCCTTAGCATATTTTAGGAAGAGAAGTTTATATGAACATAATATGTCCTAAACCTCTTAATTTTTGAGATACATAGTGTTAAAATTAAAAAAAAACTTTTTTTTAAATATCCTAACTACTCTTTAATGGATGGTATTTATTTGGGTACACGCCAACAATTAAATTAAAAGTATTGAAAAACCAAAAAAATTAAAACAAGTAAAAAGATGACTAAAAATCGACGTTTCTGTGGCAAGTCTGCCACCGTTGTCAAGATAAATTGAATAAAAAATAATAAAAATTAAAATTAACTATTATTAAGGTTTTAAAATTTAAAATTTATATCTTTTTTAGGATATTCTGAAATCTTTAAAATCAAAAATTTTAAATATCAAATATGTTTGTTTGGTTATAGTGTCATAGTGACATAGATAACTTGCTGGTGTATTTATTGTTTATATTATTTTATTATTATTTGAATTCAACAAATAGGATATCAATTTAATATTCGCACAATATTTAAAACACAAAACACTATCAGATCTCAATTAACAAAAACAAAACCATACAACTTAAATGAAAATACAAAAAATGTTATTTATAAAATACCATGCGAATGCAATAAGTTTTATATAGGTGAAACTTGTAGACCATTATCCAAACGCATAAAAGAACACGGATCATACATTAAAAACACAGAATTTCATAAATCAAAAATCTGCCAACACGCATTTGATAACAATCATAGAATAAACTGGGATGCTTCGAGCATTTTAGCAAAGGAAACTTGTTCTAAAAAACGCAAAATCAAAGAAAGTGCGTATATATTATTAAATAAAGATAGTTGTGTAGCATCAATTTCAGTTAATTTAAATAACACTTGGTTGCCTTTGCTTGATACTGAAGTATCTTCA
Organism: Listronotus bonariensis; assembly: GCA_014170235.1. Classification (NCBI taxonomy): domain Eukaryota; kingdom Metazoa; phylum Arthropoda; class Insecta; order Coleoptera; family Curculionidae; genus Listronotus; species Listronotus bonariensis. The sequence continues at coordinate 319,018 of JACEGR010000144.1, forward strand.
GGAAGACTAAAAATTAACTAACTATTCACCTTTTTTGTAATACAAACAATAAATACACCAGCAACCAGTTATCTATGTCACTATGACACTATAACCAAACAAACATATTTGACATTTAATGTCAAAGATTTCAGAATATCCTAAAAAAGATATAAATTTTAGATTTGAAAACCTTAATAATAGTACATTTTTATTTTTATTATTTTTTATTCAATTTGTCTTGACAACGGTGGCAGATTTGCCACCGAAACGTCGATTTTTAATCATCTTTTACTTGTTTTAATTTTTTTGGTTTTTCAGTACTTTTAATTGTTGGCGTGTACCCAAATAAATACCATCCATTAAATGAATCCGCCGAAGTACAGAACATATCTTCAATTCTAACTATTCTTTGTATCACACAAGCTAAGAGGTTCAGGACATATGTTCATATGAACTCTTCTTCCTGAAATAAGCCAAGAAATCATACCCTGTATTTTCAGCCATCAATCAAATTACACCCTGTATTATTGGATATATGCAGAGCTGTTGGTATTATAATGGTAATTTTTATTTTTTGTTTTCAGACTAACTATAAAAGCTGGCTGTCCTATGAATTTAGAAGATTTTCCAATGGATATTCAGAGATGTCCTTTAAAATTTGGTTCATGTAAGTCAATAATTTTCCAATATTGCAAAAAAATATATTGCATTTGCGTAAAAATAAATTGTTATTATTTTTATTTTGTTACAGGGTGTGTTGTGTATTTTGACCCATTTTAGTCGTAAATAACTTCAAAACAAATAAAGTTATTAAGATGCGGTTTTCGCGAAAAGCCTTAGATTTTTTAAAAGTTTTTTTATATATACCCTCGTCATTTGGTTGTTACATTTTCTTAACACAAAAACAAAATGGCTGATTATCCAATATAGGGCAACTTTGTTATTTTAAATGGAACACCATGTACATTTTATAACCATCTTAAAATTTAACCCTTTCTCCTTCAAAAAATAGCAACATTTTTTTTTATCTTTGGACAAACCACAAAGGCTAAAAGCCTAAATACTAACGTACCGTGGGTGTTTTAAACGAGGTAAGAGGGAGTTTGTTGACACGGGACTTAAATACTTGAAGATTTGGGGGGAGGAAAGACCTCCGCGGGTAGCAGGTTCCACAATCTAGAAACTCTAGGGATAAAAGAACGAACAAAGTGAGAAGTTCGGGGCCTGTCCAGTTGGACCGTATAAGGATGCATACGCGCGGAACCACGAGTTTCTCTGTTGGGAACCCTGAGTGGAGGAACTATACTGGACAATTCTTCAGAGCAGAAGCCATGGAAGTGCCTATAAAAAGCGATAAATCCCCACAGCCCGACGATGGGCAAGAGGGGGAGCCTTTCTGTAAGTAAAGGATCATTAATGAGACCAATAGTTCTTCTTTAAATAGAATCAAGAATGTTTAGGGTTGTGGGGGACGCCATGTCCCAGATATGAGAACAATATTCCAAGGGAGGTCGGATTTGGGACACATATAAAGTGCATAAATTAGAAGCGGAAAAATACTTTTTGGCTCGAAAGAGAAATCCAAGCTTTTTGAGGCTGCCGTGGCTATAGATACAATGTGTTTATGCCAGTTAAAGTTAATTTCAAATGTGACGCCCACAAGATTGAAGGTGTCTTTGCTCTGTAAAACTTGGCCGCTCATAAGTATCACAGACAAATTTTAAAAATCGTTATTTTCTTTTGAATAAACCAATTTACATATTTGAAAGATATTATTAATCCTAAACATCTTTTCTTTATCAAAAATTTTCAATATTATGAAAAATAAAGGTCTTTCCCCTTGAGCCAAATATATATATTTTGTGACATACTTCGTATACCTACCACTGGAAAATAAAATTGCGTTTTATGCCGCCGCCAGACATTGGGCCAACTACGACAAAGTTTGGCAAACACCATTATGTGGACGGGTAGTTCGTCGACATTCGTCTTGATTGGCCCAAATTTTCTAAAGTCCGCTTGCTTACAAATAGTTTGCCAAATGTTTCGACAAATAGTTCGGCCACAACTTTGCCCAATGTGTGGAGGCAGCATCAAATAAAGACATATTATGCCGCCGCCAGACATTGGGCCAACTACGACAAACTTTGGCAAACACCATTATGTAGACGGGTAGTCCGTCGACATTCGTCTTGATTGGTCCCTTTTTTCTTGAGTCCGCTTGCTTACAAATAGTTTGCCAAATGTTTCGACAAATAGTTCGGCCACAACTTTGTCCAAAGTGTGGCGGCAGCATCAAATAAAGACATATTATGCCGCCGCCAGACATTGGGCCAACTACGACAAACTTTGGCAAACACCATTATGTAGACGGGTAGTTCGTCGACATTCGTCTTGATTGGTCCCTTTTTTCTTGAGTCCGCTTGCTTACAAATAGTTTGCCAAATGTTTCGACAAATAGTTCGGCCACAACTTTGTCCAAAGTGTGGCGGCAGCATCAAATAAAGACATATTAGGCCGCCGCCAGACATTGGGCCAACTATGACAAACTTTGGCAAACACCATTATGTGGACGGGTAGTTCGTCGACATTCGTCTTGATTGGCCCATTTTTTCTTGAGTCCGCTTGCTTACAAATAGTTTGCCAAATGTTTCGACAAATAGTTCGGCCACAACTTTGTCCAATGTGTGGCGGCAGCATCAAATACATATTATGCCACCGTCAGACATTGGGCCAACTACGACAAACTTTGGCAAACACCATTATGTGGACGGGTAGTTCGTCTACATTCGTCTTGATGGGCCCAACTTTTCTTGAGTCCGCTTGCTTACAAATAGTTTGCCAAATGTTTCGACAAATAGTTCGGCCACAACTTTGCCCAAAGTGTGGCGGCAGCATCAAATAAAGACATATTATGCCGCCGCCAGACATTGGGCCAACTACGACAAACTTTGGCAAACACCATTATGTAGACTGGTAGTTCGTCGACATTCGTCTTGATTGGCCCAACTTTTCTTAAGTCCGCTTGCTTAAAAATAGTTTGCCAAATGTTTCGACAAATAGTTCGGCCACAGCTTTGCCCAAAGTGTGGCGGCAGCATCAAATAAAGACATATTATGCCGCCGCCAGACATTGGGCAACTACAACAAACTTTGGCAAACACCATTATGTGGACGGGTAGTTCGTCGACATTCGTCTTGATTGGCCCAACTTTTCTTGAGTCCGCTTGCTTACAAATAGTTTGCCAAATGTTTCGACAAATAGTTCGGCCACAACTTTGTCCAAAGTGTGGCGGCAGCATCAAATAAAGACATATTATGCCGCCGCCAGACATTGGGCAACTACAACAAACTTTGGCAAACACCATTATGTGGATGGGTAGTTCGTCGACATTCGTCTTGATTGGCCCAACTTTTCTTGAGTCCGCTTGCTTACAAATAGTTTGCCAAATGTTTCGACAAATAGTTCGGCCACAACTTTGCCCAATGTGTGGCGGCAGCATCAAATAAAGACATATTATGCCGCCGCCAGACATTGGGCCAACTACGACAAACTTTGGCAAACACCATTGTGTGGACGGGTAGTTCGTCTACATTCGTCTTGATTGGCCCAACTTTTCTCGAGTCCGCTTGCTTACAAATAGTTTGCCAAATGTTTCGACAAATAGTTCGGCCATAACTTTGTCCAATGTGTGGCGGCAGCATCAAATAAAGACATATTATGCTGCCGCCAGACATTGGGCCAACTAGGACAAACTTTGGCAAACACCATTATGTGGACGGGTAGTTCGTCGACATTCGTCTTGATTGGCCCAACTTTTCTTGAGTCTGCTTGCTTACAAATGGTTTGCCAAATGTTTCGACATATAGTTCGGCCACAACTCCGCCCAGTGTGTGGCGGCAGCATTAGGTTTAGAACAATGCAGAACTTTCCACAAAGAACAACTTGTTTTCGTAAAATGAGGAATAAGCAATCTATATAGTGCGAACTTAAGTTGACACGCTGTATGTCTTATTAAATTATTTACCCAAATTAAACAATCTAATAATTGAGATTTTTTTGTAGAATTATAAAAATATATTAGCTTAAGCAAAAAATGGTGATTTATATAACTTACATAATGCTTTTCCCAAAAAAACTCAATATAGCGTTGCCAAGATTTAACAAAATTAATTTTCCCGGTTGATATTAATGTTCTCCTTTGAAATTAATTTTTCGAGCGTGCATCCCGAACGATTAACACAATTACAAAGATTGGATTATTGCCAAAATTATTTTTAAGGACGCAACGGCTAATTTTAACAATATACGTTAGAGGTTCATCCCTTAGCTTAAAATATTTTTAATAGCGGTTTTATAGGTTTTTTTGTTGTGTTCTGAACATTTTTCTTTGGAAAAATTACCAAATAAATTGTCATTAGCAATTCCAGCAGAAACTTAACCTGATATGGTATTGTCTGATACGTTTTTAACAGCAGTAGTTATTAAATAAAAACGATTTTCTTAGTATTATAATGATTATATTCTATTTTAAGTCAATCTTGACTTAACCATAAAAAAATGTAACATAGACTTGCATATTATATTTTCTACTACTGTATAAATAAGAAAACTTTGTGGTTACCTGGTTGCTAAGCGTTGCTAGCTACGAAAGTAATATTTTCAGCGCCTGGACAAAAAAGTAAGAGTAAAAAAAAAGAAAATATGCTTGTGGGAAATATTAGGATTTATTTATAAAAAGTAACTAATTTATGACAAAATATTTTAAAAACTAGGTTAGGTATTGACATTAAAAGTAATTGTGCAATTTGAGCAATTAGCAAAAGAAATTGGAGGAATATTACTTGAATTAACAGTTTTTAAATTTGTTGTTGGGGTATCGTTATCACCTTTAACTACGTTAATATTCATATTTTTCACTGTTACTTCATTAGAGGAAATATTGGTAGGAATTTCGTGTAAAATCTTCTTTGAAATTTCCACCTTATTACTCTAGGATTCAGCAATATATCCCTCCGCAACAGAAGAAGACTTCCAACCTCCATGCCTTTTAAGAGCATTCCTTGGTCTCAGCTTAATATATTCCTGTAGAAATCTGACATAAGGAAATGAGCCTTCATCGTTGGTTACTACAAAGTTTCTTTTAACTTTATTTTTAGACTCCACTATTTTTACTATAGCCACGTCATTTCTTATTTCTACATCACTTAGCTTCATTCTGTATATTTCGTCTGTCCGGCATGCCCCAGCCACTCCCATAATGGCTATTAGTTTCATTGCTAAGTAACTTTGATCAGGCGTGTTAAGTAAAAACTTTATGATTTCTTCTTTTTAAAAATTTTTGACCTTTTGCCTCATAACCACCGTTTTTCCTTTTAATAAAAGCAACTAGTTTCTTGAACTCCGAAATATCTTGATTTTTGTTTACGGAAATTGTTAACTTGAGCATGGAATATACAGACCAGAGGGTTGGTGGTGATAAAGACTCGGATTTTTCTTGAAAATACGCCAACATAACATTCTCGTCAATCCGCCCCACATTTTTTGTAGCAAGCCATTCTGAAAACGATTTATATGTTTGATGGTACCTCTCTTTAGACTTGTTTGGCAGAAGTGAGGCACACGCAAGGTCAGCTGCCTTTTGGATGCCATTTTCATATTCATTTAACATTTTAAAATGGGAGTGGATTTATACTAAATTAACAATAATTCAATATCTGACAAGTGCTGATGACAGACAATGTCAACAATAAATGTGTTGCTATGGATTAATTTTTAACAGGTAAAATTTCAAAATCTCTGATATTTCTATTAAAACATGATGTCAATGATTATTAAATTATGCGATACATAGAACAGTAGCAGAAAAATATAAAACATTACCTGATGCGAAAGGCCTTTCAAGTGTTCGTAGGTTTTAAATAGCCTCGGCTTAGCCTCGGCCATTTAAAAACCACCTCACACCAAAAGTAAACTTTCGCATCTTGTAATGTAAATAACTATTTCATTATGTTGTTTTGATGCAGTCAGTTAATTTTGTTTGAGTACGACATGGCTAATTTTAATAATTCAGTGCTTGTTCAAAGTCAGGACTCCTAACTTTTAAATTGTTGGGATTTTTTCGCACGCTGTATATTATATCTCCATTAGAAAAATATCTAAGACCTTTAAGAAAATACCACATTAAGTATATCTAACTTTATTAGTTTCGGAAATATGGCCATCCATAACAGGTATTCAGGTAAATTAATTACTTTTTAATTAAATCATTTATTAATTAAAATCATTTAAAAATGTTATACAGACCTATGTATGTATATTATTTTATTATGTTGTTTTGATGCAGTCAGTTAATTTTGTTTACGTACGCCATGGCTAACTTTAATAATTCAGTGCTTGTCCAAAGTCAGGACTCCTAACTTTTAAATTGTTGGTATTTTTTCGCACCCTGTATATTATATCTCCATTAGAAAGATATCTAAGACCTTTAAGAAAATACCACATTAAGTATATCTAACATTATTAGTTTCGGAAATATGGCCATCAATAACAGGTATTCAGGTAATTTAATTAATTTTTTAATTAAATCATTTATTAATTAAAATCATTAAAAAATGTAACACAGACCTATGTATGTATATTATTTTATTATGTTGCTTTCATGCAGTCAGTTAATTTTGTTTAAGTACGCCATGGCTAATTTTAATAATACAGTGCTTGTCCAAAGTCAGGACTCCTAACTTTTAAATTGTTGGAATTTTTTTGCACCCTGTATATTATATCTCTATTGGAAAAATATCTAAGACCTTTAAGAAAATACCACATTAAGTATATCTAACTTTATTAGTTTCGGAAATATGGCCATCCATATCAGGTATTCAGGTAATTTAATTAATTTTTAATTAAATCATTGATTAATTAAAATCATTTAAAAATTTAACACAGACCTATGTATGTATATTATTTTATTATGTTGTTTTGATGCAGTCAGTTAATTTTGTTTACGTACGCCATGGCTAATTTGAATAATTCAGTGCTTGTCCAAAGTCAGGACTCCTAACTTTTAAATTGTTGGAATTTTTTTGCACCCTGTATATTATATCTCTATTGGAAAAATATCTAAGACCTTTAAGAAAATACCACATTAAGTATATCTAACATTATTAGTTTCGGAAATATGGCCATCCATATCAGGTATTCAGGTAATTTAATTAATTTTTAATTAAATTATTTATTAATTAAAATCATTAAAACATGTAACACTGTTTAATTTTTACGGATATGACGGCTAACTTTAACAATATTTTAGATGCCTTAGCTTAAAATATTTTTATTAGCGGTTTTATTGGTTTGCTTTGAAATTTCTGGAGATAACCAAATAAATTGTTACTCGAAAAGCAATTCTTTCTTAAAGGTCTAATACGATTTCAATGATATTATTTATTAGAATAAAAGACAATTTTTTTAGTATTAAAGTGTTAATAGCCGATTTTAATTAATTCTTGACATAAATTTTGAAGTAAGTTGGCAAATCCAGTTGTGTAATTTTTTGTAAAATAAGAAGAAGAGATATATTTAACTTTGGTACGTCCTAAAAATCACAATTTTAGTAAAAAATTTTAATTTTCCAACTTGGTGTGAAAAATTAGTTGCAAAATTTAAATATTTTACTGAAATTGTGATTTTTTGGAACGTACAAAATGTGAAAGTATTTCTTCTTTAAATTTTACAAAAAATGACATAACTGGTTTTGCCATCTTACCACAGAAACCATTAAAAATGTACTACAGACTTGTGTATCATATTTTATTATGTTCTGTTTTGGTGCCATTATTTAATTTTGTTAAGGACGCGGTGGCCAATTTCAACAATATACATCAGAGGTACAGCGTACAGTCCCTAACTTAAATATTTATAATAGCGGTGTATTTTTTGTAGAAATGCCTCCTTCTTTATGTTTAGGTATTTTTCTACAAATTATAATAAGAAGAAGGAATAACTTAATTTTTCATATGAATTTTGACCTGTATCTTCCTTTTTTTAAGCTATTGACACTTTCTCACTTTATTTGGCAACATCTTTGTAGTGCTTTTAGAAAAAGACGAGTTAAATTGTCATTAGCAAGACAAGTCTGTAATAGTTCGATATAGCGGTTTTCGCTGTTATAAGAGATTTTGAAAAATTCTTTTTCAGGGCGTTTCTATAGGTCGATTATGACACAAATCTGTGTGCGCGTTTTTCAAAATCCATTTCTATAATTCATTATTAATTAAAATATATTACGGGACGGTGGAGGGAACAAGGGTTCTGTGTGGGGACGAAGCAGTAGAAATCCTATATTAAACGCCCAAAAACAGTATTTCACACTTTCTGTTTACAAAAATGTCCAAAAAATTGTTTAAAAAATTAAAAATAAATAATAGTACAACAATCCCGCCATGGCTGTCACTGCATAAAAAGAAGAGTTTGCAATAGAACTGTAAATGTCTTGCGATGTTGCCAAATGAAGTGGGAAAGTGTCAATAGCTTAAAAAAGGAAGATACAGGACAAAATTCATATGAAAAATTAAGTTATTCCTTCTTCTTATTATAATTTGTAGGAAAAAAAAGAAAAATACCTAAACATAAAGAAGGAGGCATTTCTACAAAAATACCATTGTTTCTTATGGAAATGGTGGATAATCCCCGAAGTAGGCTTGGTGGTAATTCTTTATAAGAAGTTTGGCAACGCTGCTTCTATCAAGACTGTCATTTTCATAATGACGAACTTCATGTTATCAGCTGACCAAAATAAATTTTCCTTCTTTAATTAATGACGGACAAGATATCTCATATGTGTGGGATAGATTTCGAAAAATTTAATACTTTTCAAAATAAATTTACATTTTTCATGTGCTCCGAGTGCAGTGTATTAATGTTTTCTTGTATTTGACGTTGGATTTATACTGTTTTTTCCCCAACCCAGCACCCCTGTTCACTTCACCGTCCCATAAATATGTTTTTATTAATAATAAATTATATAAATGAATTTTGGAAAACGCGCACACAGATTTGTGTCATAATCGACCTATAGAAACGCCCTGAAAAAGAATTTTTCGAAAATCTCTTATAATAGCAAAAACCGCTATATCGAACTATTACCGACAATTCTTGCAAGAAACGAAACCTGATATGGTAATATTTAGTACGTTTTCAACTGCAATGTTTTTTAAATAAAATAGGTTTTTTTTTTGTATTAAAATAATAATTACCCATTTTAATTTAATCTTGACATTAAATTAAACTATTTAAAATTTAACATAGACTTGCGTATCATATTTTATAAGGTTGTTTTGGTGCCACTGTTTAAATTAGAGACATTTTGCACCTCTTAAAATAACAGACGTTTTTTGGCCTCCTTATGGTTATCGTTATTAAACATAACGATTACGGCAGCAATTTTAGACAGAGATTTTGCAGCCTTTTTTAAGAAATTTATCTTGCGTCTGCGCTTTCGACACATAACCTTATTTTTACCTGTGGTTGACCGATTTTAAAGTTTACGAAAAATCAGTACTTACTGTTATTCTCCATAAGCTTTATATATTGATATTTAAATATATGCAAATAGTTCTCTTGATTTTGTTTTTTAAAGGAGATGTAAAGAATACAGTATAAGCAAAACACAAAGTAAGGTTAGGTTTGGTAGTAGAATAAAAAGCAAGTGTGCCAGATTGTAACATGTAAATTAATTACTGAATTAAAACATCCTTAAAAATGCAAGTCCATTTTAATTTCTTCACACTATTTTATTTTTCTTACTGCTAAGGATTTTTCGCTAATTAGAGCCTATGTATCAATGATATTTTAATTAATACGGCATTAAAATGTCAACCTTCTTAAATAATAGATATTAAAAATTCTACAATCCGGCAACCACGCAGTTTAACAATAACGATAACGATAACGATAAGCTCTTCGGTATTCATCCGTAATTAAAGGAGTCCGGTATGGTTAATATCGATAACGGATCATGTTTGCGTTACTGCGCAGACTCAGAATAACGTTAACCACAACGGAATTGCAAAATAAGAGGTGCAAAATGTCTCTATTGTTAAAGACGCGACGGGTAATTTTAACAATATATGTCAGAGGTATAGGCCTTTTTCTACATTTTAATAGCGGTGTTATTGGTTTTCTTTGTAGTGCTCTAAACATTTTCCTCTGGGAAACATACCCGATAAATTGTCATTAGCAAGGCAATTCCAGCAAAAACGTAACCCAATATGGTATCGTCTGGTACGATTTTAACAGTATTATTTATTAAGTAGAAGACAATTCTTTATTAATAAGTACGAGGAGCCTTTATTAATTTAATCTTGACATTAATTAAAACGATTAAACATTTAACATAGACTTGTGTATCATAATTTAATATATTTTTTGGTGATATTTAATTTTAATTTGGGTACTTCTCACAAAACTATTAAAATCTATTAGAAATAATATATTTTGTTATAACGTATGTCCTAAAAGTTTTGGCACACAATATTTATCGGTTTTAACGAAGAAGCTGTGCTTGAGAGAATTTGGGGCACTTACGTCTCTTTCGATATTTAAGACCATTCCTCCTCAATTCCAACGATATCGTACTCTTAGAAGATCTGTATTGCCTAGCCAGTCTCCTCCTTGACATTCCAATCTGGTTTTTGCTCTTCTCACCAATCTTTCTGACCTCTGTGCGGTAAATGCACGTGGTCTTCCACTTTTGGGAGATTCAGACATGCTATTTCCTGCTCGCACTCCGCCATTGTTCTATAAATGGTTCTGCGTGAAATGTTTTCATTCTGGAATATTCGACAGATTTCAGCTTTGGGTATCCGCCCAACTAACTTGTAGATACTTTTTCTTATTTCTAATTTATACGACATCTTAAAGCGAAAACTTCAAAATAAATAAATCTCAACTGACAGTAAATAAAGTAAATAAACTTTTGTTTTCAAAGGCAACTTGATATTATTTTGTTTTTGTTAAAATTAAAGACAATGAGTTTTGTGCCAAAACTTTTAGGACATACGTTATGCCATTAAAATTTGATACATGAATTTCGGAACACCCTGTATAGACAAAATTAACTTAACTAGTATCAGTTGATTGAAAAGTTAGTTTTTAAAATGTATCAATATTTTTAATAATTTTCAGTTGGATACACGAAAAAAGATGTAATATACAGATGGAATACTGCTCGCCAAGTAGCAATCGCTGAAGATATGAAACTGTCACAATTTGACCTCATCGATACCCCAGCTGGAAACCAAACAGTCTCAGTGATCAGTAGCTTTAAAGATCCTAACAGAAGACCTATAAATTTAATTAATCCACATTTAGGTAAGAAGTGACATCATCAAGTAATTATTTTAAGTAGTAAAAGTCAAAACATCTTTAATGCATATGATTGATTTTGTCGATAAGCTACAATACAAAAATGCTTTAGTTTAATGTATCTCTTTTAATAATTGAGTTATCAAGACACTTAAAAAATACAAGGTGGCCCACCATATTCGACACGGTCTGTAGCTGGATAACCATGGGGTTTTTATGAAAAGTAAATACTGAAACATATACAGGTCGGATAAGGCCACAGTATAAAATTATTTTACTCTATACAGGATGTCTCAAAAAGTGTGACGTATCAAAGTTATATTTTTTAAATGAAACACCCTAGATTCTACATAAAAAATAATTTAACTTTGTTAATAGTACCAAGTGTCTAATTTTATACGTTTTTGTGATTATTGATTTTTTTTCAAAATGCAGGGGTGCAATTAAATTAATTTTATTTTGACAATATAAACTCCTTAAACTTAAAAATTTGTTACAAGATTAGAAAAAGTCTGCCTTATCATACGTAAGTCATATCGAGATCGTATATTATACAGGGTGATCAAAAAATAATTTCAATTTTTTAGAAAGTCAAATAGCAATATCTCTCTTATTTTAAATAGAACACCCTGTATTTTTTACACCACATGATGACAAACCAAATGCTCTTTCAAATGGTGTATAGGTTGCTTATACCTATCTTTTATACTTTTTAAGTAAATTCATATATTAATAATAATTAATTAATAACATATTTTTATTCCAAATGTCTATTTAAATGTAAGTAAGCTGTGATATAGCTATGCCTATTTACTAAGCCGTTATTGCAAAATGTAAATTTGTTGAAAAAAAGCACAAAATTAAAAGATTTTGTATTATCTGCCACTATTTTTAAAATTCACAGAAAAAAAATCATTAGTTGCTTATAATGCTACTTCCAATAACACTTATTTCAGCTGAATGTGGTAATGATAAAACTTGTGTTTTTAAACAATCCTAATAACGCCTCGTCGTCAGTTATGACGACATTCTGTGACCTATAACTCGTTTCTTTCATTATCCATAATCACTGTGTCAAATTTAGTTATCAGATGGTTTCTCCTGGAATATTTTTCTAGGATTAACTCTAGACTAAAGTAAACCATTTTTTTACATCCTACCAGTATTATATCATCTTGTTGTTGCAGAAGAAGGGTTTTTATTTAAAATCATTGAAATTTATTTTAAACAGATTAAAATACTAGTAATCAATAAACGGTCGTTGTTATTTTCTTAAGAAAAATAATAATGGCTGCTATGTCACAGCCAACTTTAATTTAAATAAACATTTGGACTAAAAATTTGTAAAATCAGATTTTAGTGAAAAAGCACAAAAGATAGGTATAGGCAACATACACACCATTTGAAAGAGTATTTTATTTATCATCATGTGACGTAAAAAAATACAGGGTGTTCCTTTTAAAATAAGAGAGATATGGCTATTTTGTATTCTGAAAAATTGAAATTATTTTTTGATCACCCTGTACAATATTTGATCTTGATTTGACCTATGTATTGTATGGCAGACTTTTTTCTAATCTTGTTACACATTTTAAAGTATAAAGTGTTAAAAGTGTTAAAGTAAAATCAATTTAATTTTACCTCTGCATTTTTCAAAAAAATCAAATATCACAAAAACGAATAAAATTAGACACTTAGTACTATAAACAAACTTAAGTTATTTTTTAAAGTAAAATCTAAAAGTGTCATAAAATATAGGGTGTTCCATTTAAAAAAATATAACTTTGATACGTCACACTTTTTGAGACACCCTGTATAGATTAAAATAATTTTATACTGTGGTCTTATCCGACCTGTATATGTTTCAGAATTTACTTTTTAAAAACCCCATGGTTATCCAGCTACAGACCGTGTCGAATATGGTGGGCCACCCTGTATATTAAGGAAAGGTAAACCTATAACTATGGCGTAACTGTTGTTATTTACTGTTAACAACAGCGGCTGACGTACTAGCCTCTTACCGCAGAGACTCGGGTTCGAATCTCGGTTTCTTACACCGGGTTTTAAATAGCTTGTTACAGATGGTAATGGCAAATCCTATGTGTAGTATTCTCTGCAAAAAATTAACATCTAATAATTGAATTTTGGGTTTTAAACCAAGCAGAAAATTTTACAGGAAATAGTAGTTTTTTCTTAAAATTAATAATGAAAAAAAGTTTTTCATCTGGTGCGATCGTAAGTTAGAAATCCAAACCTCAACAAATTAAGAGCTCTCGGCAATGTTTCCAAAATTTCAATACATGCCACCAATGTAGAGTAGACCAAGGCGAATGGGATCAGTGGGTGAATCGGATCAAAATAAGAATCGGTACTATTTTTAAAGCCATGTACAGAATTGGATACAATCGGGACAACATTGTCGGCCGACTGTATCTTGTTCAAAAAATTTCAGCAACAAAGTTGGCCAACATATGCAGATACAAGTGTTTCGCGTCCACCATAGTTTCAAAGCTCGTACAAACCTGCCAATGTTTTCCATATTAAATGGAAGACAGGCGTCTTGCCGATTCCTTGGATGAAAACGCCCATGGATGTTGCCATGGCGTTTGCAACAAGTCGGCCGACCGATGTGCAACATTCAAGATACAGTCGACCAACAAATGTTTTTGCCGATTGTATCCCAGTCTGTACGTGGCTTAAAACTTGTTTGAATGAAATGCCTGGATTAAAAATTAAAGGTTTATCTGCAAAACAAAGAGACACATACAGGGTGGCCCACCACATTCGACACGGTGTGTAGCTGGATAACCATGGGGTTTTTAAAAAGTCAATACTGGAACATATACAGGTTGGATAAGACCACAGTATAAAATTATTTTAGTCTATACAGGGTGTCTCAAAAAGTGTGACGTATCAAAGTTATATTTTTTATATGGAACACCCTATATTTCATGACGATTTTAGATTCTACTTTAAAAATAACTTAAGTTTATTTATAGTACTAAGTGTCTAATTTTATTCGTTTTTGTGATATTTGTTTTTTTTTTGAAAAATGCAAAGGTAAAATTAAATTGATTTTACATTAACACTTTTACCACTTTAAACTTTAAAATGTGTAACAAGGTTAGAAAAAGTCTGCCATATCATACATGGGTCAAATTAAGATCAAATATTGTACAGGGTGATCAAAAAATAATTTCAATTTTTCAGAAAATTAAATAGCCATATCTCTCTTATTTTGAATGGAACACCGTGTATTTTTTTACGTCACATGATGACAAATAAAATACTTTTTCAAATGGTGTATAGGTTGCCTATCACCTATCTTTTATGCATTTTTGGTAAAATCTGTCATTACAAATTTTTAGTCCAAATGTTTATTTAAATTAAAGTTGGCTGTGACATAGCAGCCATTAATATTTTCTTAAGAAAATAACAACGACCATTTATTGATTACTAGTGTTTTAGTCAGTTTAAAAGAAATTTCAATGATTTTAAATAAAAACCCTTCTTCTACAACAACAAGATGATATAATACTGGTAGGATGTAAAAAAATAGTTTGCTTTAGTCTAGAGTTATTCCTGAAAAATATTCCAGGAGAAATCATCTGATAACCTGAATAGTTGCTTTAAAAAATTTGACACAGTGATTATGGATAATGAAAGAAACGAGTTATAGGTCACAGAATGTCGTTATAACTGACCAGAGGCGTTATTAGGATTGTTTAAAAACACAGGTTTTATCATTACCATATTCAGCTGAAATAAGTGTTATTGGAAGTAGCATTATAAGCAACTAATGAATTTTTTTCTGTGAATTTTAAAAATAGTGGCAGATAATAAAAAATCTTTTAATTTTGTGCTTTTTTCAACAAATTTACATTTTGCAATAACGGCTTAGGAAATAGGCATAGCTATATCACAGACTACTTACATTTAAATAGACATTTGGAATAAAAATATGTTAAAACGGATTTTACTTAAAAAGTATAAAAGATAGGTATATGCAACCTATACACCATTTAAAAGAGCATTTGGTTTGTCATCATGTGGTGTAAAAAATACAGGGTGTTCTATTTAAAATAAGAGAGATATTGCAATTTGACTTTCTAAAAAATGGAAATAATTTTTTATCACCCTGTATAATCTATGATCTCGATATGACCTACGTATGGTAAGGCAGACTTTTCCTAATCTTGTAACAAATTTTAAAGTTTAAGGAGTTTATATTGTTAAAATAAAATTAATTTAATTGCACCCTTGCATTTTGAAAAAAAACAAATATCACAAAAACGAATAAAATTAGACATTTGGTACTATTAACAAACTTAAATTATTTTTTTATGTAGAATCTAAAACCGTCATAAAATATAGGGTGTTCCATTTAAAAAAATATAACTTTGATACGTCACACTTTTTGAGACATCCTGTATAGAGTAAAATAATTTTATACTGTGGCCTTATCCGACCTGTATATGTTCCAGTATTTTTTTTTAAACTCCATGATTATCCAGTTACATACCGTGTCGAATATGGTGGGCCACCCTGTATTGTTTATATTGCGCAAAAAAATTTATTAAACCACCATCAGAGGATTGAATTTAGTGTCGGGCATGCGAATATTGGTGCCACGAAAAATGCGCTGATATAAGAAGAAAAGAAAGCCTCTATACGGGGTGATCATTTTTATGTCGGCACTATTGCTAACTTCTTTATTATTGTAGATACGAAGTCGGTTAAATTAGCAAAGTAGTAGCATTTTTTTGCTGATTAACGTGCGGCCAACAAAAAAACAATTGAACATCGCGTTACTCCAAAAAATATACTGTTTTTAAATGGAACAACGATCTTTCAAAGAGCATTAAAAAAGTCTTTATGTGTTATATCGAATTTTTAATAGTTTTGGAAATATGGCCATCGTCGGGAATTTGAAAGTAAACTGGCATTTTTAAAATTGAACACCCTGTATATTGCATCATCACTAAATAGATGTTTTAAAGAGCTTTAAAAAAATACCACATTTGATATGTCTATCTTTTATAGTTTTGAAAATATGGCCATTTAAATCTAAAAAATAGTAGATATAATGTATATTTTATCTTCCCTTATAGCTTGGAGCTGTGGGGATAATGAAAATTTAACATAATTTTCGGATTTGGATGGCCATATTTTCAAAACTATAAGAGATAGACTTATTAAATGTGGTATTTTCTTAAAGCTCTTTAAAATATCTATTTAGTGGTGATGCAATATACAGCGTGTTCTATTTTAAAAATGACAGTTTACTATCAAATTCCCGGGGATGGCCATATTGCCGAAACTATTAAAAATTGGATATAACACATAAGTATTTTTTCAAAGCTCTTTGATATATCTTCTAAATGATGATATAATATACAGGGTGTTCCATTTAAAAAATGTATATTATATATATTTTTTTTGTAATAACTCGAAAATGCGATGTTTAATTGTTTTTCTGTTGCCAGCACTTTAATCAGCGGAACAAATGCTACTACTTTGCTAATCTAACCAACTTCGTATCTCCAATAATAAGGAAGTTAGCAATAGTGCCGACTTAAAAATGATCACCCTGTATATGTGATTTATGATTTACAATTAAAATTAATGTCAATATTTATTATCTAAATATTTTCAGTGATTTTAAAAAAGTACCTAATAGGAATATGTTGGGTATGATCCCATTCGCCCCGAGAATTGGAGCGAATCGGATATTTCTGTACGTCATGTTTTTTGTTAATATTGTGACGTGTATTTTTGAATACATAAAGCCATTTTACGTCACTGGGACCAATGTTCCATATGGATTATCTTCTTGGGACCATGAGACCGGTGGACAAAAACTAACTTAATTTAGTACGGGCATACCCCCACTAGGGGTAGCCCATACGGGAGCTTAACTAAAACTTTAACTTTATACTTGAATTCACTTCTACTACCTACTTATTATCTAATATTTTTCTAACTTCTTTTCTCCCCATTATTAGTACAGTTTCGGTCTATATACAAAGTTGAACTCAGTATTTTGGTGACTTAGCACGTTGTTGACCCTGAATAAAATAATAAATAAATAAATAAATAGATAATATGACCTAGTCTTCTTGACAAAAAACCTTGCACAATTTTTTCGATTATTTGTTTTAATTTCTTGGGTGTGATTTCTTCAATGCCAACATAATTAAACAAATATTAAAATAATAAAAACCCCTATACAGGGTGTTCACAATATTTTAAAAAATGTATAAGCAATTGAAGTTTTAAAATGTATATTGGATAGCTGTATAGTTACTGATTACTATTTTGTCAATAAAAGTTACAGTTACTACAATTTAGTATGATTCTTATATATTTTAAACAAAAATTGATCCGATTCGCCTACTATAACACACTGTATAAACTCTTACTTTGCTTGTGCATAATGCCAAACCACTTGAATTTCAATTATTTGTAAACGCTTCAAACGTATTTCAGGGTAAACAATAATAATTATTAATTGGAATCTAAACCTCAACAAATTAAGAGTCCTTGGCGGAGCCAGACTAATGCGATCAAAACGGCTGTTAATAATTGGACCGCTGCATTAATTGTCCACAAGTGAAATAACATCGTTCAAATGTATTTGTGTACATATTAAGTGTTAAAGTTTATTGCACTTTAACTAAAGGGTCTTT
Organism: Listronotus bonariensis; assembly: GCA_014170235.1. NCBI lineage: Eukaryota > Metazoa > Arthropoda > Insecta > Coleoptera > Curculionidae > Listronotus > Listronotus bonariensis. The sequence continues at coordinate 337,050 of JACEGR010000144.1, forward strand.
CAATAAGAATGATAGTTTTTAAATACGACCTTCTCTCGTCCACAACTAATTCCATTCATAGTTTCGTCGACGATAGGACCTTAAACTCCAGTTTTCAGGTTCCTAAACCCATCACTAAACCTAATTTGGAAAACAAACGCAGAGCGATGCGGATATCTCTTTCGCAGGATCTTAATTTAATATTGGATTGGGGCGCCAAAAATCTCGTCCATTTTAATGCATCGAAAACACAATCATGTTCCTTGTCGCGAAAAGAGTCACCAAATACTCATCCTCTACTTATGAGCGGCCAAGTTTTACAGAGCAAAGACACCTTCAATCTTATGGGCGTCACATTTGAAAGTAACCCTAACTGGCATAAACACATTGTATCTATAGCCACGGCAGCTTCAAAAAGCTTGGATTTCTCTTTCGAGCCAAAAGTATTTTCCCCTTTTAATTTATACACTTTATATGTGTCCTTAATCCGACCACCCTTGGAATATTATTCTCATATCTGGGTCATGGCGTCCCCCACAACCCTAAGCTTTCTTGATTCTATTTTAACTAGGACTATTCGTCTCATTAATGATCCTTTACTTACAGAAAGACTTCATTCTCTTGCCCATCGTCGGGCTGTGGGGGATTTAGGTACTTCCATAGCTTTTGCTTTGAAGAATTGCCCAGTATAGTACCTCCACTCACGGTTCCCAACAGAGAAACTCGTGGTTCCGCGCGTATGCATCCCTATACGGTCCAACTGGACAAGCCCCGAACTTCCTACTTTGTTCGTTTTTTATCCCTAGAGTTTTTAGAATGTGGAACCTTCTTGCTTCTTTCCTTCTCCCCGAATCTTCAAGTATTTAAGTCCCGTGTCAACAAACTCCCTCTTGTGGGCGGTATGGCGGCTCGCAGGTCTAAAAACAGGTGTAGTGCAGGAAGGGAAAAAAAGCGCCTTTGCCATTTTAGCAAAATTGAAAACACTCAACTATCAAAAGTCTAAGTAAAAAGTCTTAATATCTAAATTTACCTAAATTTTATACACCAAATCAATCCTTCTATCTTTTAATGCAGCAAATTTATCAATTATATCTTCATAAATGGTTGAGTTTTTATCAGTTCCTGTAGAAGCTCCTTTTAAATTGAAATATTGGCCAAAGATAAAAGTCTTTCTTGGAATATAGTGTTTCATAAGAAAGTTTTTAAACGCTTAAACGCAACAACAACATATTTAAGAATTAATCTAAGCACAAAACAAAAATTTTGAAGAGTCTCTCTAATTATTTATATACAGGGTGGCCAATTTTTTGACTGAGGAATACTAATATTTCTGTGGGTCAATAAACTATAATTTTTTTATAAAAGTTTAAAGGCGTTTAAACTTGCATGTCATAAAAATGCCTAGGTATATACTGTAACCTAATTAGCTGGTAATAGAACTAGGCAACATAAGCGCGACAGCTTTTCATCGGAGAGCGGGTCATGCGTCGATTAAATTAAACGTTTGTTCGAGTTTCAAATTTAAAAAAACTGATTATATCTATCTAAAATGAAATCTTAATTATTGGGATGTATCTTAATTATTGGGCGCCAGTTAGTGCTAACACTAACAAAAAACTCCGTTCCTCTGACACGCTTGTCGACGATATGGTTAAAATTAGCGAAAAAAGTTTATACGCCTCGGTAAAAATGTCTTTATTTGCGCCAACTTGTTTCACTAACTGCTGCATGGAAATATTTCTAACTTTCTAACTTTCATCAGCAAATATTAGGTCAAGTTTATTTTTGAGCCGCTAATTTTTTGGAAATGATTCGGCATATATCTCCAATAAATTTTGAAAAGAATCAATGGGAAAAGTTTGGTTATACTGGCCAAACTTTGCAGTATCAGCAAGACAAAGAAATTGTAGTTTGTAACAATCTTCGAATCTTACTTCCATTTTCATCAAAATATGATCTAATATTTCATAGAGAAGTGCTCTGTACTGTCCTTTAATTTCTTCCTGTGAAAAATCACTGTCGCTAATAATACTCAAACGGAAACAATCGAAATAATACGTGAAAACCAACGAAACGACCAAAACCTATACTATCTTTTTAAGGCTAGCGATTTACCAAGCAATACACCTGATACTTCCACCCGCGATTCTGGTCACCGGCAAGTATAGCGTTGTCATGGCAACGGAGCGTCAAAGCGTAAACAAAACCCTGCATGAGGTGTATACTTCGGTCCGTTTTATATTTGCAATACACTTGTCGCGTTGCCGAAAGAGGAGGAAAGCGACTCGCGCCAGCGGTTAATTTATATGCTAGATTTTTCATGGCGAATTTTACAAACAAGGAATAGAAATGAGAAAAATGATTTGAATAATAGTAATATGTTTTTTATGTTTTATTATTTATTTTTGGTGAAGTGGCACTTCACTTACTACACCTAAATAGCCGCCACTGCTATTTAACTTATAACTGCACACGTATTCATTTTACGGTCAGACAGTATTTTCTAAGGAAAGATATTTTTTCTTTAATTTGATATACGCCGTCGATAAACAAATGTCTGCAAAGAAAAACCCTAAACAAAAATAAGGCCCGTCCAATAAATATAGTTGATGAAAAAAGCTGAAAAATATCCCTTAGATTTTTCTTACTGATACGATGCCTACGTCCTAATTAGATATTTTGGTAAGATACTCTTTATTTTGAAACGTTCGGTGCCGACAGATAAATTCACTATCATTAACTTTAGGCGATCCATCGAAATTTTAGCTGCCTCCCCTCTAGCGGTGGGCAAAATTAATATTTTTTGAGAAGATAAATTTTTACGTAGATTTAAGAACTTCGCTACAATAAAAACAATAAAAAATAACGAGATTGGCTCATTAGTATACCCTGAAAGAGCATTTGAAGACTTTGGGGCAAAAACCGTTTCCATTTTTGGCAAAAATATATTTTTCGCGTAATCGTATGCTCTAAAAAAATTTGCATAGTTTGGTGCATAATCGTACAGTCTAAAACACATTACCGTCTCTACAATATGAGCAACGCTGTTTAGTTCATCGGCAGGCAATAAAATAACAAAACAAGCACTATTAGTCACGCATGTTTACATGCCGGGATTTAGTTGGATTGTCTTTTTTCCTCACATTGCCTATGTGTTATGTTATTTAACTCAATCTGTATAAGAATTTTGCACATAACTAACGACGTATTTTTAAGCAAATAGCGAACAATTTTGGATTTGTTTAAGTGTTGCTTTAAAAATGCAATTTGGAGTAGTCCGGTTTTTGCCCTAAAGTCTTTATTTGATTCAAAACAATTTAGGCGTTACTTTAAGTTTTTTTAGAAACCACTAAATATATGAATAATGTTGTTAATTAATATTAATATTTATTTAATAGATGGTTTAATAATCTAATCTATATATTATATAAAAATGCTAATGTACGTTCGTGTGTCCACGATTTTCGCTATCATCCGCAACTCCGATCGACTTCCCGTCGGGTTACAAATACCCCTTGGTCTCCCATTGTGAGTAAGGGAGTTTGGTCGGGGTGGGTGGAAGTGGGTGGTTGTGGGTGGCAAAAATGTAAAATATGTGTAGTGGCGCCATCTGTTGTCGAGTAGTTGAACTTCATTCAGAACAACGGTTATTAAACTCCCGAGCGAAGCCGGGAATCATAGCTAGTATTTTATATATTTCAAAATACCGCTTCTTTGAGTGGTATGTATTATATGAGCCACTTGATCTAAATTTTGCCGTTTAAGCTTAATCATGGCACCCTGGATAGCAACTTTTTTGTTAAGTAGGGGTCAGATAGCACTTCATTTTAAAGGCCGTTTAATTATCTACTTAACGCCACTTTGTTTTTAAAAATCGGCCCAGCCGTTCCAGACTTACAAGCCAATGTCATTAAAACCGCATTGAGTAGAGAATCAAAGGACCTTTAAAACGAAGTGCTTTATGCCCCTCCACTTTCCATATTTTAGCAACTGGTAGAAGTAGAAATTAACACTTTTAAAAATTTAAATAGTTACCTAATTACGCTGTCATAAAAATAAATGTTATATTTCATTTAAAAAAATACATGCTGCACAAATCTAAAAACATATTTTTAGAAGAATATTCAATGCTACTGGTAAGCTTCCATCTCCAAAGGCATATGGGTAACTTCCTTATTCAAGTTTATGGACCGTGTGTACTTCTGGTGGTACTTTCATGGGTATCGTTTTGGTTAAATAGAGAAGCAACTGCAGATAGGGTATCATTAGGTATGTTTTTTTTTAAGTTCCTTACATATGTCTAAAAACAAGCCGTGCTAATTTTATTTCTTTTAAGTCATTAAATCAAATACTTTTGCATCTTATATGCATGCGTAAAATTAATTAATTAACTGTCTCTAAAAAATATTTTTCTTCTTTATTAAAAACAATTTTCGGAAGAAAAACAGATAAGCAACATCCCTCACACAATTGACAACTTTGTACGCGACATGGTGTTGGTAGGCAGAAAAATAAATACTTACGTCGGGAAAAAATTGTTTGCATAAATTAATGCAAGTAAAGTTTACCTGAATTAAAAGCACATCACACGCTTTTTCTTATTTTTAAGTAAAACAGTCTTCTAAAACTGACTGTTTGGAGGAGATTACAACATGTCATAGGTTTTAAAAAATTTAAAGCATTAGCTTCAAGCATGAACATAGATGTGAGTGAATTAAGTTAAAATAAATATAAACTTATAGTAAATATTTATCCGTTATTAATTTTGCAAACTACATAAGCCGTTTTAATTTTAGATAACACAGGCACACAAAAAAAAGTCTTGTATCTGAAACCAGACCTACCTACAGGTAAGTTTTTTGATGTCCTAAAACCGAATCTGAAGTTAGAATTTACCCATCACCCTTAGATTTTGCCCCAGCTATCCCAGCTACCCTCTAACCCACCCCAGAGGACGCATATTTCACTTTTGGTTACCCTTTTAGATTTTAGCAGACCAAAACAGAAAAATAAAATATTCATCCTTAGGGTGTGAGTGAATTCTGACTTCAGATTTGCATTTAGTACTCAATAAAATATAATTAAGATATTTTTTATATTTTACTTTTGCACAAAGTAAAATCTTCGCCCTCTGAGATGGTTTAGAGGGTAGATGGGGTAGCTGGAACAAAACCTAAGAGTGATGGGTAAATTCTGACTTCAAATTCGTTTTTAGAACATCAAAAACGTAATTTGGATACTTTTGTTTTTAACTTTTGCACAAAGTGAAATATTCGCCCCCTGGGGCAAGTTGGAGGGTAGCTGTGGTAGCTGGGGCAAAATCTAAGGGTGATGGGTAAATTCTGACTTCAGATTCGGTTTTAGAACATCAAAAACGTAACTTTGATACTTTTGTTTTTACTTTTGCACAAAGTGAAATATTCGCCCTCTGGGGCGGGTTAAAGGGTAGCTGGGATAGCTGGGGCAAAATCTAAGGGTGGTGGGTAAATTCTGACTTCAGATTCGGTTTTAGAACATCAAAAAACATAACTTTGATAATTTTGTTTTTTACTTTTGCACAAAGTGAAATATTCGCCCTCTGGGGCGGGTTAAAGGGTAGCTGGGGTAGCTGGGGAAAAATCTAAGGGTGATGGGTAAATTCTGACTTCAGATTCGGTTTTAGGACTTAAAAAAACGTAAGTTGAATACTTTTATTTTTAACTTTTGCACAAAGTGAAATATACACCCTCTGGGGTTGGTTAGAGGGTAGCTGTGGTAGCTGGGGCAAAATCTAAGGGTGATGGGTAAATTCTGACTTCAGATTCGGCTTTAGAACATCAAAAAACGTAACTTTGATACTTTTGTTTTTTACTTTTGCACAAAGTGAAATATGCACCCTCTGGGGTGGGTTAGAGTGTAGCTGGGGTAGCTGGGGCAAAATCTAAGGGTGAAAGGTAAATTCTGACTTCAGATTCGGTTTTAGGACATCAAAAAACTTACCTGTAGGTAGGTCTGGTTTCAGAAAAAGACTTTTTTTTGTGTGCCTGTGTAATTGGCGCGGCATTTTTAAGTGGCAAAGTCAAAATTTGTTAAACCTTGCCACCCAGATATTTTCAAAAACACGTGCACGCCAATAATTTTTTATCGAAAATCTATGACAAAACACGTTTTACGGAAAATAAGGTAGATTACCGCTCTTACGTGTAAGATTTTTTTATGAATATAACTGTACTTGATTTTTTCATATAATAAATTAATAAAAATTCTCAGTAGGGGAGCAGAGGGTTTCTGCATCCACCGTCCACCGGTGGAGCTTATTATCTCAAGATCTCTGACGTCATTGAATATTTAGGAATCTTGCGCAACGCGTTATTTAAGGCGTGGCCCCTACTATCTGTCAAACCATAAATGTCATCTGTCAAATGTCAAATGTCACCTGTCACCTGTCATATGTCAAAAATCACGTGACTTAAAAAATGGCCGCCATGCGTAGGATACTTGCGCTATGGTCATAAATTGATCTTCGCAAACGCGAAAATCCCAGGTTGTACCGTTCGGGCGCTATCGACAAAAATCGTAGTTTAACCCTGATGATGAGTCATCGGAACTCTTCGGAACTTTTCTTCTTAATGAATAATTATTGCACTTAAAACTTTGGTTTATTTAAAGTAATTAAATTAAATTAAACAATTTTTTTCTTAAATATTTTAGGCATAACCACCGTTTTGACAATGACGTTTCTTGGATTAGAAGCCAGAAAAGATTTACCAAAAGTTTCATATCCGACGGCCCTAGACTACTTCGTTTTTTTGTCATTTTCATTTATATTTGCAACTATCATTCAGGTAAGAACTATAATTTTGTATGACGTCTCTATACCATTGCAACTAAAGGTTTTAACGTGAAAGACATATTGGTACCACATTGTTAAAACATAATTTAATGAAACCAAATTTTAAGGATCTAAGCTAAAGTCCTAACATTTTTTATTGACTATTTGCCTAGTAACAAACAAAGATTATACCAACTAAAAAAGTTATAAACACAAGTTACAAAAGTAAGGCAGGACAGGGGGAGAAATATAGGTTTTTAAATTAATTATATTTTTTTTTACCTATTTCTTAACAGTATTTGCGCAACAAAAAAACACCCTGTACATATTGGACTTTTAACGCTGTGACTTATTAATATATATTTATTTATTTGTTGTCGATATATGTAAAGTGTGTGTCCTTGTTCATATATGTGTTTATACATACTAAACAAATGCGAAAAATTTTATGAGGTGATTTTCCAACAAAAATAAGAAAAAATCTTTATATGAACATATGTCCTAAACGTCCTAGTTTTAGAACTACAGGTTTTTAAAATATTTTAAAAATATTGTTTTTATAAATACTTTTATACCCATTTAGATATTAAAAAAAATAGGAGGCGCACTCTTTGCACCAGAAGACATTTTTTGGCATACAAGAAAAACAATAATTTTACCAGTGTCGTTCATGAGAGGTTTAGGGTAAATATTTTTGAGAATAAAAAGGTACGCCGCTGCATTTTTACAAAATAAAAATATTTTTTTAAATCCACGTTTAGTTTAGAACAAATTTGATCGCTTGACTTTTTATTGATGTGCGGTTTTCGCGTATATAAATAGAAACCATTTTTTGGCATGGTCAAATTCTTATTTAGTTAAAGAATAAATAACTAAGGTTCATTTTTAATGTGGAATTGCATATTAGAAATGCAAACTAACCATGCCAAGAAATGGTTTCTATTAATTTACGCAAAAACCGTACATCAAACAAAAAAGTCAGGGGATCAAATTTGTTCTAAACTAATTGGGTCTTTTATAGAAAAATGCAGTGGCGTACCATTTTTTTCTTAAAAACTTTTACCTTAAAACCCTCATGGACGACACTGGTTTTTTTTTCTTGTATACCAAAAAATGTCTTGTTATGCAAAGGATTCCATTTTTTTAATATCTAAATGGGTATAAAAGGTAATATAAGAAAACAATATTTTTTAAACATTTTTAACACCATGTAGTACAAAAACTAAGACGTTTAGGACATATGTTCTTATGAAGTTTTTTTCCTATTTTATTGTACAAAATCACCTTCTTAAATTTTTAGCATTTTTTAGTTTAGAAACACCCTGTATAAGTAAAGATATACACGTTCAGCCAAATAAATGGCTCATAGGCAAGTAAAGCAGCTACAAAGCGGCACCGATGCGTCATGCCATATGTACCTGTGAGCATTTTTCTCTAATCTCTACCTGTTAGTGTTCTACACAATCTTTTCATTTAGCTGACTGTATGCGAGTAAATTAACTAGATCGATGACCAAAACACCTAATATATAAGACCAACCGACCAAGATTAAAATAATAATAATAATAAAAATTTAAAAAGGAAATAGACTTGAGCACCTTAAATAAATTAATCAATTCTTAACAGCTTAGAATACTTTGTTTTGATTTTAACGCTAGTTTTAAAAAGTAATACCTAAGTTCTATTACCCATATCAAAGAATACCAATCCATAGAACCCACAAGTGAGATTTCAGCGTACCCTAAAAATTTTTAGTACCTACCCTGCCGAACAGATGGCGAAAGTAGTACGATGTCGCTTTGCTAATACGATTACCATCAGAAATTGACAGCAGTCGCTGACGAGCAGTCGGCCTAAAGAGAATTGACAAGGGGAGAGAAACAGTTAATTTACCCCCACCAATTAAGAAATGGCACACACCTGCGACTGGTGATTGTGTTCAGCGACCAAAAGAGCTCGTCAAAGTTTTCTTTTATTCTTGCTTAACGTTGGTAAAAAGGACGTGCTTGGTTAAAAGTATGGATTTATTTATAATTTTTTGTTTCAGTACGCACTTTTTACGTAACATTTTTGTGTCTGAATCAATACTATCAGCCAAATATCTTGCGAACTTTCACCGGTTTGATGGTTAACTTAACACAGCGGGATTACTCGTCATGCGCATGGGAGGTTGTTTTTCCGGCTTGCTATTGGCTGTTATAAATGTCAAAACTCTTGACTTTCACATGTTCAATATGGCTGATGTTTTGTGATTGTTGTGGCTGTATATTTGTTTTGTGTTTTATTCGGTTTAATTTTACGTGTGACCTGTGTTATAAATATAAATTATTGAAACAAAATTTGTGGAAATTTATGAGTTTTTAAATAAATTATTTTTTAAATTATTTACGTTGTTTTTTTTTTTTTGAATAAAAACAAATTAACACTATCTAGGATTTTTACGTAACAAAACATTATATACATTAATATTTTATATACATCCGTAAAATATATTTAATGAATATCTTGCTGAAGGTAAAAGCACAATAAACCAATAAAGGATTTCTGTGTGCGTCACTGTCTATTTAAAAAATTTGCTTGAACTGTAAAAGTCAGACAAATGATCAGTTTAAAAAGTATTAATAGTGATAAAAATTATACTAAAGCGAAACAATAAAAAGGCCTAAAGTCTAAACACTTAATAACTGACCCAGTAAGGTACAAACCAAGATATAGAGTGTGTCTACTTAAGTTCGTACCATAAGGCAAAAAGCATAAAGCTTCTTTTACAAAAATATTTTATTTCAAAATAAGTATCCAGTAATGTAGAAACTTAAATTTTCATTGTTAATTAAAACCTACAATCTTATCTGCTTCCTCATACCTAAAAAAACAAGTACGTAGATATCGAATAAAATGGACCAAGCACAGTGGCCTATGGAAACTGAAATCCTACTACACTTTTCTTAGTATAAGTAGGTAATATTAACTTATAGACTATAATACCTTTCAACTAAATAGGATCAACATAAATCTAAAATTTCTTTGGTTGGTAAGTTTGAGCATGCTATTTTCATATATTTCTTAAAATTATACACTTCTTTTACATTTAATACCATTTTTTATGCTAAATAAGTAATCTTGCAGTAAAAGTTTAGTTTTCAAGAAATAATTTTATTTAGGTTTTTATTTTCAGTTCTCATTTCCCTAAAATGTATACCTATACATTTTTCCACATTAACCTATTCCAATCTAAGAAAAAAATAGTCTTCTACCAAATAGATTTTAATACACCATTAGCACTAAATTACCAATATTTAGTCATTAAAATATTAATAAATTTCAGTATAAACCACATTTTACACTTTTTATTAATATTTTATATATATTTACTCAATAAATCAATGTTTTTGAATATACCGCCGATTTTGACATTGGGAGTGCGTATGCGCATGCCCGGCCATCCCGCAGACCCTTTCTTCAAATTGTGCCACTTTTCGAAACGGCAATTGATCCTCTATCCTTGTCTATTCTCTTTGAGTCGGCCCGATCAGTTAAAAGTGAGGATATACGCAAAATTTAATAAAAATAAAATCCCCGATAAATGGACCCAGTATCCATAAGATTATTAAATTTATTATTTCGGATAAGGATATATCGATGGGTTTTTGACAAAACATCGTAAGCGACATTCGTCAGTTTTACGGGAAAAGTTTTTTTTCATTGGCTTTATTTGAGATGAAGATATGTTCTATATTGGTTCGGCAGTTCATTTAATTAATGGTAGTTATTTGGGTACATGCCAAGAAATAAGTTAAAAGTACCAAAAAAAATAAAGCAAGTAAATAGAGAACTAAAAATCGACTTTTTGTTGGCAAGTCTGCCACCGTTGTCAAGATAAATTAAATAAAAATAAAAAATTTAAAGATAAACTATTATTTAGGTTTAGAATTTTAAAATTTTTAGCTTTTTTTTAGGAGATTCTAAAAATTTTGACATTAAATGTTAAATATGTTTGTTTTGTAATTCAAATTAAGAAGAAATATAAAATAAAAACATTCAGATCTCGGTTTTTCTTTAAAAATATCGCGATGGGAAGAAAAAATCGTTTCCCGTAAATTGGCGAATGTCGCTTACGATCTTTTGTAAAAACGCATCGATAAATCCTATTCTGAAATAATAAATTTAATAATCTTATGGATACTGGGTCCATTTATCGGGGATTTTATATTTATTAAATTTTGCCGGGCCGACTGCTCGTCAGCGACTGCTATCAATTTCTGATGGTAATCGTATTAGCAAAGCGACATCGTACTACTTTCGCCATCTGTTGGTCGCGGTAGGTACTAAAAATTTTTAGGGTACGCTAAAATCTCACTTGTGGGTTCTATGGATTGGTATTCTTTGTCCATATTTATTAGGATTGTTCTGGAAATAAAGTTAAATTTAAATTAAAAACTTCGGTAAAATGCAATGTATAAACAAAGTATTTAAAATTCTACCCCAATTTTTACCTAACTATTTTTTAAATCATTATGTTATAATATTTTTTTATTTTTTTATTTTTTTTTTTTTTTTTTTTGACTTAGACAAGAAAAAAACATTTTTCTATAATATTATGTCCTATTGTTAGATTTAAATAATAATTTTTATTAAAAAAATAAAAATAATTACAAATTTTTTTAAATAAAGCCCAAAAAATTTAAAATAACGTAAAAAATGTTGCCCGTCTAGTGAACAGAAGTTGGCGTCAGTCATTCTAGTTTAATTTGTTTAAAAATTTATTTCTACAGATAAAAAAACAAGAAATCTTGTACTGTTTGACCACAAAGTACAGTAGCCAATTTATATATTTTAGCTTTTAACATATTCTTATTATTATTATTTATTTAACGAAAAAATTAAATATATCATGAGTTCACATATTCTTAGTATATTATGACCTGCTTTTAGTAATAATTTTAAAATTTATGTCTTTGGTATACTGCCAAACAACAGATGCCAAAGTGCAACAGATTAATATATGGGAAAGAACATGCCAAGAAAAAGAACCATTTTAAATTTATTCATCAACTGTAACTTGATGCGAAGTTGCAAAGATAAGGAAAATAAAAACAAAATAAGGTGGTGATTTATATGTATAGAAGACTTCATCGATAATTTATGTGTCGGAAAATTTATTAAAGTGAGAGTCAGAACGAGACCTCAAATGAGGCGTTGACAGCCAGAGCGGACCATCTCACAATTCAAAAAATAGACTTTAACGAGTATTTTCAATAGTATAAAATTTAATTATCAGAGCTAAAGTGGACTCAGTAAGCTACCACTTTTTTTTATCTTTGGACAAACCACGAAGGCTTAAAGCCTAAATACTAACGTACCGTGTGTGTCTTAAGTAAGGTAAGAGGGAGTTTGTTGACACGGGACTTAAATTCTTGAAAATTTGGGGGAAGGAAAGACCTCCGCGGGCAGCAGGTTCCACAATCTAGAAACTCTGGGGATAAAAGAACGAACAAAGTGAGAAGTTCGGGGCCTGTCCAGTTGGACCGTATAGGGATGCATACGCGCGGAACCACGAGTTTCTCTGTTGGGAACCGTGAGTGGAGGAACTATACTGGCCAATTCTACAGAGCAGAAGCCATGAAAGTACCTATAAAAAGCGATAAATCCCCCACAGCCCGACGATGGGCAAGAGAGGGAAGCCTTTCTGTAAGTGAAGGATCATTAATGAGACGAATAGTTCTTCTTTGAATAGAATCAAGAATGCTTAGGGTTGTGGGGCACGCCATGCCCCAGATATGAGAACAATATTCCAAGGGAGGTCGGATTTGGGACACATATAAAGTGTATAAATTAAAAGCGGAAAAATACTTTTTGGCTCGAAAGAGAAATCCAAGCTTTTTGAAGCTGCCGTGGCTATAGATACAATGTGTTTATGCCAGTTACTTTCAAATGTGACGCCCACAAGATTGAAGGTGTCTTTGCTCTGTAAAACTTGGCCGCTCATAAATAGATAATTAGTATAAACTGGAGTGAAGGGTACTATTGGCGAAACTATGAATGGAATTCGTTGTGGACGAGAGAAGGTCGTTGATGTGAAGAAGAAACAATGTTGGTGCCAGAACTGAGCCCTGAGGGATTCCAGCATTTACTTGATGAAAGCTTGAAAAATGGCCGTCCACAATAACTGATATACGTCGATCAGATAGATAACTAGAGAGCCAAGTACAGAGTTTAGTTGAAAGACCATAGGAGGGCAGTTTATTAAGAAGTGCGGCATGCCAGTGGTCAAAAGCTTTGGATATATCAAAAGCAACAATCTGGGACTCACCTAGAAACTCAAGAAACTTATTCCAACAGTGTGATACGAAGGAAAGAAGATCTGCTGTAGATCTTTTGTGGCGAAATCCATACTGCCTGTCATGCAATATTTTGTGTTTTTCTAAATACTTAAGAATTTGTGAATTAATGAATTTTTCCATTACTTTACAAAGAACTGAGAGAATTGAAATTGGTCTATAGTTAGATGGAAGAGATTTAGATCCTTCTTGGGAATAGGTTGAACACGTGCAGCTTTTCAGCTCTGGAAAGATAACTGTGTCGTAAGAAATTCGAAAGAGCCGAGTTAAGATTGGTGCAAGTTCTGGAGCACATTTTTTTAAAACGATTGCTAATATGCCATCCAGCCCAGACGATTTCTTGGTGTTAAGGGATACGCTTAATGTGTTTTACTATTAGCCTACGTTGTCCCTGATAAATAGGTTTTATGCCAGTGAAAATACTTGTTAAAGTACATTTTTTGAATTGTGAGATGGGTCGCTTTGGCTCCCAACGCTCCAAATGATTTTTGATTTTGCTCAAATAAATAAATAAATATACGGGGTGTAATTTATATGATAACTGAAAATATAAAATATTTTAGAAAGAAAAGTTCATATAAACCAAAGTCGGTCTATATAAGGTCGCGACATTCGGCCATATTGCTTTGACGTGTTATGACGTCACATCTCCCATTTTTCGGCCATGTTGTTCAGTGCCAGAGATAAACAGTTTCTTGTATTAGTAGAACAACCGTTTACACAACAGTTTTTAATTATTATTAAATTGTAAATTATTTTACTTTAAATAAAAAACATTTGGAATTACATCTTTCAACAAATATCACTTCCAAAACAATGCAAAATGAAATGCGCAAACTCTAGACGCCACTGGATCAATCATCAACTTTGATTTTACCCAGTCTTGCCAACTTTTCTCCGTGGAGTGCCCTTCCTTGCGTCCCCGACTTCGAACCGCCTAAAAGTTGTGGATATGTCACAACCTTATAAATATAAACTAACATTGATATAAACATATGTCCTAAACCTCTTAACCTTTAAGATACAAGAGTTTTAAAATTTAGGAAAAAATCTATTTTTTAAATATCCTAACTATTTTTTACCCAATTTTGTTTAAATTTGGAAATATTATTAATGACATCAAAGGGGTAATTTATCACTAACTTAATTACATTTAATAGGTCCAGTGGCGTCTCGAGAGGCAACTAAAGGAATATTTCCAACAAAAAAACGGTACGCCACTGACTGTGTAAATGTGTGTAACATGTTTATGCTTTCATTAGATTAAGCAAAGGGAAATACTTCTTTTATGTCTTTTAGTTTTTTCCGGATCTTGTGTAGTTTAAGGGGATAAAAATAAAATTCACTTAACTGCATATTTTTAGACCATAAAAGAAGTATTGCGGGATCTCTTTCTTTTAAAAATTAGGTTTTATAATTTTTAATTAGCAATTATGTAACAAAAATAATAAATACTTATTTAAATAAGGTTTACATCCAATATAACAGTTTTTACTAAAATAAGTCGTAAGAACTTTTCTTCCTAAAATAAGCTAAGGAATCATACCCTGTATTTTCAACCATCTATTAAATTACACCCTGTATACAGCTTAAAATATGCTACTTGTAAATCAAATTATACACAAGTAATCATAAGCTATAAGAAAGAAATGTGATAGACGTTTTTTCATTATTATTTAAGTAATTAGTTTCCAAAAAAATATTTATCAAATATTTTTCATTTTTCAAAATATTATTTTTATGATTTTGGACCACCCTGTATATATGTCTTGGCCTATGATTAATTTATGTATCTCTCAACGAAATTTCAATTAAAAATTAAAATAAGGGTGACATTACTATAGAAGCGCTACGTTTAAAAAGATTTAAATTTTAAAAACTACTCTTCAGAACGGGTCTGCACTAAATTTTATTACAACCCAAGAAATTATCGTTTTTTTTTGTAATAAATTTATTTGGTAGCTGTATATGACTCTATATGTTTTTTGAATTATATGCTAGTTTAAAGAGTCTTTTTAGTTTTTACTGTAAAAGCAAAAACCATAAAAACACTATTTTAAAATAAACCCAATTGGATTTAAACCTTTTTTACACCAGACAACACTTGTTATAAGAAAAATAAATAACCCCCACAAAACTGGAAAGGCACTTCTACTCTTCAAATTTTTGACTATATGATAAATTTTAATTAGGGTCAAATGCACACTAAGCGTCAGGTCTCGGTACGCTTATGGTCCGGTCAAATATCTCTATCTCTCTCTCTATTTTTTATCTTGGTTTTGGTCCCTTCAGGTGCAATCCACCACTCTCCCCCTTCCGGACTATGCTTTCCAGGGCTTCATCGGCGGAAAATCTGGATAATCGAGCTCATAGCTCCCAGAAATTCCAAAAAGAAAACAATAATTCTACAATCGATGCAATGCATAAATTGTCGGCTGTCAAACCAAGACCTGCTACTGGTTTTACGTATAACCTTCACTTTTACTACTGACAGTTCCCATGGCACGCCCATCTATTTCCCGTCATTTGAGAAACACCTTGTGTTCACCACCAAACAGGATACCATCAGCTTATAGGAATCTTCGCTCACAGCGCTTAGATCCAGAAGAAAGATGCCGTCAATTTAGCGTGAATCTTTCCTTGATCCCCGAAGGTAAAAAACGTTCGTACAGTACCTCCAACCGCCACTCCGGGAAGAACTTTGTAGTCCTCTACAAACGTCCGCACTGTCCGGAGGTTCGTGATCCAAAAACTAGACCACGATATCTTTATGTTTTTGGGGTCGCTGAACCCGAATTCGAAAAGGTTTGACCTCATCAGGTCAAAGTCCAGGTCATTTTTAAGGCACAGCACTCATAAATTTTAAGGTCAATCACAAACCAACAAATAAAAAAGTTGAAGGTCCGAAAGACCAGCCCATGGTATCTTTTTGTTTTTGGGGTCGCTGAACCCAAATCTGTGGTCGGTTTAACCCAATCAGGTCAGGGTCAAGGTCTTTTGAAGATCAGATCATCAAAATTCATAAAAAGGGACCACCATCGTGGTATTTTTTAATGTTTTTGGAATCGTTGAATCCGAATCGGGGTCAGTTTGATCCCATAAGGTCATGGTCAGGGTCATTTTAAGGTTAAATAAATGTATTTTATTAAAAATAGACCACAATTATGGTATATTTATGTTTTCGGGTTGCTGAATCCGAATCCGTGGTCAAATTGCCCCTATAAAGTTGATATCAAGGTCATATTGTGACGTATAATTTTGAAATACACATGAGGCCACTTTACGTCACTTGGACCAATGTACCATATGGAGCTATCTTCTTGGGACCATGAGACCGGTGGATAAAAACTAAATAAATTTAGTACGGGCATACCCCCACTAGGGGTAGCCCGTACGGGGCTTAACTTTAACTTTATACTTGGCTTCACTTTTACAACCTACTTCTTATCTAATATTTTTCTAATTTCTTTCTCTTCTTTAAATATTAAATTTTCCAGTGTTTGTTTTGCTTTTCTACGCGACCCAGTTTGTTTAATGTTTTTATTTTATTATTATAGGAGTAACCTAGAAAATTGTTTAATTTATACTTTAAAAACCTTAACACCTCACGTATATCTTTATTTAGCAAAAATCCCAATGTCAAGTAACCTTGTTTAAATGTATACTTATTTTAAAATTCCCAAAATGTATACTTTTTTATACTAGGTGTTCACAATATCAAGGTCAAATCATCGAAAGTTATTGTAAATGCAACAAAATCATGATATCTTAGGTCTTTGGGTCGCTAAATTCGAATCCGTAGTCAATTTGACCCTCCCGATTTCGGATAAGGCGACCCCAAAAACATAAAGGTACCACGTTTGTGGTTTATTTTTAATACATTTTGAAGATTTGACCTTGAAATGACCTGAACCATGACCTGATGGGGTCAAACCGCCTCCGGATTCGTATTCAGCGACCTCAAAATCATAAAGGTACCACGTTTGTGGTCTATTTTCGATGAACTCTGATGATTTGACCTTGAAATGACCTTAACCATGACCTGATGAGATCAAACCGATACCATATTTGGATTCAGCGACCCCAAAAACATAAAGATATCATGGTCTAGTCCTTCCGACCACCAACTTTTTTTTGTGGGGCTGTGTTATTTGTTTGTATTGTAAAAATGTATCAACTCCCCAAGCAGCAAGCTGACGGCATTATGACGTCATTTATAAGTCATTTTTGGTCATAAGACGTCATCAGACCAAAATAATGACGTCATTTTAATAACGTGTTTTTGACGTCGTTGAAGTGACGTCTTTTCGTCATACTAGCGCAATAACGTCATGTTTATAAAAACCGCCAGAAAAATTTTGTGGCATTCGTGTCAAAATCTAACCGAAATATCATATGACAGAAAAATAAGACTAATAATTTTACAAAATTGAAATGGGAAAACACTCTACCGATAGATGACGAAATGGACAATAAACTACTACGTTTATTCAACATCTTCGCTTTTTATCGCCTACACCGTACCGATGAGACCAAAATAGTTCGAGAGCGGTCTACGGTTGGTGATTTAAATTAGCTTTGAAAGAAATATATTCGGTCGGTGTTAAAATCTGCATCTCCAGGGTGGACAGTGTCCCGAGAGATGCGACCTTGCATTTGTACTCTTTGCTTGCAGTGCAAGGACATTGCAAGCGCAAGCAGTAAGGAGTTTTTTCCCATTTCAATGTTTAAATAAAATATCGTATCATTTTAGCTTAAAAAAAAGTATATGCGTCAATTTTTAGTCATCTTAAAGACGTCATTATGACGTCATTAACGGGACGCCTTTTGTCTGTGACATACATCAATTTTAGGCGAAGAACCAATTCTAAAACGGTAATTACCAATCGGTTATGTTGACGTTTAAACAATGTATTATACGTCAAAGTTGTCACCAATTATTACCGCGGTTATAATTGGTTGAACGCCTAAAATTGATGTTAGGGAGGTCAATTTAACGTCATTTTGTCGTCATCTTATGACGTCTTTTCTGACCAAAAATGACTAAAAAGAGACGTCAATAAGACGTCAACTTGCTGCTTGGGTCCAATTTAGTACAACGTGACCGCCTATTGACCTCTATGAAATAGATATAGATTTACAACCCTAACTTACTTAATTTTAGTTTGCAGTTGTCCATTATTTTACAAAATATGGTTCAGGGGAGTGCTATTTTAGCGCAGATTTTAGCTCAGATGAATCAGATTCAGATGATGACGAGTGGGAAACATGCGAAACATTAGTCGTAAGTACATTACTGTTACGTCTTTATTTTCTTTTTCTTAATTACTAAAAATCTTTTTAAGTATAAACTTACACTTGAAAATGGACAGAGATAGTACTTCCCGAAATAAACGAATAAATTATAGAAAGACAATAAAAATCCGAAATTCTTTTTCTTTTACTACTAAATCTTTATACTGAGTTTGTAAACAGTACCGCAACTTTTAAATATCTTTAAAACCGCTAAAGCAACATTTGCCAAATTTGCTATCTAGGGTGTTTTGGACATCTGGAATTGAATGGTGATTTCGACACTGTTGCCAAATATCCCAGTTTGGTGCTAGACGTTTCGTTTTTATTTTTTAAAATAAAATGCCCCTTTTATTTTTATTGCAATAAATTTAGTGGATCATATTTGGTAAGTTTCTACCTGTGTACCTTTTCCTAGCAGTAGTTTACGCAATCTTTTCCGGTCGGCAGTGCAGTGAAAGTAGTTTTATGGTTAACATCTTCGCTTAAAGTGTTAGGGGAGTCTTGGAGACTTATATATAGTATAAGTGTAACAATTTAAAATGTGTAATACATTTTATTTTTTGTGTTATTTTAATTGTATAAAATGTCTCAGATGTAATCTTTATCAAAAGAAGTTAGATTTGGAGAAATAAATTACGAAAGTTAATTAGAAAATTGGTTTAAAAAATAGATGATGCCAGGGATATCGACTAATTTGAGGAAAATTATGCTGTTTTATCGAATCATGAAAAAGACAGCGAACAATCTATGTCGGAGAAGAAAAACGATTTGAAACTAGAAACAAAAATGATTTTAATCGCAAAAATCGTTACTAAGTGGCCAAAAAGTGTACCTTCTATATTCTAAAAAATTGACTGAAAGCTTGCATTGCACGTTTTCATATGTGGAGGAAGAAAATGTTTTTCCACATTTTGTTTATTTGTTTGACACCTTAGTCATTAAAAAAAAATATAGAAGATTTATTTTTTTAATATTTTAAAATTTAGCCTTTATATTTAAAATTATAATATTCAAATTCATTTTTATTATTTTACTGATATGTCATTAGGTTTAAGGCCAAGTAAATAAATAAAACCAATTTGAAAAACTTTTTTCTTCATATTTATTTTTTGTTTAAGTTTCTTTAAGAAGGAGTCCCTAAGACTCCCTATAGTAATAGAGATTGAAAATTGCACTATAATACTTAGGGATTAAAATTTATGGACGTATTAAATTTGGCCTGAGAACTATATTGCAATAAAAATATAAAACGCACTTTATTAAAAAAAACGGGAAAAAAACGTGTAGAGAAAACTAGGAAATCTGGCAACGGTACCGATATTACCATTAAATTCTTCATGCCTTATATCTTCCAGATACCAAATTTTGTTAATGAAGCTTTAATCAGAGACAACAATGAGACGAGTAACTGGTCCTAACAATTTGTCCATTGTATTTATCTTTTTCTGATATAACGCAAGTTCCAATAAATATGGGTTTGTCTTTCATCATGGCAGGCTATCGTAGATGGAGCAATCATTGCTTTGCCCAGAGGGGCTTTCCAGTGACGCAAATAGAGCGCTCCCGAGTAGCTCAGGAGCATTTCGTTCTACTTTATGGCGTTCCAGTGACGGAAAGTCTTATGCACCTGAGCTACTCCGTTTTTCTTTCCCCTTGCCCCTCATGCACCAACCCCTCTTTTGGTTTTTGTGCTTCAAACGTGTTTTTTATGATTAATGATGGATTTTTTAAAATTATTTATTTAAAATGGAATTAGATATTAAAAGAGATTATTATTATAAAGCCAAGAAAGGTTAAAAACAACGGAATATTAAAATTTCTTAAAGTATCTCTCTTTCGTTGTCTAAGGATGCGTTCCAGTGACTAACTTTTAAAGCAGTTCAAGAGCTTCAAGCCCTGGAGCGTGACGCACAAAAGTTTTCGTCACTGGAAAGACCCTCTGGTTGCCAAGTTGTTTACAATTTTTGCATGTAAACTTTAATGTCCTCTTTTGGTTCACATCTAATTAAGAGAAAGAAAATATACCATGAATCGAATATTTTTAACTTGACAAACGTTGCCGCAGGCAGTCACGCCGAAATGTTATTCGATATTTGTGTTTGATATTTTTCAATGGCCGATTTGTTTGGACAGTTTGTTTACATTTCCTGTGATTTATTGTGTGTTTCGTGGTTTTTTACCTTTAATTGGACTTTGAATATTGAGTTTTATTAGTGATCACAGTGTATATATTAAATTTGTGTTTTTCAACAGACAATTTGAGGTAATATTGACATGGTTATCTGTAAGAAAAAATCTTTATAAAAACCAAATAAATGACATTTTTAATTAGGTGTGTGTAATTATTGAACTAAACCCCAATATTTTATATTAATAGGAAACAAAAACACGTACCTAACATTAAGGGCAAAAATAGCACAGCTATATAATTTGAATTTGGCGGGCAAACGATAAAGTCGACTCACGCGCCATCTGCGTTTACCTGCCTTGAAGACAGACAAGGAAGGCCCAGCAGCTATCTCTCTCTCGGATAATTTATTTACATTTAGTTGCTCGTGTCATTCTTGTCTCTGCTTTGATAGTGTCGGTCCGTCTAGAAATGGCAACGATATATCGATTATTTTCAAATATCGATATATCGGAAATCAAATATCGATAATTATCATCGATATGTAACTTCTCGATATATCGATATTGAATATATTTGATATTTGTAGTAAATAAGAGAATTAAAAAGCGATTTTTTACTTAAATTTTTAAAACTGTAAAAAATGTTGTACACTAAAATAACAAAAAGTATCAAGGTAATTTTTACCCACTACTTGTTAATAAAAAAAAATAACAAAAATATGTAATATAAGATAATTTATCGATATTTTCCTCTCTTAATTATCGATATCGACGATTTTCTTTTAATTTGACATCCCTAGGTCCGTCGCCCAATTGTCCGTCTTCCGCTAATGTGAAAAGGCAGTCATTCTAATAAGACACCCTGTATAAAATATAAATAAAAAACAGATGTTAAAATTTCAGCGTCCAGGAGGGGAACGACCTCACTTAGCTCCATCTCCCGTACACCACGTGATACCAACAGATCCAACATACATAGAAATTATTCCAATAAATCCATACGCCACAATTCCAATAAAGAGAAGAAGGTCTTCAGCCACGTGGACTACAATAACCAACTGCATAAGAAGAAAAAGCGGGCCACAAGAGACTAACGCAATTATTAGTGAAGATCGGCTTGAGCCTAGCCCACAACGTAAGTTGGTTATAATCATAGATAGGTAACCCACATCAAGGAATACCAATTCATAGAACCCCACAAGTGAGATTTCAGCGTACCCTAAAAATTTTTAGTACCTACCGCGACCAACAGATGGCGAAAGTAGTACGATGTCGCTTTGCTAATACGATTACCATCAGAAATTGATAGCAGTCGTTGACGAGCAGTCGGTCCGATCAGTTAGAGTGAGGATATACGCAAAATTTAATAAAAATAAAATCCCCGATAAATGGACCCAGTATCAATAAGATTATTAAATTTATTATTTCAGAATAGGATATATCGATGCGTTTTTACAAAACATCGTAAGCGACATTCGCCAATTTTACGAGAAACCATTTTTTCTTCCCATCGCGTTATTTTTAAAGAAAAACCGAGATCTGAATATTTTTATTTTAGATTTCTTCTTAATTTGAATTACAAAACAAACATATTTAACATTTAATGTTAAAATTTTCAGAATCTCTTAAAAAAGCTAAAAATTTTAAAATTCTAAACCTAAATAATGGTTAATTTTTAAATTCTTTATTTTCATTTAATTTATCTTGACAACAGTGGCAGACTTTCCACCAAAAAGTCGATTTTTAGTTCTCTATTTACTTGCTTTATTTTTTTTTGGGTTTTTGATACTATTAATTTATTTTTTGGCGTGTATCCAAATAACTACCTTTAATTAAATTAACCGCCGAACCAATATAGAACATATCTTCATCTAAAATAAAGCCAATGAAAAAAAACGTTTCCCGTAAAACTGACGAATGTCGCTTACGATGTTTTATCAAAAACCCATCGATATATCCTATTCTGAAATCATAAATTTATTAATCTTATGGATACTACCATTTATCGGGGATTTTATTTTTATTAAATTTTGCGTATATCCTCACTCTAACTTATCGGGCCGACTGCTCGTCAGCGACTGCTATCAATTTCTGATGGTAATCGTATTAGCAAAGCGACATCGTACCATTTTCGCCATCTGTTGGTCGCGGTAGGTACTAAAAATTTTTAGGGTACGCTGAAATCTCACTGGTGGGGTTCTATGGATTGGTATTCTTTGCCCACATTTAGATCCGCAGTGGCAAGAAGCATTTTTCGGATTTTTACGACCTCGCTCAGTAAATAAAACTAATGGATGGGTGGACGAACATGCGCACTTAAAAGCCGTGGCAAAATACAAACACCGGCACCCCGTACCCTCCGTCCGCGGTTTGACCGTGACACTCTTTATCTACCGTACTTCGAACAGAAAACCAGGACGCCGTCGAAAAATTCTTTCCGATAATGCGGATAGTCTGTTTGGCGCCAGGTGCGTTTACCCTCAACTTGCTTGCGCACAAACCGGTTTTTTCGCCCATGAAATGTAACTTTTGTTTCGCGCAGGTAATAACATTGGCAATCCATCGAGATCAGTGGTAATAAACCGCCTTATTCACGAGATGCCTTGTTTATTGATCAATTTTCAATGTTGGTTCTTGAAATTTGGTTTTATCTAATAAAACTATATTTTTGCAGATAATCACTACAAGAAAAAGAAAAAAAGAACACCAAGATTTAATTCAGTTTCGAAAATAGATCGAGCGTCCAGAGTAGTTTTTCCAGTATTTTTCGTGACGTTAAATTTGTTTTATTGGTACGCCTATCTGTTAAGATCACATAGAGTGGAACAAATAAGTGTGTTGTAAAACCAATAAAAACTTTATATTTAATATACAGTGTGTCTACGTAAGTTGGCGTCATTTGGGAAACTTTTTTATTTTTAATCTCACAAAAAAAGATATTCTTTATAAAAAGTTATGCATGGTCCAAAATGTAAAATGCAATCATCAGATATCAAATTGTGTCAGTCATGCACGAGGTTTGGCCAATAATGTAATTTTTCCTTAAAGTTAAGAGCTTTTAATTTTGATAACATTAAAAATTGTTATAAAGAAAATATATTAAGGATAAAATATTACTTTTAAATATGCAATATTGTTTGTTTTCTTTTTTCTTCTGCGATAATGGCGAAAATGTAGGTTTGTGCATTAGTGCAATACATTTTTTAGTTACAAATTTCATAGGACAATTTTTAATAAACTTTTTAATTTACAATTATCAAAACAAGACCAATGTATAAAGCTTTAATGTACTAATGTACTAACAAACTAGAATTTTCTTGATTATTGCAGAAAAAAAAATTAAAAATGTTTTGAGTTATTAAATAAAATTACATATTGTGAACACCCTGTATATGGGGTATGTAAGTTTTAATAATTTTAATATTTATTTAATTATTTCGATAATGGAAAAATACATCTCTAAGTAAAACATATAACAATTTAAAATACCCAGCAAACACTATTTGCCGGCAATATACATTTTTCATATTGGCATTGATGGTAAAGCATTGGCAATTGGTGGCAATATTATGCCAACATCTAATACGCATTAAAAAGTCAACCCTAAAGAAACACTTAATTGCCAATAAATTTTACATGCAGGCGAATTGCCGGCAAGCATACAAAAATGGCGGCATACCAATCCTGATTAAATAAAGCATGCCTTTTTGTTGCAGGCAAATAAATATTGGATTTTTGAAGGCAAACCTTCAACGCATATTTATACTTTTCAAACCATATTATTAACATTGGTATTTAACTAACATTCGATCAATTTTTTGATCTGTTTTATTTATAATGGCGGCTAAACAACATAATTTTATGTTTTTTTTACATAATTTAAAGGAAATGGCCTTTTCCTAACATTTTATTGATACAAATCATGCAAATAAAAATAAAGTCAAACAAAATGTTTATTATGTATTTTTGAGAGAATAAAAATTGTTACGATATTAGCTAGGTTAATTTCGACGATTTCGACCGAAGGTGATAAATTCAAATTTCCCGCTTAGCCCAAGTACAAGGTTTGACAATTTGACAGATGAGGCAACCTTGCTTTTGTTTGGCCGCTTTGTGCAAATGTTTCTACGTGGTTTTCTAGCTTTTTAGTTTCTTTTTTAAAGAAAAGAGTTTTTAGTAGACATAAATAAGTGTATTCATTATCTAATTAGTGTGTGTTGTGTAATTAATTGGTGATGGCTAGTCAAGAAGGCGTGTTATTCAAGTAGAGTGTTAGGAGCTGTAAACATTTTGATTAAAACCTTTTAAATTTTTAGTTACCTAAAAAAATTATATGAAATCAGGGTGTTGCCTTATTAAAAGCTTTAAAGACGTGTTAATAAAAAAATTATATATATTTAATAGTTTTTTGACATTTAACTTCTTTAAAATATTTCTCCCTATGTTTTGGATCTGAAAATTTAGTGTAAGTGTCCCTTGAAAGAAAAAGGTAGTTTTTTTCCACCGGTCTCTTAGTGACGTTAAAGTAGCCCTTATGTAGTCAAAATAGACGTCACATATGGTGGAGGCGCCGGGTCTTATGGTCCAAGATGATAGTTCCATATGGTATATTGGTCCAAGTGACGTAAAATGAGCCCTAATGTATACAAAATTACACGTCACTATATTAATAAGAGATTTTTAGTTCATAACATCCCTCTTTTATAACAATTTTTTATATTAGCAAAAATTTAGGCACTTTCCTTTTAAACAAAAATTACATTTATGGCCAAATCTTGTAGACGAATGACATAATTTGGTATCTGATGGTTGCATTTTAGGTTTCAGACCATGAAGAACTTTTTATAAGGAGCACAAATTATTAGAATACCCAGATGCGAAACTAAGCGTGTTCGTTAAAATCTCTCACCACTATCGTCCCTCCCACTGCGTGGTGGATATACACCCCACGATTTAGTACGTGACCTAATGCTCATCTAGGTGTCAGTTAGTCCCATACTTTTGTTGGTATAGAACGTGAGCATAAGTTAGTTAATTGTGTTTAGTTTTTTGTAAACTTTTATGTTTTTATTATTAAAGTGTTACTATAGTGTCTTCTTATTTTTTTTTACCGTTTATTATGCGATATAAATGTGTATATTTATTCTGTTCCTCCATCAACGAGAGCGGAGCACTTTTTAGATTCCCAAAGGACCACTATTATTTTAAGACTATTTAACATAAATACAAAGCTTTTACAAATTACTTAGATATGTTACTAAAGTTATTGATATTAATCAGTATGTCCCTAAACAGAGGAAAATATTTTTTTATTTATAGCCGCACTGCCACTTAAAAGGCTATATTTCAAATTTAAAAAATGAAGTGTTTTTTCAGCATTTAAAAAATTACATACTTTCAAATAAAAAAACAAATCAATTAGGTTTGGGTACTACTAAGGCAACATCTACATTGCTTTAAAAGATTGCGTCGGGGTTTCTTTAGAAACTTGTGTTACTCGGCTTTCAATTATTCTGTTTCAATCCCCAGTTACACAAAACTTTTTAATACACAATTAAGCTAAAAACGGAATACCATTAATTAATTTAATAAGCAGTTTTTAGGCAAGGTTTTTTTTTTTTAAATGGCTTTTTGTTAAACATTCTAAACCCCCATTAGTTTAATCGTTTTTAAAAATGTTTTGTGCAACCAGGTATAGAAATTTTATTACAGGTTGATCCAAACGAGACATCTACTAACAATATTTTACCGTTCAAAAAATGGGATAAAATTTTTAGTTTGTAAATTCCCAATTAGTGTATTATTCTTTTGTTCCGTTTTTAACACATAAAAAAGCTGCATAATTAGTTACTATAAAAGTCTATCTCTCCTTAGCGCCTTGGTGCGGTTTAACCTTTACAAATTTAAAATATTACGATCCATATATTGGTGCATATGTTCCATTTATTTTTTCTCAAGGTCATAGAAAAAAGTAAGCCTAATTTGCCGCACTGTATATTCTGATAATTCGTGTAAGGAGTAAGTTTTTTTCCTAAAATTAATAATTAAAGTTTTCCGTATGACGCCAACTTATGTAGACAGACGGTAGGTTTCAAGAATGCTTAAAAATTAGATACATTCAGCAATAGATCAGTTCATTTCAAAGACAAGACATATATGTCTAAATTAAAGGTATTATTCATTAAAAAATATTTGAAAATTGTTTGCATGCATTTTGGATTTAAAATTTAAAATTTGTTAGGTAAAATAGGTGTTTATAGTTTATACAAAAAAAAAAGAAAATTAAAACGCTACTCTCTGCGTTCCTTTGATTCATACATAAGCAGGTAGATATTAAACAGTTATAGATTGTGATACCTACCTATACAGGGTGTCCCAACTCTATTTATACAGCAAATTACTTCTCCCCTGTACAAAATACAAAAATAAACTTAAGATAAAAAATGTTTATTTGAATACACTTTTTCCTGACAGTACTAGTTAATATACAAGGTGTCTCAAAAACATAATTTTCATTGTCAAGTTGGGTTTTTGTAAATGGAGAACCCTATATATTTTAAGAAATTTTGAATTTATAATAAATTCAGCATCAAAAATATATAACACACTATACGTCAATTATTGCTGGTTTTTGAAATATCAGCAGTATGTTAATATGCTCATTAATGACTAAAAGTGAAGAAAGAAAATAATATTTTGGTTCTAATTATGTTTAAACAACTCTGTCAATGTCAAAGTGACAAAACATATAATAACATGCAATTAATTACCTTAAATTGTAAGAACTACTAATAAGTATCCATATAACATTTTTGCCGGCGTTGTACATTTAATTTACTGGCATTGCCAACACTCTTTAATGGCAAGGCATTGGCAAAAAGGTATCAAAAGACGCGAAAGTGGGCAATTGGCCGTTATTAGAACACGTGTTGCAGATAATGTGATGGCATCTGTCATTAATAATTTATGATGAAAAAATGCGTTTAGGATGATGGCATCCATCATTAATAAGTTATGCCAAAAAATGCGTTTAGGATGATGGCATCCATCAATAATAAGTTATTGGCAAAAAATGCGTTTAGGATAATGGCATTTATCATTAATAAGTTATGCCAAAAAATGCGTTTAGGATGATGGCATCCATCATTAATAAGTTATGCCAAAAAATGCGTTTAGGATGATGGCATCCATCAATAATAAGTTATTGGCAAAAAATGCGTTTAGGATAATGGCATTTATCATTAAATTTTTTTATAAGTTAAATGTCTCAAAAGTTAAATAACATATTTAGAATTTTGTAATCGAAAAAAATGAGAAAGAAAGGAAGGAAAACTTTATCAATAAAAAAATTACATAATATAAATTTTTATACCGTAACAATAAACCAAAAAAAATAATAATACCTAAAAAGTTTGTAATAAAATTAAAAAAGATAGTAAATCATAAGACAACACTTTAAAATAGTAAGTATTTAAGAGACACTTACACTCAATTTTCAAATCCAAAACATAGGGAGAAATATTTTAAAAGAGTTAAATGTCAAAAAAAACTATTAAATATATATAATTTTTTTATTAACACGTCTTTAAAACTTTTAATAAGGCAACTCCCTGATTTCATATAATTTTTTTAGGTAACTACAAATTTAAAAGGTTTTAAACAAAATGTTTACAGCTCCTAACAGTCTACTTGAATAACCCGCCTTCTTGACTAGCCATCACCAATTAATTACACAACACACACTAATTAGGTAATGAATACACTTAATTATGTCTACTAAAAACTCTTTTCTTTTAAAAAGAAACTAAAAAGCTAGAAAACCACGAAGAAAACAATTGCACAAAGCGGCCAAACAAAAGCAAGGTTGCCTCTTCTATGTCAAATTGTCAAATCTTGTATTTCGGCTAAGCGGGAAATTTGAATTTATCACCTTCGGTCGAAATCGTCGAAATTAACCTAGCTAATTTTACCATCATTTTATTTTTATCTCTCAAAAATACATAATAAACATTTTGTTTGACTTAATTTTTATTTGTATGATTTGTATCAATAAAATGTTAGGAAAAGGCCATTTTCTTTAAATTATGTAAAAAAACATAAAATGTTGTTTAGCCGCCATTATAAATAAAACAAATTAAAAAAATTGCTCGAATGTTAGTTAAATACCAATGTTACTAATATGGTTTGAAAAGTATGAATATGCGAATTTCTGACATACTTATTAGTAGTTCTTACAATGGAAGGTAATTTATAACTTGTTATTATATTATTTGTCACTTTGACAGTGACAGAATTATTTAAAAATAATTTAAACCCAAACATGACTTTATTTCTTCACTTTTAATTGTTAATGAGTACGTACGTACGTACGTACTGCTGATATCTCAACAACCAGCACTAATTGACGAATAGTGTGTTATATATTTTTAAAGTAGAATTTCATATAGAGTCAAAATTTGTTAAAATATATAGGGTGTTCCATTTTAAAAATCTACTTGCCAATAAAAATCATGCTTTTGAGACACCTTGTATAATAATTAAAACTATCACTAAAAGAGTGAATCCGAATAAACAGTTTCTAATTCAAGTTTATTTTTGTATTTAGTACAAGGGCAAAGATATTTGATGTATAAATAGAGTTGGGACACCCTGTATGGTTATTTGCCGTAGCAGAAAAAGAATGTCTTTTAACAAATAAAATGTTTATATTCTACAGAAATACCAATAGATTTGCCATAAGGTAAACTTTATACCTTCTAAGTATGTTATTAAAAGTCCTGGGTAAAACCAAAGAAACTGATAGTTTAGTGAAAACTATCATAGTCTTTGGAAAATCGTTGCTCTTTGTAGTATTTGCAATGTTTGCAAAGCTTTTTAAATTTAATATATAACATTTTTTTCTAAATTGCAAAAAAAAAAACGTTATATTGAATTTAAACTCGTAAGCCCAACAAAATATTGGTAATTTCTGGGAAATTCGTGTAAATCAGTAAGGTTGTCCATATTGTATTTATTTTTCAGCTCTTGTCAATAAAAACATTTGGTTTTAATAGTTTGGTCAAAAGCCCAAAAATCAAATCAAGTAAAAAAGTTCCCTTATATTTTAAACACATTTTTTTATATTAGTATTTTAATAATTTGACACCATTTTTACATTTTTTAACTAACAACTGGCATTTGACACATCATAAAGGTGAATATTTCTAAACACTAAATTACGAAAAAACTATGGCAGTATTAACATTGACAAGAGTGACAATAAGATTGTGTTTATGTTGGAGCTGCCATGGGAGATAAAAGCGGCGCGGCGCGACAAAGCAGCATTATATTACTGTAATAATAAAGCTGATTTGTCGCGCCACGGCGCTCTTATCAAGAACACACCCTAAAAGAACGGCCAGACTGAAGAGCGACAAGCGACAAGCGTGCGATTATTGTCAGATTATTAACAGTGCTAAGGCTGCATGTTAAATTGTTAAGCGATTTTTCAAAACCTAATGCGTAAACGCAAGTGGCTACATTGACACCCAGCGGGCGGGAGCAAATTAACATGCAGCCTTCGCAATGCGAAAAATCGCTCCCTCGAAAATCCCACGCTTGTCGCTGGTCGCTCGTCAGTCTCGCCGTACACCAAGGAAACAGCCAGACTAAAGATCGCGCAAGCGACAAGCGAGCGAGCAATTTTATTAAAACCTAAGGCGTAAATGCAAGTGGCCATACCGACACTCAGCGGGCGGGCGAAGATTAACATGCAGCCTTCGCACTGCAAAAAATCGCTCATCGCTCTTCAGTCTGACCGTTCCTAAGGCAAGGCGCGCACAGGCGCGCACTAAAGTGGCTGCCAGGTGGTGAGTCAGTGCCAAGTAGAATCTTTAAAACCTGCGTAAGTAAATGCAGAAGTGTGCATTAGGAAAGAGTAGCGGGATTTGGGCAGTGTGTGGAGTCAGTTGGGGACCACTCAGTGGCATAGCTACTATGGGGTTAGGTTGGGCAGTGCCCCATGGCCCCCAAGCTTAGGGGGTCCTTAGAGTTAAAAAGGGCCCTCGGAGTAAGTACAGAAAGTCTAAGAAAACAAATGTGATGGAAAATAAAGGGCAGGTTTTTTTGCTCTATAAATTTTCTTAGTTTTGGTTAGTATAAATGAAGATGGATAAAGAAAGTGGGAAGTGAAAGTAACTTAAAAAGTATTAAGGACCTATTTGTTTCTTTGCTCTTCAAATTTTTAGGGGCCCCACTTTACTTATTTGCTGCCCTAGCTACGCCACTGGTACCACTAGTCCCCAAAATGTTTAATTTTTAAGGGCGTTAAAGCAGGGGCGGTCATATCGACTTTCTGAGGGGGGCCATAGGCCGAGAAAAAGTGTGTGAGGTGCCAAAAAACAAAAATCTTGGCGCCCCTAGAAAGAAAAAATGTTGTGAAGAGCAAAAAAAAGTCCCTTTACCTATTTTTATTGTTGTTCTTTCATTATTTAATTTATAAAATTACAAAAAAACTCCCACGTATTTGAAAAGCAAAAAAAAAAAAGAAAAAAGAAGGTCCTTACTTCTCACTTTTCAATTCCATGATCACCCTAACCCGTCGAACCAGCCCTGAGGGGGGCATATCATCATTAAATGCTCAAAATGCCCATATTTGCCATTACATATGTATGAAATACAAAGGATGTGGCATTAAAGGGGGGCATGGCCCCTACCCTATGACCGTCTTTGCGTTAAAGACTTCTTTTGCAACTAGTTCGCCATACCACCGCCACGTTACTTGCTTGTCACTTTAGTGCACGCCTGGCTTAATAAAGCTATGCTTTACTAGGTAGTATACAATAGAGAATTATTGCAAGTTGCCTTATTAAGCTCGGGAATTATTAATACCGGCCTTATTTAAATAGTGCTTGTACCCATAATTTAGAGTTATTGCAAATCATGGTGACAGTACCATTAACCTAAAAAAGGGGAAAACAATTTTAGTAGATTTTTTTATTGTTTTGTGTTGTAGGGTTTTGTTTTACACAATTATTACAGAAATAATTTGAAAAAGCAAGGTTTTAAGTATTTTTACTTCCAAAAACTTTGAGATTTTGTGGTCGGCAGCCGTTCGGTTATACGAACAGTTCCGAAGTTAAAATAAGGCCAAAATAAGGCACGACCTAAAACTGGCATAAATAAAGCCAGGCACCATCCTTATTAAGGAAGTCCCTATCCAACCATGCATCTGCGCAAGCTCAGATGTCAAAATAAGGCCAGTATTATTAGTGCCTGGCCTTATTTTACTGTGCAATTATTCTCTAATGTAAGGCAGAAAATACGTTTTTTCGTCAAAAGGATTCTTTTGGTAATTGTCCAAATAAGCCTTAAATTTATTACACTTGGGACTCAAACGACGTATAATTGATCTGTAACGTCCAAAACACATTTAATTTGTAGTAAGTACTAAAAGTATTTTTGTAATGTTTATAAATAAAAATAGCAAAGCTATTTTATTTATTAAATCATTTGGTTAAAAGGAAATCTTGCCACATATCTCCATCCTATTTTATAAAATATCCTGTGTATAAACAAATATAAATAAATGTTGTTTAAAAGAAAAACAACTTTAAAAATATATTTCAAACATGGTTTTAGGAATTTTAACTATTTGTTTCAGTTTTTACGAAATTAGTATCAGTGAAATCCATACAGAGGTTTTTGAAAGTTATCCACCCCTTAAATTTTAAAACGGGGCATGATATCGAGGTAAAGTTAAATTTAAAAAAAGGAACATATTGAAAGGTTGTGGTGGTTGTAATTGCAGGGTATTTTGGTTATCGTAATACCGTGTGGTGCGTCGCCGAGCGCAACATAGGAAATCCCATGTAAATTTTAACCCTAGTAGCAACCCAGTAAACACTATTTGTCGGCAATGTACATTTTTCATATTGGCATTGATGGTAAAGCATTGGCAATTGGCGGCAATAGTATGCCAACATCTTATACGCATTAAAAGTCAACCCTAAATAAACACTTATTTGTCAATAAATTTTACATGCAGGCGAATTGCCGGCAAGCATACAAAATGGCGGCATACCAATCCTGATTAAATAAAGCACCCGTTTTTGTTGCAGGCAAATAAATTTTGGATTTTGAAGGCAAACCTTTAAGGCATATTCATACTTTTTAAACCATATTATTAACATTGGTATTTAACTAACATTAATGCAATTTTTTGATCTGTTTTATTTATAATGGCAGCTAAACAACATTATTTTATGTTTTTTACATAATTTAAAGGAAATGGCCTTTTAATAACATTTCATTGTTAAAAATCATGCAAATAAAAATTAGGTCAAACAAAATGTTTATTATGTATTTTGGATCGAATAAAAATAAAATGCTGGTAAAATTAGCTACGTTAATTTCGACCGAAGGTGACCGCTTTGTGCATTTGTTTTCTACGTGGTTTTCTAGCTTTTTAGTTTCTTTTTTAAAGAAAAGAGTTTTTTAATCGACATAATTAAATGTATTCATTACCTAATAAGTGTGTGTTGTGTGATTAATTGGAGATGGCTAGTCGAGAAGGCAAGATATTCAAGTAGACTGTTAGGAGCTGTGAACATTTTGTTTAAAACTTTATTAAAAGTTTTAAAGAAGTGTTAATAAAAAATATTATATATATTTAATAGTTTTTTGACATACCGATAGATGGCGTAATGGACAATAAACTACTACGTTTCTGCAATATCTTCGCTTTTTATCGTCTAAACCGTACCCATCAGACAAAAATAATTCGAGAGCGGTCTGCGGTAGGTGATCTCACTTATCTTTGAAAGAAATATCTTCGGCTAGTGTAAAAATCTGCATCTCCAAGTTGGACAGTGTTCCGAGAGATGCTACTTTGCATTGCAAGGAAATTGCATGCAGTAAGGAGTTTTTTCCTATTTTAATTTTCAAATAAAATATCGCATCATTTTAGTTTTTAAAAAAGTATATGCGACAATTTTCGTCAATAAGACATCAGCTTGCTGCTTGGGAGTATCTGCATTTGTCCACTTTCGTGCCTTTTTGTTATTTTTTTGCCAATAACTCATTAATGATGGATGCCATCATCTTAAACGCATTTTTTGCCAATAACTTATCACAATCACATTATCTGCAACACGTGGTCTAATAACGGCCAATTGCCCACTTTCGCGTCTTTTTGATACCTTTTTGCCAATGCCTTGCCATTAAAGAGTGTTGGCAATGCCAGTAAATTAAATGTACAACGCCGGCAAAAAATGTTATATGGGAAGTTTCAAGAAAGAAATGATTAGCGAATCTTGAATTAATTGCAAAATAACCAAATTTTCGGTTCAGGGAAAACCAAACATACATCAGCCACCAGCAAACAATTTGTAATAAGGCACAGCCTTCTTAAACGTATGAGCCGTGAAGGAGGAAATCTGGCAACACAGCACAGTAGGAATGTCAAGTAAAGTTTAGAAGCAAACAGAAACAAGTTTAAACGATTGCTTAGAAGGTTTTTTCTGTTTTTAAAAGTTAAATCGTGGCGTATATTTATTATATAAAGAAAAAATAAGTAATTAATTGTTATATTTAAAAAATGGGACTCGTGCCAATATGTCAATTGTTGTTTTTACGTTTAAATGTGCGCGTATAGTTGGTGCGTACGGCGTACATTATGCCACGAACATGTTGCGTTTCGGGCTGCAAAACGAATTACCCCAGTTATATTAAAACAGAGGGTTATCCAACAACATTTAATTGTCCCAGAAAGGATGAAATTAGAAAAGCCTGGTTGTGCGCTATTGACCGTATAAGTGTTTTTTATTAAAAGTAAAAGTAGTACCTATACGGTAAATGGACAAATATATTTTACGGGCAACTAATTAACTAAGTGTGTTTTTAAAAAATTGTTTAATTTGATATCAATAGTGTGTAAAGTGCACCAAAAACAAATATTTACCCCAATCAATATTCTAAGGACTATATCAACTAATGCGCATAAATATACTGGTAAGTTTACCAAAAATATTTATATAAATAATCTGAAAGTTATTTATATAATACGGTGTTAGGGTAAATAGGTGGAAAACCTAATTTATACCGTTTGTTATTTTAAAGTGCATCTTATGTAATAAGAATTAAGCTTTTATATTTATAACTGAACACACATGCTTTCAATTCATTTTAAATATTGCAAATATTACTAAATAAAAAATGTTTAGTTAAATTTAAAAAGCTACATTGGTCTGTTCGCAAAAAATGCATAAAGAGTGGTAGAAAAATCCTAACAACTTGAAATTTTTAAATCCTTACCAACAAATTTGTATAAGGCAAAAAAGTTCCTGATATGTTTTGCAGACACATTATTGCTTTTTAGGGCAACAATAGTATTTAAAATTATACCTATATGGTGTGTTAACTGGTTTTCGATTAGAAGAATGATCATAAAGCCATTAACATTAATTTGTAAGTAGGTTCCCGAGCCTTAGAAAGGTCGTAGATATATTATATCCTGTTAATAAATAATCCTAAAAAAATAATACCTATATTTTGTTTAAAACACTTAAAAAATTAATTATATTTAGCATGTAATCTATTAGGAACTGATTTAAATATTCCTACTGTACAGTGTTGTTTGCAACGTTGCCTTTCTTACTTCACGGCTCATATGTTTTAGAAGGCTGGGAATAAGGCTGTTACTGATTTATTGACACTTTTCCTTATGTCAGTGACAACATTTATTTTACAGGTGCCTGTTTGGTTTTACTTGAACCCAAGATTTGGTAATTTTGTAATTACATTTAACTGAATAGTTCAAGATTCGCTTAATAAAATTTGTTGAAACTTGGCACAGGGGTTTGTCAGATTGGTCCTTTACAAAAGTTATCTTTAATTTTTTTAAATGTACAGGGGAGCCAATAATTAACCCCCTGAAATTTTCATGGAATTTCCTATGTTCGGCGACATACCACCCGGTAGATAGATACTTGCCGTTTTCGCGTAAGATGAAATTTTAAAAATGATTGAAAAAGATACAGGGGCTTGCTTAAGAAAAATCCCATGTTTGGTTCATATCACAAAAATTATTAAATTATAAAAATCCAACTACACCACTGGGATTCTACCTAAAAATATCTACTATAGATAATTAAAATCAAGTATGCAACATTGTAAAAAAGCCCTCATCGGCATAATTTTGAACTAGTATAAGAGTTCATGACAATTCATAGTCAAGTTTTTCTTGTTGAGGCAGTTAACAACGTGTTTTCAAAAATTTCCAAATTGTTTTTTTCAAGAAATCGATCCCGGCAGTTCCCGGTGGAACACCCTGAATATATATTTTTATTTTATTTATTGTAGCGTAAAAATGTTTCTTCTAAAAAATATTAATTTTGCCCACGGCTAGGGGGAGCAGCTAAAATTTCGGTTGATCGCCTAAATAGTTAATGATAGTGATTTATCTGCCGACACCGAACGTTTCAAAATAAACAGTATCTTACCAAAATATCTAATTAGGACGTAGGCATCGTATCAGTAAGAAAAATCTAAGGGATATTTTTCAGCTTTTTTCATCAACTATATTTATTGGACGGACCTTATTTTTGTTTAGGGTTTTTCTTTGCAGACATTTGTTTATCGACGGCGTATATCAAATTAAAAGAAAAAATATCTTTCCTTAGAAAATACTGTCTGACTGTAAAATGAATACGTGTGCAGTTATTAGTTTAATAGAATAAGGGCAGCAAAATAAAATTAATTATAATTTTAACACAGGGACACTGTTTTAAATCAATGTATCTGTCGTAATGATTTGACACAATTAATATTTAAAATTTAGCTTGCAACGTTCTTAAAAAGCCCTCATTGGCATAATTTTAAACTAGGTCTATGACAATTCATAGTCAAGTTTTTTTTGTTGTTGTGACAGTTAATTTTTTAAAATAATTTTTATAATTTATTGAATAAATGAAAGAAAAAATACAAGAAGAATTAGTCTAGAATTTGTGCTCAGTGTTTTGGTGGTTGTCATCATAGATTCCGTAAACAATTCAGGCATGAAGCAAAACGTGCAAAGTCGGATTCGTTATGCCTACAGTTTAAGTGTAAATATTCAAAAACTTTCGTTTTGTCACTTTACATAAAATTACGCGGAACCTTAGCTGAGTGGCTTTCCCGGGACGCAAATAGAGGGCTCCGGAGTAGCTCAGGAGCATTTCGTTCTACTTTTTGGTGTTCCAGTGACGGAAAGTGTTATGCACCTGAGCTACTCCGTTTTTCCTTCCCCTTGCCCCTCATGCACCAACCCCACTTTTGGTTTTTGTGCTTCAAACGTGTTTTTTATGGTTAAGGATGGATTTTTAAAATTATTTATTTAAAATGGAATTAGATATTAAAAGAGATTATTATTATAAAGCCAAGAAAGGTTAAAAACAACGAAATTTTAAAATTTCTTAAAGTATCTCTCTCTCCTTGTCTAAGGATGCGTTCCAGTGACTAACTTTTAGAGCAGTTCAAGAGCTTCAAGCCCTGGAGCGTGACGCACAAAAATTTCCGTCACTGGAAAGCAACCCTGGTAACTACTCTTGTTTTATTTAGGTTTTTAGACTATGATGCCTAATATTTTGTCTCAAATTTATTGTTTCTTGTTTTCAGAAGTGCTTTTGCTTCTAGCCGAGTCACAAACCCGAAATCGTATATTTCTGTAAATATGGTAAATATTTTCGACACTTTTGATCTAGATACCCATTTTTATCAGCTGATTGAACGAATTGCAACACTGCTGCTACTCTGAATTTAACTTCCCTATCAGTTAAATAGGAAAAAAAATGCCCTTTATGTGAAAAAACAAAGAGGGGTAGGAAAAATATTTTTCCTACGACCACATGTGAAAATAGTAAATAGCACACTGTTTTCATGCATAGAAAATGCCTTATATCACACTAGTGTTGCAAAGTACTTTACAACACTAGTGTTGCAAAGTATAATTTAAAGCTGTCATCGCTGTCATTGTTATTTAAAATAAATTTGGAGTTATCAGGCTGTTAATGGGATTTACATTAAAAAAGCCATGCAATATTTTTTAATGAGGACCTTTTCAATGATAAAAAGAGACTAGGTAGGTGATTTTTGATATAAAAATATTGTCAAAACAGTATAATATATCGCAGTAAGGAAAAGTATATATCACCCTAGTGATGCAAAGTTTTCAATTGTTTTCTTATATTTTCCGTAAAGACAAACAACTTTTATTGTTTTTTTGGTGAATAACTTGTGGTCGTAGAAAAAATAGTGTACATTACTTGTGTGAAAATCACTTTCTTACACGCGTGGGTTTGTCGCACTCGGCTGACGCCTCGTGCAACAATATTCCCACTCGTGTGAAATAAGTCATTTTCTATAGTGTCATCTTTAGTTTGATCTAAAAGAAAAACACTTTTTGAAAACTGTCTCTATCTTTAATATTAACAAAAAAACTCTGCAATTGCAACGAAATATTGACACTCTGTTAATACAAAATATTCTTTATTTCAGAAAAAATTGTATAAAAGTTTGAACCATAAAATTAATTTTATATTATTTTAAGATAATTTTTATTCATTAAATCAACCTTTTTTTTAGAAAAAACTTTCCAAAAAATGAGTAATAATTTTTAAAGCCTTACTATATTAGCTTGCTTTTTAAAATACATTTCATTAAGAAAAAGCAGTAAGAATAAAATAAATGTGATACTTAGAAGAAAAGTAGAGTGTATAGTAAATTTATATAAATGTATATAAAAGTTTTTAAAATGTATAGCTAGAAAAAAACAGGGTAAAATAAAGAATATTATGTTTTATATTTTAGTTTTATTTACTTGGGTTAAACAAATATTAAATATAAAAGTGATTTAAACAAAATATTATTTCTCCAGAATAAAATTAAAAAGTTTATTTAACATTTTATGAAAATTAAAACTTTTTTACATTATGTAGAACTATTCTGCTCTGACACAATATAATAAAAGTTATTATTACTTAAAAGAAATAAAATAATGAAATATTTAATATTAAGTTACTTACAATACAAAGTTTTCAATCCATAAACAAAACCTTTGTATCGTAAGTAACTTAATATTAAATATTTCATTATTTTATTTCTTTTATAGTAATAAGAACTTTTATTATATTGTGTCAGAGCAGAATAGTTCTACATAATGTATAAGAGTTTTAATTTTCATAAAATGTTAAATAAACTTTTTAATTTTATTCTGGAGAAAAGCCAAATAATATTTTGTTTAAATTTAATCTCCCAGAAAACAAATAAAGCATAAAATAAAAGTGATTCTTTACAAATCTGATAGTCCAAAAGCTCGAAAGCGGCAGAACATCGTTATTTTGTAATAGCTGACAGTTCTTTCTTTTCTTATACAACGGTAGAAGCAATGGTAGACTATGAAGTTTGAAGTATAGTGGCTTTGGCAGGTACCAGGAACCAAAGGCTAGTTAATTGAAACTTCCCAGCAAACACTATTTGCCGGCAATATACATTTTTCATATTGGCATTGATGGTAAAGCATTGACAATTGGTGGCAATATTAAGCCAATATCTAATACGCATTAAAAAGTCAACCCTAAATAAACACTCAATTGAAAATAAATTTTACATGCAGACCTTTTGTTGCAGACAAATAAATATTGTATTTTTGAAGGCAAACCTTCAACGCATATTCATACTTTTCAAACCATATTAATTTTTCTCTATGTTTTGGATCTGAAAATTAAGTGTAAGTGTCCCTTGAATACTTACTATTTTAAAGTGTTTTCTTTTGATTTACTATATTTTTTTAAATTTTATTACATACTTTTAATTTTTTTTATGTATTTTTTTTAATGATAAAGTTTTCCTGCCTTTTTTCTCATTTTTTCGACTACAAAATTCTAAATGTGTTATTTAACCTTTGGGACATTCAACTTATAAAACTTGCAATACTTATTTAATGATAAATGCCATTATACTAAACACATTTTTTATCATAACTTATTAATGATGGATGTCATCACAGTATCTGCAACACGTGGCCCAATAGCAGCCAATTGCCCACTTTCGTGTCTTTTTGTTATCTTTTTGCCAATAACTTATTAATGATGAATGCTATAATCCTAAACGCATTTTTTGGCATAACTTATTAATGATGGATGCCATCATCCTAAACGCTAATGCTTTGCCATTAAAGAGTGTTGGGTTGGCAATGCCAGTAAATTAATTGTACATGGCCGGCAAAAATGTTATATGGGTTAACTTTCGCCATTTTGTAAAAGCTGAATTTTTTATACATATGTTAATTGGGAACCTATTAGAAGATATTTTTCAGTCGCCAGACAGTTTTAACAATTTAAGACGTCAGTGGATAAAGGCGTTTTGTCACAATTACTTATTTTGAGTAATTTAGATTTTAACATGTTTGGACGTTGATTTTTTGGTAATTTTTTACGGATTTTACTTCACAAGTAGAAAAAATATTTTATTTTTATTTATAAAAAAATATGGCCTTCTTTTAAGTTAAAATAGACAAATATCAACTTATTGCAGTACAAGTATCAGAATAGCAAATGTCACGTAACAGCTTCATCCACTGATGTCTTCAATTCCAAACCCTTAGCAGACAAACATTTTGAGGTTTCCAATTTTTATGTTATTTAACAAGATATGACAAAAACTCTTTTATAAGAGTTGTTGCGTTTCCAAAAAGGCATTTCCTAAAAATATTTTGATGTATAGTGACTCAAAAAAGTTATTGCTTTGGGGACAGATTTTTTAAAAAGCGCTTTTTGGGACACTCTGTATGCATTAAAATATTTTTAGGACATGCGGTAATTAGCACAACTTTAAAACTAAATAACTATTTTGAGTCACACTGTAGGTAACTATTAGAAAACATTTTTTCTATTCTTTATTATAATTTTATATCTCACTTTTCAAAACCCCTTTTAGCCAATATTGTAACAATACAACAATTATTAACGAAATTATTTATAAAAACTAAAACAAGAATAAATTTTAGCATCCTGTATCTTTGAAATCATCCACCTTTACACTAAGGTAAGTGGGCTTAGATCGTCATATTTTGGCCTCAAAAATTTGTGGTAGCTTTTTTCTACGCACCTTTTAGAGACATAAGGTGTTTCATTTAAAAAAGAGCATACTCCCAAGCAGCAAGCTGACGTCCTATTGACGTCTCTTTTTAGTCATTTTGGTCAGCAAAGACGTCATAAAATGACGAAAAAATGACGTTAAATTGACCTCCTAAGTCACAGACAAAAGACGTCCCGTTAATGACGTCTTTAAGATGACGAGAAATTGACGTATATACTTTTTTTAACCTAAAATGATACAATATTTTATTTAAAAATTGAAATAGGAAAAAACTCCTTACTGCTTGCAATTTCCTTGCACTGCAATGTCGCATTTCTTGGGACACTGTCTAACCTGGAGATGTAGATTTTTACACTAGCCGAAGATATTTCTTTCAGAGCTAATTGAAATCACCAACCGCAGACCGGTCTCGAACTATTTTGGTCTCATCGGTACCGTGTAGGTGATAAAAGAAGATGTTGAATAAACGTAGTAGTTTATTGTCCATTACGCCATCTATCGGTAGAGTATTTTCCTATTTCAATTTTGTAAAATTATTAGTTTTATTTTTCTGTCATATGATATTTCGGTTGGATTTTGACACGAATCATTTTTTTCTGGCGAGTTTTCTAAACATGACGTCATAAGATTTTTATGAGTTAGTATGACGATAAAATGACGTCGAAAAGACGTCACTTCAACGACTTCAAAAACACGTCATTAAAATGACGTTAAAATAACGTCATAATTTTGGTCTGATGACGTCCTATGACCAAAAATGACCAATAATGACTTAAAAATGACGTCATAATGACGTCAGCTTGTTGCTTGGACTTTTTGTCGTAGCCTGTATATCTTAAAATATAATAAAATTGCGATTACTCATTTGAGAACTAGAGAATTAGCCAAATTAACTGATATGTTTGGTTATTTTGTACGATAACAGATAAACATGTTAAGGGAGATATAAACTTATTACTCGACAGCAGGTCCTGGTACATTAAAAATTATTATTTTTAAGTATTCACCCATAAATGAGCTAAAACAATAAAGTAGGTAATAGTATTAACTTGTGTTATACGTTTATGATGTTTTTTTCTGGGAGGCCGACCCCCAAAACCGTCCCTTACGTGCCGCCAATGATAATTGTCATTATCACTAGACCTGAAAGACTTCCGCGTATACATAACCAACGTTAGACCATAGCAACATGCAATACAAACAAAAGAAAAACTGCAGGTCCTACTTTATTTCAAAAGTAATGAGTAATAGTAAAAGCATGGTATTTTTATTCTGTAAAGTGAAAATTAATGGTGGGTTTATAAAAAAATTAGCATTTAATTTAACATTTAACATTTAGCATTTAGAATTTAACAAAAGTTCGGCTTATGGTGATTCATTTAGACGTTCATAAAACACATTTAACATTTAGGATTTAACATTTATCTTTTAAGAGTTGACCAACTTTTATCTTCTTAAATTAAATGCTAAATGAAAATTCGACTGCGCATGTCAGAGTGTTTTCTGTACTGTCATAATTTGATAATTTTGGTTTTATTATTGTTTTGATCAGCACTATTTAGTAAACATTAAATCTACGTGATAAATCTGCCCCTTCAGCCAGTTTTTTGAAAGATAAAGCTAAAGATTAACTTAAATAAACATCGAAAGACTTTTCCAGTATCATTTTTTGTGCAATAATTAAAGAAAAATGACAATGAAAATTTTTTAAGTACAAGAGGATGTCTCTTGATATGTACAATAAACTTCTTTAACTTGTTTGGCCTAAACTCAAAAAGGATCCTAGAGAAATTGTTACAATGCGCATGATCAAATAACTATTTTTAAAATTTTTA
This sequence comes from Listronotus bonariensis, assembly GCA_014170235.1. Lineage (NCBI taxonomy): Eukaryota > Metazoa > Arthropoda > Insecta > Coleoptera > Curculionidae > Listronotus > Listronotus bonariensis. Next base: position 379,550 of record JACEGR010000144.1, read on the forward strand.
TAAACAGTGTCTAAATTACTAAATCTTAAATGTTAAATGTAAAATGTTAAATAATAAATGCTATTTTTTTTATAAACTCACCATAAAACATGGATTTTTATAAAATTTAGGTAATTTAATTTTAAGACGAATAGTGACAAAATTAAAAATGGTAAAAGTTATGGTCTCCAGGAAACGGATAAACCTTTCAAAAAAATTTTGACATCTTGAAAATGTTAAAGTCAAAGAAATATAAACACGTTTTAAATCATTTTAATTTTATATATATAGCAGTGGTAACGTGATGGATGAAATTGACAGAGACTCGATTTTGTAAGTACGTATTTAAATTTATTTTCCATATTATTTGTTTTAATTATTGTACCTACTTTAATTTAAATAAGGTTTTACTCTTTTACTTTTACAATAATGGTATTTATTTGCATGCGTGTGGACAGTAAAAATTAGGAATGTAATTTAGTGTAGTATAGCTGTCCAGACGCACGAGAATACTTAATAACTCGCTACTCGACTAAATTACCGGCAGTGTCTGAACAAGGCAATACTGATACCAGAGTTTATTTATGAGAAGGGGTTTAGACATAAGCAAAACCGGTGATACCTTTTGTCAGGGACGTGAGGGTGTGAGAATTACGATTTCGGTTGGCAGTTCTGTTCAAAGTTGGTAGCATTATCAGCTGATGACAGAGTCGTGCCTTGTCGAATCTTTGTTTGGTAAAAACTATGGAAATTTGCCATTTTCATTTTGGTTGTATATTTTGCAAGGATTTCCAGTTGTTAATGTTTTTGATTAGTTTAGAGACTTCACATATTATTGGTTCGGACTCGTTTTATTTTAGAGATTTTGGTAGTGTTTCGAATAGTTTTCAGTCATTCGTGTTTTTATATACATATGATACAGATGAGTGTCCGCTAATTAATGGTACACAGAAAAACCACAGAATTCTTATGCGAAAATACCCATTTAGGATTTAAACAAACATACCTATATCCAAAAGTTAATGATAAGAAAGATACGGGGTGTTAAAGGTATATAAATATTTTTTATTCATGCATTTCGATAGTTTCTGATATGTTTTAAACATTTTAATTACCTAAACTCGGTATCCAGGAGTTTTTAGATATCAGCTATTTATATCTGAGCAGTTGTAATTATAGCTAATACGATATTATTGAAGGTACATATTTTCTGGTGCACTGAACAACTAAAACGTGAATACCTTAAAAACGGTTGTCAAGACCGATTCTTACTAAGTATATCTTTTTGTGCAGAAAGCATAGAGAAGCTTACTAGTTAACTTACATACAGAGTAGTAACAAAAAATTGGGTAGTTTTAGAGGATTTTAAATAGTGTACCCATCGCCCTCTAGTCTACACACAAAAAATAATATTCGATCTGAAAAACTAATGTTTAAAAACCCCGGGATACCGTTTTATTAAGATATTTAAAAAGGGGGAATAATTATCGAAATAAATTTATTTTTTCTTTTACTATGACATCCCCCGTATCTTCCTTATTATAAACTTGTGGATATTAGGTATGTTTGGTTAAATCTTAATATTTTGGCATAAGGAATCTGTGGTTTTTCTGTGTACCATTCATTAGCGGACACTCTGTATAAAGAGATGACTGAAGGCTATTCGAGACACCACCAAAAAAATGCAAGGCAGTCAGGTAGTGGTCTCAAACAATCCTTGGCGACACTGCAAAAGTGACCAAATGGTGGTACAAATCATTAACCGAAATAAATTCCGTCCCATTT